>JAUYWG010000040.1:17312342-17351058 GCA_034779775.1 Enteromius afrohamiltoni
AATGTAATTTTTTATTTACACTTTTTAATTCAGGATTTAAATAAAGAAATAAAACATATATATATATATATATATATATATATACATACATACATACATACATACATACATATATATATATATATATTTAAAGTTACTGACATGCTTTCATCAAATACATGAAATTCTTTGGATGTTAACAATTTATAATTAAATAAATAAATAGTTTTTATTTAATAAAATGGTATAGCTGTTCTATGATGCAAAAATATTGGAACAGCTCTGACAGAAACACCTGTTAACCATATATGTGCACAGTGCCTAATTTACCAATAATAATAATAATAAAAGTGCAAATTAAATGTATCAAAAAAAAAAAGATTTTACATAAGCTATAAGTTACATAGCTATATGGTACTAAAAGCCATGCATTGTTTTGAATGCACAGGTGAGTTACAACTGTGTTACAAGAATCCCCAGGTTCCCCTGTTTCAAAGATCTTTTCAGAGTAAAACCTTTTTTAAGGTTAAATACAGTGTTGCACACATAAAATCACAGCGGAGAACAGCACACCACTCACAAAAACACATTTTGCAAATAGGTCATTATGTTGTAAGACCATTACTCTGGTCATCATGTCAGAGCTTAATTGTAGGTTAGGTCTATAATTATGGCATCCATTACTTCCCTGCTAATTGGAATGTCTACTCTTAGCATTGTGCATTGTTGATTGAAATTGGTATTCTACTGAAACTGCAGTTTGACCCACTTTTTTCATTTGTGGCTTAAGGTTGAGGCAGGGAAGTAAATGTGGATCATGCTGAAAAATAAAACCGATGTAATATTGCTGTTCAGGATCCCATTTGGAGTCTATCAAGAGAAATGCAAAACACTCCGTTTAGATGGAGAGTTTAATGAGATGAAAATAATTTTGTTCTCTCTCTCTTCTGTATTGTTTTTGCAACACAGTTATAATAAAGGAAGACAATACAGATCGTTCGGTAAAAAAAAAAAAAAAAAAAGATTTCCTTAGGCATATTTATGACTTCAGGTTGCACAGTCTCAGATTGAGGAAGTGTTGTGGTGTTCATTAGGAGCAGCTCCTGGTCATATTCAGCATGTGCTCTATTCCTGTCGTTACGGCAAGAAATCTCAAACATGATCCTCTCTTCATCAGCCGTTTGGCTGGGGATATAGTGAACAATCAATTCAGTCAGATTATTAGCCCGTCTAATAATTGAATTGAGCTGTCGCTCGGGTAATGGATTCACTGCTTCACACGGTCGCTTCAGCCAAGGCTGGTTTAAAGAAGTGTGAGAGAGAGAAGTAGCAGAGGAGGGCGGGGGTGTGGAACAGAAAAAAAGCAAAAAAGAAGCAGAGCGACAACATTGGCAGTGATACCTCAGGATGGCAGAGCAATCAGATCCATGTCAGTTTTTAATCAAGTTCCTTGGAGGCACAAATTAGCCATCACTTAAGGAAAACGTCTTGCTTTGCCTTTCCGTATCACAATTGTATGTATCAACTTACAATTTTACAGAGCCTGTCGAGGTTTCCCGGGAGGATTTCATGGCATGATTTCTGCAGTTTGTCTTATTAACTTTCCACAAGAGATTATATGATAATAGCAGCATTGTTTTGAAGTAACACGAGACCTGCTAGACTAAAGCCACCATTTAATATGTCAAAAACGCCAAAGATGAACACGTCTTTTACTGTTTTATCATTTATTCGCACAAACAAACGGCTGCCAATATCAACTGCACGGGCTTGCTGGAGCACAGTTGGGTAAATAAAATCAGACACCCATGCCAGTGTACATCCCATGCAGCAGCTGAATCAAACACGGCTTGGATTCCAACACACTTTAGGACTATCATTACGCCGTCTCTATTGTTTTGATCATGTATTCGCCTCACAAACCGAGGAAGCATCCAGACACATGCACTCTTTGATATAATATCCAGTTTGTCTAACCCTATTTTAATCCATTACCAGACACTGATATCTGTCAGTGGATCAGAGACCTGGTGGGGGTCTCGGCACAGAGCACGGAGAGGAGCTGATTACTCTATTGCAGTGGGAGTTCAAATGAAAGAAAAACAGAACAACCTCAGTCACAGTAATGGAGTGGTACATCTGACACCTTATCAGTTGGAGGTGCTCATCAGAGAGAGCTTGCTTTATTTTCTTTAAGAGATTTTCCACAGATATGGTTGCAAGTGGGGTGCCGTCTTTCTACTCAAGGTGGTTCTGGAAACACAGGGTCCTTGCTCTTTATCAGGTCGTGTCACATCAGACGAGGCACGGGATAACTGTGCATGGACAAGCAAACAAACAGTCGCGTTTTCCTCGCTCTTCCTCTTAATCTTGCTTGGTAAAGTCTGAGGTTTTTCACTTTTTTGTACTCAGTCTTTTCTCAATCGTGGTCCACGATTCGAGCGTGCGATTTTGTTCCAGAAAATCAGAAAAGACCCCGTAAGAAGAGTTACACAAAAATATGCCAGGAGCTTCATCTTCGTAATGAACCTTGTCATTCTAAATGGGAAATATACAAGCAGGAGGAAGCCCTATGAATAATTTAATGAGGAAATCACGAGGAAGACCTTTTACATTACTGCAAATGATTACTTTTTTCTGCTGATATGAGTCTTTATGATGAAACTGGCTAATTGCTTGTGCAGCTGGATGACAGTTTCACTCTCAGGCATATATGCTAATAAGAAAAAGATTTCAGTGGTGTCATTTAAGCGACAGAGAATTCTTTAAAAGAACACAAAGAACTTCTATAGAAACCTTTGTCTCCTGAATGACAGTGTGCACTGACACTTGCTTCCTAAATAGACAATTAAAGCTTGAGTTTCTTTTATACAGGCTGTACACTAAAACCATTAAAAGTGTACGTAACATCCTTCAGAAAAAAACAATTCACAGCATAAACTCTTGGATGTAGTATTACTTAGAGGAGGGAAATAGATTAAAGGGCCAATAATTCAGCCAACATTTACTTACCCTCATATCATTTCACACCTCTAAAGAAATCTGTACATTGAAAGTCAACAGGGTCCAATCTTTGGACCCCATTGATTTTAATTGCATCTGCAAAAACAGTTGAAACCGCCCTTTGAAATAGCTTCATTTGCGTTCCAGTCATACAACGACAAGAGGGTAAGTAAATGATGACATAATTTCATTCATGAGTGAGTTCCTTTAATCTATTTTCACTTTGCTACTCAAGCTAAGTATTAGTCTTTTTTTGCCGCTTAGATCCTTAAATTTAAATAGGTAAAAGTGAGGTCTGCTTTAGACAGTTGGCAATGAGTGCAGGACATTGGCAGGTATAGCGGATATAATTGAATGGGGCTGTGCAGCAGCAGCTAATGGAAAGGAAACAGGCTGCTAGACTCAAATGGGAATCTATGCCACCATACGGAGGGCTCCTGCTGCTATGGTGATATCCAGTAAATAGGATTGAGCCCAATGGGGTTCATCCACTGGATGCCATGGAGTCTCCCCAGCCCCACGGCCATGTGTCACCCACTAATCTGATCACAAGAAGCATGATACCCCGAGACCACTTCTGAGGGCATACAAGGAGAATGATAACATAAATGGACTGACTAGGCAATTCAAATTTGGTGTTGGCACAGCATGTTTAGCACCCATTTTAATATTTTGCTTACATTTTTTCTCAAGTTACTGATATGGGATCTTTTTTTTTTTCTTTTACATTTTCCAGATCTTGATCTTTCTTTCTTTTACTTTTCCAGTTCTTTAGGGTTATACATAAAATATACATAACAAGAGGGCATTGCATTGACTGATTATTTGGACAAACTTTCACAGACCAGCACACATGCTCTAAATGATTGCCCACAGATATTATTCTTCTACTTGTTTGGTTGTTATATTACTTCAGTCTTGTGAGCATAACCCTGAAACGACATAAGGAATGAACTAGTTCCTGTAAGCTCTAGGTGATGTTGATTATACTTTGATGAAAACTAGGTCTTGGCCCCAGGCAAGCATTTAATAAAAATAAGTTTATCCAACACAGTCCATCATAAATTGAGGGCTCTCTTTTCAATTCTGTAGTACAAGTATCAATTGGTTTTAAATCTTGTAATAAGTACATTAGTGGAAAAGGCTTTAATTTCGATCCTAGCTTGTCTTGACATCCTAAGTCCAAAAAAACTGAGCTACTGTTTTCACTGTCTAATGTAATGTTGTGCTTTCCTCTGTGTAAAAAGAACGGAAAGTGCAATGTAAATGGATTTCTCCCGTTTTTTTTTGCACATTAAGATAAAGATATATGTATATATATATATATATAGAGAGAGAGAGAGAGAGATTAGCACTGATCTATTGCACACCCACCAAATCTCTCCCTCTTCCTTTCTCACTCTCTCCATCTCCCCTCATGTACATTCACATAAATCTTTTTGTTTCTCTAATTTATTTCTGCTTTTGCTGGGCTTGGGTATTAAAGGTATAATTAGCCACACCGGGGCTCATAGGCCTTTCAGATAACAGTAAAATGCACAGCCATATAGGCTTTTTATTATATCGATGCACTAGCAATCAGCATACCCAAACATATTCATTTTGCTGTTTTAAACTATTTTGCTTTATCGTGTCTCTAGTTTATTGAACAATATCCTGCTTCGTTTACTGTCTGAGCTGGGTGAATTAACAGCTGTCACGGTCTTAAACAGGGTGGATGAGATTTGCACTTCCTTTCAAACACCATCCCGGAGTCACCTCAGACAGTGTCTGGGCCATACCTGTCACTCATATGCCTTGTTTTTTTTACTAAAGTTTCCCCTCGCCCAGTAGGGGACACTCAATTGAGCCACGCTGTCACAACCTATTGCCCCTTCAGTCCAACTCATCCATCAATCTGATCAGAGACACGACCCACTGCTGAGCCACAGACGCAAGATCTCCTCCGAAATGAATTTGCCAGTTAGCGCTGCTACAATTATATTACCTGTAATACTGTGCCAACTATTGCTAAACACCCTTAAAGCTAAGCTTAATGACTGCAAGCAGGTAAATATCTGTTACCTCAGACTAAAATAACTGTTATACAACTGAAATTCAGCCAACATGTTAAGGACGATTAACATTTAAACAAGATTTCAACACAAATAGCTTGAATTAGTGAGTTTTTTGTTCTTCCATCCCATAACAACCAGAGGGATGCAACAGGCCAAGGTTTCAGCATTAAGAAATCCCTGTTTCAGATTGAAGGGGATCGAGCCATCCAGGGCCAGCTGGCGTACTCTGACGCTCATTTGCAATGCCAAGAAGTGGCATGGGGCATTTCCTTAGTGACAAGGCTGGACCACCGTGGCTAATCACTAGACAGCTTGGATAAAAATTGGAGCGTTATTTGCAGGAAAGGAAGAACCTGACACCCCAGATTGGAGAGCTGCATGTCATCCTCACTTGTGCTTCCTTTCAATTTTATTTAAAACATAAATTTGTACAGCAAATATGCAGACAGATGAGGTTTATCTGTAACATGTGACATGGATGTGCAATTTCCCTTCATTCACTTAAGGGGGAAGCTCACCCAAAATGTATTTTCTGTCATTATTTACTTACCCTCATGTTGTTTCAAACCCATATGACTTCCTTTTCTCCAAGGAATACAAGAGTAGACATTTTGAACATTTTGAGGTGCAAACAACTTTGAACCCAATTAACTTTTTTTATGGATCTGTACAGAGATGTAGTATACTGCATGATATACTGATGTACATTGTCCTGTATAAAGAGATACCCTACAGTACATATATCTATTTTTTTAACATAAATTCAGGATTTACTTGTTTTATATTTTAGGATAGATCTACACATAGTTTCATGACATTTTTGCCTTAAAAATTCTGGGTCAGATATATAACTTGTGCATAATATGTTTGGTTATGTGCCAACAATGGAAAAATAAGAAAAACACTTTGGATGAAAAGAGGGTGAGTAAAGACAGAATTCAAATTTTTTGAATTATCCCTTTATGTGTAAATTCAATGTACCAACTTTTTTAGCATGTCCTCTCTTAACCTCTCTTGTCCCACAGACACACAACATTTGCATGGCTTTTATGCTCTGACTTGTCAAAACAGAGCATACAAAGAGTGACAAAGAGAAAGCCTCTGGCTGATCCAGGTCACTTTAGTTTAGATTCATTCAGGTGGCTCTCTTCTTTCATCTCTGTATTTCTCATTATAAGAGCACAGGGCTGCTATGCAAACTATACCGGTGTTAATCTGCTCTTCATGATGCATCTCATCCTACTATTATTTCAACAGGCAGATGATGGAGAGGTGAAAACTCATTTGAGACTCTGTTGAGCTGATTGCTGGCTGCTGTGCCCTTGTATGTCTTGTGGAAAAATAATCTAGTATTTCAGTGTATGTATTGTCTCTTTGTCTCTGCACTTAAGCACATGCTACATGCAAATTGCTATGCTAAGAGGGTGATTTGTACTCTGCTATGACTGAATTATTTTGTTTCATTCTGTTCTTGTCTAACCAATTTAAACTCAATCTAAACTAGAAAGCTCATAGATATCAAAATTTAAATGTAAATGCCACCACTAAATTAAATGGGCAAAAATAGATTTTTTTTTTTTGTTCTTTGTTCTTTTTTCTCTCAGTTGTGTTTTATGCCCCCTCAGCATATTGCAACATTTGTCAACACCCGTGTCATGTTCTCAGTTTCCACAGAAGAGTGAAACTACCCGATAAACATACAGTGAGTGTCTGAGAGGAAAGCTTATAAGGGTGAACCTCAACCAGATGGTGAAATAAATGCCTCACAGCAGCACAGCAAGATGGCTCCAATCATATTTGAAATTCACCACAGTGATCTGGATTCGTAACAGTGGATCAAAGTAAAAGACTATGTAATTGTGTGCAAGTACATGATTGTGTGTGGACACTACCATATGCACGTGTGAAAGTCCGTGAAATGTAATGCCTTGCAGGAATCCTTATGTCTTTGTGATAAACACACACAATTGTTTGTTTGTGACAGCATCTCAAAACAGATTATTCTAGACAATTGCAATGTAATATCCAATCAGACATTGCTACAGCATCATTATTGCTTGATGTTTACCACACAAACATATGTGGATGTAATGTTTTAAGTAAAGCCACTTTACTTAAACTACACTGTTAGTTAAAGAACATGTGCCATCAGTGTGAGTCACATATGGAAGATGGAAACTGATCCATTTAAGTAACCATGTTAGATTCTTTTAATTTTGTCAATGGCAACATTCCATGCTCAGAGGTTAAAGGTCTGGGGCAAGACTGGCCACAGATGTCCACGGTTGGCTTGAAAGCTGGAATTAGTCTATTGAATATTTTTATAAGATACCTTATCCTGGTCATCTCTCCCAATGAAAGGGGTCAAGGGCACATTGTAGCTATAACAGACTTAATCCACAAATCTGCACTTTTCAATGCCATTAAAAAGTACATGTGACTGGCATTGATCTTGACTGAAATGGCCACATATGTGACACAAATGCTTTGGCTAACCCCACTGAGTTTTTGCCCGCATTCTCTGAGGGACCAAAACAAAATAATTGGATCATTTAATTACTTTCAGGGACACTCAAATGAGTTCAATCTATCAAGGTCTCAAGACCTTGTTTGTGGCCTCTGTGTTGAATTCGGTCTGGATAAAACACCAGGTGACTTGAAATACACATGGCTAAGATAAATGAACAATTGATCTTCACCCTCATGAGCACAAACAAACATTTTGGGTCATCACTAAATATTTGCAATTTGCAAAGCAATCATTTCATTGGAGCTTCAGGTGATATTTGGAAAATAACTCCCTAACTTTAAACTCCCTAAAAATGTTTTTAACACATTGTATGCAATTGTTCTAATAAAATAAATAAATAAAAAAGGTTAGGCAATGATGGATTTTTCTAATAACACCTTGTGGCTATTAAAGCATACATGCATTTTGTAAATCAAATAAACTGTAATTTACCTTTAGCATGAAAAGTAGGTGGCTTACACTAGAATAAAATGAAAGCATTTGTCTACATTTACAAATTAGGGAAAATTATTACATCAGTCATATTACATCATGTATTTACTAATATGCAAACACTGCAGCCCAAAACACATATGTGTCAGGCCATCTATCTCAAACACAAACACCTTTTGGCAACATTTACAAACATTATTAACAAATTAAATCATAATAATAATATATACCCAAATATATCCATTTTCATACATTTCATGCACTCATATCAATTATGGAGATGGTGCGACATTTTTAACATCTCTTTCTTATTATGGCATGTCAAAATAATAGTTATGTATAGTATGCATTATGTATCTCCTTGTTTGTTTATGAAAATTGCTGAGTGGCAGAGAGCTCAACACACTGCAAACTTCAGAAAACACATGCAAACAGAAAATAATTACAACACATTAAGCAAACATTTTCATCAGTTTGACAACACAGGCGCTGCAAACAGCATGGACCACAACGGAAAAGTTTCAGGGGGACCTCAAAAAGTGACGAACCCATCTGAGAGTAACTCTAGCTAACATAGCATTAAAATAATGTTTCACCGTTAAGTGTGTAATGTGTGTAATTCGTCAGATTAGTCTAATAATATCCAAAAGACCATTTGATCAGGTTGTTAAAATAAACACAAAAAAACCTCACCTTTTAGTTCAGCAACAACACCTCTGCTCTGAACAAAAGCCACGGCACAAATAATTAGGTCCCAGATAGGTTTGTAACTTTTTGAGGTCCCTTTGAAACATTTTTTTGTTGTGGTCCGTGCTGTTTGCAGCACGTTTCTGTGTTTGGTTGCGTTGTGAGAATTATTTTTTTTTTCTATTTGCATGTGTTTTTTTTTTCGGTTTGCAACATATGTAAACAATAAATGAAAATGTAAACAAAAAAAAAGTTAAATAAATAAGAGTTCAATTTTACATGTGTGAAGAATTCAGACTGAAGAGTGTGAACATCAGATGAGTACATATACAGTATATGAATTTCCACATGTGCTGATATTATTCTAGAAAAGTACATTAGAAACATCTGACTGTTTGTAGTCCAGAGGTGCTGATGTAACTTCCTGTCAACACACAAGACTATGAATGAATCATAGATTGTTCTGTTGAAAGTCTGCAGACAGCATCTATACACAATGATGATTCTAGCCATCTGGGTCAGAGAAAGAGCATGTCTGATTGGATTGAATAGGAAAACTGGACATTGCCTAGAGGTCTTCCCGAAAGAAGCTCATCTGATTGTGAGTACAACATTCTTGGAGACGCTTCAGTGAGGAAACTCATGTACACTCATTCACGAAGCCCCATTATCTATATTCCTGCCTCTGCCTGGTCTTAATCAAAGTCTAATTATCTTTAATTTTTCTCTTTTTCATGAATGCCTTGTTAAACAGACAGATTTTCTATAATAATCTCAACTGTCTTCTTATAACAGTGTTTCATCTCTGCCTTGAGATTTACATCATATGGATCTTGTTAGCTAGGCCTGGACAGAAGGCTACTTACTATTTGAGGAAATTGAATTGGAGGATGGGTGACTGCAGATACCATTGAGAAAATTAAATTGAGTTGTGAGTGGTATTAAAAAGGAATATTTTTATCATGACAAAAGCACTATGTCATTATTTAGTAGTTTTATATCCTCCTGTTGGTTTTGCTACCTCTGTCACAGTCAATAGGTCCTTTTTTTCTGCTTTAAATATGGACAGATTAAACTTTGTCCTAGAGAAAATTATATTGTCAATGTGGATTCTCCATCAAATGTCCCATTTAGCTCTCTATTAGGTTTAATCTGTGTCTGGGAAAGCAGCCCTTCTAGTATCAATGCGAAGTAAACACACCTTGTCTGTTTTCCTGTTCTGTGTCAAGGCCTCGTGTAGCAAGTTTAATATCCTGTTCATATTTATCAATGTCATAATGCAATTATTCACAATGAAACACAGTCAAAGCCGGCTGTCTCGCAAGGAAGATGAAATTCTCGTAAACATGGGCTGGGGCTGCCGTTTCTGAGAGGAAGTGGGGGCTAAGAAGTGGCCACGTCTCATCTGTACTCAAGAACAGACAGCAGAGCCCTGTTTTAGACAGCAGGACACTAGTCTTACAGATTGGTATCAAGCGGCGAGCTAACGTGTCACATCCAAAGGACGTTTACAAGACAGCCCCTATAAATTTTACATAAAGTGTGCCCTTCTCCTTAGCAGCAGAGACAACAGTGTTGATGAAACGTTTTCAGCCCTCCTCCGCTCAACTCCCTTCACCACCCTCGCAAATTCTTATTTAGCAGAAAAGAGAAGCCAAACTCTGCTTGTGGCTGGCAGTGCTTTGAATCGGCTGGACGGCTGGTAACAAATTAGGGGATGTCAGTGTGGGAAATGGGCTGGCCAGGATGATTAGTGTTGTTTTACAATCTGGTAAGGTTTGACCTTTCTGAGCTGCCATCATTCTAGACCCAAGTGAACTTGAGAGGGGGACCAGATGTAAAATGGGGGTTGTTAAATATCCGTCAGTCTGTCGGTCTGTGCCTCAAACGTCGATTCATTTGATGCTCTTTTGTTTTCTTTCCTCCCCGAAATGAAGCTCATCCTCATTTGATCCCAACATGAGCCATCCAGAGAAATGACACTGTCAATACCCCCAAGAAACAGCAGTCTGCCACCTATGGAATGAAAACAGATGAAGTGTCAACAGATGGAACTTAGCACTAAAGACATGATGGACTTTATGTCTCCGTCACTCTGGCTCAAAAGATACAATTTAATGAAGAAAATTAGAAAAAGCAAGATGAACGATCGTGACTCTCTAGCAATCATTTTGTTTTGTTGACCCCAAGTGGAGCTTTTTGGTTTTTAATAGAGTTGTTGCTGCTGAGGGGTAAAATAAGGACATTTAAAGCAGCCAGATAACTATAGTAGCCATAATGGCTCAACTCAACACCCAAAAAACGGGAGACCTACAGGCAGCGGGGATGTGGACTATGGGCTTCCTGCCAGTGTGATACGATATAGTCAGAATGCTCTCTCACTCACTGCCAGCTGCAATAGCAGAGGCAACAAAGATTCCCCTGTGACCCACACAGCAGCAGATTCAGAAAAAGATGGACGCCGCAGGCCCTAACCCCTGCCAGCGTTAATTGCCTTAAATTATTCAATTGCATCTGAAGCCAAAGAGGGTGCAGCACGCTGGGCGTGCAGCTGCAGGGGAAAGCTTACGCGATCCTGGCCCCTCGCTCACACTTGCTGCCTGCTCTCTGCTCTCCATGGCACTGAGATAAGAACAGAAGAGAAAAACTGAACAGCCCATCCTTCACCTTCAGCCGGGCTGGGAGAGTTAAGGCAATGGAGAGCCAAAGTTAAACTCAACTATTTATAAGTTTCAAAAACAGACATGTGCTTGTTTGTTTATCCACTATCCTGGTATTTGTACATTCAAATTTTAGTTTGTTTGTTCAAATTTGAATTTGTTTGTTCATTCAAACATGCATTTTGTTGAATTTCATTCATATGTGTAATTGTTTGTTTAAATCTCCACTTTATTCATTCATATGTGTTTAAATGTGCATTCTTTTAAATATGTGCTATTTTGTTCATTCGTCTGAACATTTGTTCAAATATTTGTTTGTTCATATGCGAATTCAAATCTCTGCTTTGTTCATTCATTCATTCATTTATGTGTTTTTGCTTTCATTCAAATGTATTTGCTCCTTCATATGTGCATTTGTTTGTTCATTCAGATGTGCATTTGTTCAAATGAGCATTATTGTGTTTGTTCATTTGTTTAAATATCCACTTTGTTCATTTTTTCACTGACTCACTCACTGATTGATTAAATCATATCTGTGTCTGTTCAAATATGCATTTGTCTAATGTGTTTTTGCTTGTTTGTTGTGCTTTTACTGTCTAATCATTTTAAATAGGCATTATTTTTTCTCATTTAAATATATGTTTTAAACACAAATACAACGTCAAATGTGTGTTTACTATAAAAGTGAGCTTGTTCAAATATGTGCTTTTGTGCATTTAAAGTTAGATTAGCTTGCACATTTCTTCAAGTGTGAATTATTTAAATTGTTAATTTGTTTAAATTTGTTTCACCTCATGACCCTCCACTGCCATGGCAACAATGCCTTCCACAGCATCTCCCTTTTTGATCCTAATGAAATACACTTTTGAGATGGCAGATATTTTTTTCAATTACTTGTTTTATTTCAATGTCATTACAAATAACATGGATTTCTGAGAAAGAGGCATGAAAGTTTGTGAAAACGTATGTATGTATGAGTGCATTCATATTTCAAATATATTTGTTCCATGCAGGCTATATGAATGCAGCCAAAATAAAAGGGAAACATTTCATCACATCCCATTATCTACGCGAGAAGGGAATATGTGGTGATTCAGACATGATAAATTTAAGAGGATGGGACTATGTTAGTGAATTTTGTTGCATGACTTCCTCTGTTCTCTAAACGTTAGACTGAATCCTCTGATGGCATTAGAGAAGCTCATACAGTAAGTGTGTAACAAGGCTCAGAGCAACAGCCAGCCTTAATGGGGCATTTGTGTAAACATGCTGCTAATAAGGCGAATTAAAAATAATTATAACTCCTTTTCGAGGAAACACTTTCCTTAAAAACATCCAGCAGTTGGAGTGCCTGTGTAGAATCCTCACTGAAGGTCACTTTGGTCCACATGACCTCACCTCTGTGACACTGCTCAGTACTGTCAGGTGTCTCAGAGCAGCCTGAGGCCTGTGGTAGGGGGATGTGGTGATGGACAATGGATTTCACAGCTCCACCCAGAACATTTTCTCAGTTTTTGCAGGCAACAGAGTGGAAAGGGCCCGAGAGTGGTGCCCTCTCATCTGAGACTGCAGACTCACCATTTGGACGTAGAGCTCCCGGGTCTTCGTCAAGCGAAACAGGAAGCTTTTTGCGACCTGTCACCGAATATCTCACCGTTTCCTTGTTTCAGATTTTTTTATTTGTTGTTAAAGAAACATTTCTTCCAACTACCAAGCACCAGCCATCACATCCACAGGGAGTTCATTTTCAGCTTCATTCATTTTTTTACTGTCTGGGATCAAGAAAAACACAGTCTATGGGATTAGCTTTATTTATTTATTACTCAACCAAACAATTTGGCCACAGCACACGAGAAGCTTGACTGAAATTTTTAATAGGTATCTATTTATCTATCTATGAATGATTCTATTTATCCATCATTCCATCTATTATCAATTATTATACATTATTTTAAATTCTGCTTCCTGGATTTTGCTGACCTCAACAATTTTTTTTGCAATGCCAATTGACAGAATGCAATTAGAAATTGCAAGCCACTCTTAATTCACTTCTGAATGGCACAGTTGCACAAAGACACATATATAAATGCATTTAGGCATGAACAAAAATTGCAGAAAGGTTGAGCTTATTACAGAATTTAACTCCAAGGACATAATAATTATACACAACTTGTCTCAAGAGTATTTTGAGAAAGAACCAGCAAGCATCCCAATGCCAGCAAGTGTCAGACTGAGAAGCACAGCTGCAGTTAAGGAACAGAGAAGAGGGCCTCTCCTACAGATGCCTGGCAATCCAACAATAAGGCTCTTGCCACTCACATGGGACTATTTGTCATGCAACCGAGAGGCAGAGCATACTTGTGGAAAAACTGTTCCAGCTCGTCATCAATTTGAGCAAAATAAACAGTGACAGTCAGGCACATCCAGAAAGTGACTTGAAAAAGTCAGATCTGATTCTGTCAAACTGAAGCCCTTGGTCCCCTGTGTGATTGGCGGAGAAGGGTGGATCTCCTCCATCGCATAAGACAATGATGAATTGCTCTCTCACCTTGAAAGAGTTTTTGGAACATACAAAACAACCGAGTGCAGGAATCCCAGTAGACTGCATGATTATTCTGCTTGACACACCACTCTTACTATGTTTGCCCAACAGTTTAGTGAGGGGGCATTTTTCCAGGAAAACAGGGAGGTAAACAGGGTGTGTGGGAGGAAGGAAATGCTTTAGGAAGGTTTGTGTATAAGTTTGAGGTGACCTGTACAAGCTTTCAGCAGTTCTACAGTATACTATATTATTTACGATTGATAGTGAGATTATGGTACACATTTAAAACAGCTAATTCGCATACTTCCCATTTGGTTCAAGCATCTACTCTTCTTTTGTCATATAAAAAATTTATTTTTCTTTTTTTGCTACTGCCATATCAACATTCAATGCCTCCGTAAATGAGGTTCTAGAATGCTCCAATTGTTTTTGATTATTTGAAACATTTTACTGTAAATTGCTGTTTCACGTCGCAACTGGAGATGCCACCCTTCTCTCCCACGCATGCTCCAGCGTAAATGAAAGCAACCTTGTCTTTACATTTCTCATCCAAGTACTCATTATTCAAGCACTCAAGGTAGTTCTAGTCAAAGGTTTGTCAAACGCTCACTTTTCTGAACTTTCAAAAACCTCACGAGCAGCCACTCTGGCTGAAAACCATGCTCAGACTGAACACATACAGTAAATGCTCATGCAGAGCAATGTCACCTGCCAGCTGAAAAGGTAAAGTTCATCTCTGCAGTGAACATATGCTTCACTGGAACCCGAACATAAACCACTTTTATTGCTTGGTTTTCTTTTAAATAGTTTATTTTATTGTTTAATCTCACAAGAAACTAGTGTTACATGTTTGCTTTATGTATTGAGTTGTCAGTTCCCCGGTATTCATCAAACCGCTTCTACTCAGACGGGCAGGTTGGGCAAGGAACATACTCTCTCACACAATTACTGTCCTCTGAGAGGCATCCACGTCCACCAGTGAATCACCACTGCAGGATCAGATTTGATGTTTCTTTTCCTCAGAGTATGATAACTCATGGTATTTATCACCTCGTATAGCATCCTTGCATTGAAAGCTGAGCAGCAATGAGAGTTAATCTTCCTCAAGGTGCTGCTCTTTCAAGAGCAAGCAGGGACAAGGTGCACATAAACTGCACTGCCGCCCATTATCTGTATCTTTTTGGGTAGGATGAATGACAAACAGTTGCGTCGAAGAAGATGTTGGCAAACAAGCATAAAACCTGTGGATAGAGAGGCAACAGTTGATGCCTCCCCATTGCTGGGACTGATGAGGGTTAAGAGTCAATGAACAAAGAGATGACCACACAGACCCACAATGCTGATCTATAACTAATATAAGTTACTAGTTACTAATATAAGTTATATGACAAATTAATAATACATAATGATATTCTTCATAATATTAATAATAAGAAGAAACTGGAGAACAAAAACATAACTTTGCAAAATAATAATGTGCACTGTGATACAACTGACAGTTTAAGCATATGGTCATGTAAACAGGATAGATAGATGGATGGTAGATGGAAGACAGATACATACATAGACAGATGACACACACAAAGTAGAACAACTAAATGTACTCTGAAGTAGGCAAGGATCAAGAAGTGAAAGCAGAAAGAAAGAAATCCACTTAGCATATGATAAACATAATCTGCCAAAGTAGTCCGTCCAAACATAGAAGCTCATTTCCCACCCAAGAGCAACACAGATGTGATCCTTCAAGACATTGCTGCTTTAGCCACTGTTATTATAGCCATGTTGCTTTCAGTCTAACAGAGATGAAATATACATAATCTGATGCCAGGAGCAAAATAGAAGCTGAGGAAAGGGAGAGTTTGATGGCCTTTGATTCAGGGTGCTGTTGTTTAGCAGCCTACAATTTGTGTGATGTGGAGCCATCTAGTCCTAAGCCAACTGGTTGGCTGCTACAGATATGTTTTGCGGGTCCTGTGAAGATTTTCCAGCCAGAATCCTTGATTTTGTACCATTAGTGCTCAAGATCTATGCAAATGAACGTCTACAGAAGATGTGCTGAGGAGCATTGATACAATTTTGGGTAGCAGATTAAGTATTTGCATTCAGACCACAGAAGTCTTTGTGTTCTCGAATCCCACAAGTGGAGAAATACAATCTTGGCTTGGCAATAAATGAAAGCTATTTGACATATGGCACTCGACTGGATCGGAGCAGATAAGACAAATTTATTTGTCTGTGTAGCTCCTTCCGAGTTTATAGTTCTGTTGTTAGTAGGCACATCTTCAAAAAGGAGGAAGTGAGCCAGTCACACGGCAGTACTTGGATAGTGGAAAGTTCCATATATTCTCAGGGGACTGTTCCTATCTTTACATCTTCTCTCTTCCCCTTGCTGAGTTTTACAAATTTTGCAACAAATTAGTCAAACTGTTGTATACTAAACAATTCTCAAGTGACCACCAACTACAGCTGTTTTCTTCTTGTGGTATTTATATTTCAAAAGCTTTGAAACTATTGCATTATGGGAAGTAGTAAACAGGCAAAGAAAATATCTGCCAAATGTAAATACTCCTTCGAAAGGAATTTATTAATAGTGACAGCATAGCTTTTTGTTTAGTTTGTTGTTGTTTTGTGTGTTTGTTTTACACATTGTTAAACAAGATTTCTATTTCAAATAAATGCTGTTTTTTTTTTTGTCAATGAATAAGTGAATGCATGTCAGCAGATACAAGACCAACCATTTCAACTATAATCAATAAAAAGTGTTTATTGAGCAGTAAATCAGCGTATTAGAGTGATTTATTAAATATGATGTGACACAAAAGACTGGAGTAATGACTGAAAATGTAGCTTTAATAAATCCCATTTTAAAATTATATTCAAATAGGAAGCACTTATTTATTACTATTTTTAATGTATTTTTGACCCGATTAATGCAGCCTTGGTGAGCATGCAGTATGAGACTTTCAATAAATAAACAAACAAATACATTTACCATCCTGAACATTTGAACAGTAGTGTATGTTCATAATAATAAATAATCCTGTATAATCCATAATTAACTTCCTTTGAGCGTAGAGATTTAGCTGATTTTGAATAAATGTACAGAACTCTTTTGCAGATGGAGGCTTCAAAAAAGATCAGATTAAAGGAGGCCAACGTGTGTCCATGTCCTTTCTACCCCAACTTCCAATAATTTTCAATTTAATAAGTTTAGTTGGATTTATTAAATGAAAGCTCAAAAAGGATAACCCAGAAGATTTGTTTCGACAGCCTTCTTTGCTCATTTTTACCAAGCGTGCCAACACAGACAGATTTATTTGATGACGTATCTGTAGCAGAGAAACTCACTCTTTTGGTTTTGTTACGAGGCTTATGATGCCAGCCTCATCTCTGTTACACCATTTATAAGTCCTTTCCTCATGGGATAGTAAAGCATCCATCGAACATATTCTTCAGAATCTCAGCAAAGTGGGTCAGTCAGGTATTTTTCACCTACCATTTTATGAATATAAGTATTCAGACTTAGCCTATTACTTGACGTACAGTTTTCTACAAACTGCTATATATACCAGGGTCACGAACAGTTAGCGCTTACTGTATGCGCATACGCTAATAGCACGTTTGACCCGCAGAGACAGAGGTTTTTGCCAAACTCGAAGATATCAGAAACCCAAAGCTATTTTATATGCAGGTCTCCACTGAGAACACATTTTCCTGACGATTTCTTTCCTATTCCTCTGCGCTCCTTCTAACTCTCTGAGCACTTCTGGAGGAGTAAACAAACAAAGACCGGTTTCGGTTTATTTCTTTACTTATTTATTATTTTTCTGTCTGTTCCATTTCAAAGGTAAAGATATCGCTCATAAAGAAAGAGCCATTTAATGGAACACAGGCTCCCATGTGTCCAGCTCTGTGGAGCCGTTGCCCAGCAGTACTATTCATAAATATAAAAAATGCATGGAGAAATCTGATCCAAAGCATGTGTCATACATACAGCTGTGAATTAATCATTCATTTGATGGCCACTTTGAGAAACCGTGCAGCTATTTCCGTCAACATGGAAGCAATGTATTAATGACTCAATAGCATTCGATGTTCTTTTACTGGGGGAAACCGGCATCTAGGCCAATATACATGTACTATAGATTAGCTTGCATCTTTATTTGTTTCCTGCTTTGATTTCTTTCATCTATCTCAGTGGTTTGTGCTAAAGCAAAACTGTATCATCTTCATTTGTTTATGCTTGCATGTTTTTGGTAGTTTTGTTTTCCCCTTCAAGCAATGAATCTGCCTGTGCTCAAATTGAAGTACCTTCAGAAAAATAGAGCACCTCATTTGTCAAAAGAAATATAATCAATATTGAATTATGTGATTACCTTAAGACAGAGCTGGGAGAATGAGGTGCTTAGAAGGCAGAGATGCAGAGATATACATATTAATCAAAATACACAGCAGCAGAACAAGACCGAAATAAAAGAAAAAAGGGTCGTGGGATAGGAAAAATGAAATAGATTGATGAAGATAATGTAAAACGGCACCGACACTCTAAGCCTTTAAATTAAGGAATCATACAGAGAGCCATATGGAGATGCAGGCAGGAAGGTGTAATGAAGGAAATGTTTTGTTGTTTGTAAGATATAAATCACAGTCACATAAATAATTCACCAAGGCGGAGCAATGATACAATACACCTGCGAGCTTGTATAGTCTTATCTTCTGAAGACTATTTTCCCAGCAAAAAAACTGTAAGAAGATCAAAGTGATTGCGAAGATTACCAATTCAATTAATTCATTATTTGGATTATTTTATAATTATTTAATCATGGTGATGATGTCTCAGTAAATTAAAATTGGCATAATTAATTACTTTGTGTACAATATTTCAGCTCACACCGTGACATAATGCTCTTGTGTGATAGATAATGATTATTCATCAGTGATGATTAACTGGTTGTATCTGCTACTCCAAAGTTTCCACCATGAATTGTAGCATCTCAGCCTTTCATAAACACATAACGTAGAGGAAAAAGTGGATAAAGACAAGCTACAATCCCATTATCCAGGCTTGTTAGTCTGACTTGACAGAAACTGGACTAAACCAATGTCAAATGGACTAAAGCGTTCACATGACATTTCTTAAAGATAAATTGCTGCTTAAATTGTATGGAAACTCAGTTTCTGTTTACATACACTTTTAGCAGTGTGCAAGTACTGTAAGGGTGCAGGTGATTTCATTTAAAATGCAGCTTTAGGCCAGACAGATCTTAATCAGGTTACACCACCACACTGAACTGAACATGATTGAAAATAAGGCTGTGAAGGATAGGCTTGCATTCTTTACAATGGCAAGGTCCTACTTGACATAATTTTACAATGTATTGAACTTACTGTACTTCTATCCCGCAAAGCCTGTTTTCATTTCTGTCAAACACTGAGGGTGTTATTCATTCCTTTATTTAGCTGGCTTGGTGAGCTCTGTGGCAGACACCACACTGCAGGTCTGGATTTTTACCGCTTCTGTTTCTGCACGTGAATATATGAGTGGAAGAAACACAAAGGAAGCCACAGTATGGAATGGAGATCAAAGTTTGTACCATTGTAAAGTGCATGTTTCTGGGCTGAATCTAAACAGAAGAATTTAACATTGAAAAGACGGCATATTTATATAGTTTTGTCTTTGCTTTTTCATTAACTTAGTGTGACTGAATTTTCAATCTGACAGATGACTAAGTGTGTTCCAACAGTTCATTAGGGCGATGAGCAAGATGTGTGTGCTAATCACTGATAGCAGTGGTCTGGGCAAGGCCTGATGCTGGTTTGAGAAGCTACTCGATTGGCATGGCTCAGTGAATCATTAGCTGCTGTGTGTGAATCATGTGCCAGCTTCACAAGTACATTTTAAGAAAACTAATTTTGGAGACTTTGTGATGTTGACATAATCTAATCACAAAGGCATTTATTTATTTATTTTTATTTATTATTATTTATTGTACTAAATTGCTTCTGAACGTGCATTAGACAGAGCGATTCCAAAACTATATCAATCCTGTAATACAGTACCTTTAAAGAAAGATCTGCTGTACAAATCAATTAAAACATTATGCTCTAGCATTTAATTATTTTTATTTTGTTATAAAGAATTAAATTACATTTTAAAAATGTAAATCTTAAAAAAATGTAATAACATTTACAAAATAAAACGAAATTAAATCAACAAGAAGCACCACTTTTCAACACTGATATTAATTAGAAATGTTGAGCACCAGATCAGCATACTTAACTATTTCTGCAAGATTATACGACACCAAAAACTATAGCGATTGCTGCTGAAGATTCATAGAGATTTAAAAGATATAATAGCATGCACTTAAACTACATTTAATTTGTTTAACTTGTTCTGTCATTGTGATTAACTGTTTATGCATCTCAGCATGTCTGCAGGAACAGTAGGCACGTTTAAGTATGCAAACACAAAACACAATATGATTATATCTTAAATACTAAAATTTTTATTTTCCTCTATTATGCACTGAAGCTAAAGAGCATTTGCAAAATACTTAAGTTAAGTCAACCTAGGCTCCATACTGACAAAAAAGGCAAGACAAATAAAAACACACGTTTCAACAAGGCTCAAAAACTACTATAATTTGATCTTTTTTTAAAGATAGAAACATTTGAGAAGAAATGTGTTCTCTACTAAAACATCATTTGATTACTGACATAACATCACTTTGTAGTTAATTAACTGCTACATGTCTATCATAGCTGTTTTACACACTGGTCTTGTCAACCAGCCATGCACAATCTTTGTGACAAGTGAGGATTAACACTTGCACTTCTCAGATCACGGCTAAAGAAACAGCTGTCCGCTCTCTGAGAAATGACTTCTCTGGCACATCATCATTTGGAGTAGGTGAAACTGCAACATTTATCACAAAGATCAGTGTGACATTAGGCTTGACTGATACTGCCTGTGAGCATCAACAGACACTGCTGCCATCGACCATCCCGCCTTCATGGTTGCTTCTTCTTCCTCTCTCTAGTTTGTTTTTTAAAAAAGAATATATTAATATTTTTTAGTTGAGTTGAAGGTACAAGTGCCATTCATTCACTGCATAACAATAAATATCAGCATATAAATTGGGCAGCCCGAATTAGAACCTGAAGAAAGGTTGGAATCAGAGTTGTTGTCGTTGTTTGTGTGTTTTGAAGACGGATATAGTGTGCTGTTAGCAAGCCATCAAGCCAACTGGCGGATCTAAATCGGGACTTTAATGCGAGGCTGCTTAGCACTGGCTCTCACAGGAGATGGGTGGCGTCCCACAAATGCCAGGTTCAGTCAGATGAGAAAATCATTAATTACAGCTGTGAAAAGCACAACCGCCCCTGCTGAACTAAGTAAGTGTATAAAACAGACCATACAGCAAAATACAGTTTCTATGTACAATTTGCTATAGCTTTGCATTCAAATGGACCAGTTATGAAAATGAAGCACGCAATAAAAATTCCTTATCATTTCCTCAGCCGCATGCTGTTCCAAACCACGAGTTATGTCGGACAGTGGAGAAGGAACCGAAAAATGCTACCAAAGCAACTTCATATGAATGCGTATGATTTAATCTTCCCCTGCAGCACTAAACAGCAGTGAATGGATGATTGAGTCAGTCAGTCAAACTTAAGGACTTGATGTTCTGATGCATGAATGAATCATTCAGAGCAATCTGTGATCCAGATCAAACGATTAACTGAAAATACTAAACTCTTGTTCACAAATCAGACACTGCACTTTACTACTGAACTCTAATGAGAAGTTAATTTTACGGTAGTATTGTTGAAGCTACCTGAAGTGAGTTTCCTTGTTGGTCAAATGAAAATAAACAAATCAGGAAATAGTCCTTGGAATGTATCAACACCCTTCTGCTACAGTACACAATTGGAGACAGGATTTAATCTATAGTTAAGCCAAAAGGACTGAAAGTTCACCTTGTGTCTTGCACTGGCCCACATGGAGCAGGGTTGGGGTAAATATAAAGGAAGAGGAAAGTGGTCAGGGGATGGGTGGGGAATGGACAATGGGAACATTTCTCATGATTAAAACTCTGTTGTGAAAACTTCACATTAATAAGACATGCACCTTTAAAAATTAAAGAGAAGCGGAGAGCCAGGAAAGCAGTGCCTCCTGAAATAAAACACAGAGCCAGCTAGGAACATTAGAGCTATCAATAAATCAGAGTATAAAAGACAACTTTCAGGGGAAAAGAGGTATGTGTATGTAGTCCATACTGTGCCTCGTATGCTCTCTGTAGGACAATAAGCTCTAAACTTTGCATGCATCTCTTATAACACATGCTACTGTACATCCTGTGCTGAGTTTAGTAGTGTGTACTTTAGTCAGTTTTGAAGATTCATGACAAGACTACACAACAAGAGAAAAAAGCAAGACAAGACAAGACAAACAAAACAAAACAAAACAACATAAAACCTAAAAAAGACAAACCAAACTAAACAAAGCAATACAAGACAAGACAAAACTAGACTAGACTAGACAATATAAGACAAATAAAACAAAACAAGACACAACTAAAACAAAAAATAACAAAAACAAAACAAAACTTAGAAACTTCTACAAAACTATACTGTCAAGTATTTAAAAATGTGCTCTATATGTTTATTTGGTATCTTTTTTTTTTCTTTTTTAGAAATTTTACTTCAGTAAATTGTTGAAAAAAGTAAAACTATGTTTATTAAATAAATAATAACAATAATTTAAAAATCCCATTCTTACTTACAGTTTTTGTCTATTGCTTACACTGCACACTTTTTGCCAAATTTGGCCCATTATGTCAAAACTCTACACACAAAACAATCAGACATAGCACTTGGAGATTAACGACCCACATCCATGCCGAAATGAAACACTGCAATCAAAACTTAACACTGCTTTCTAAAAATCTAATTCTTGCAACAAAACCATACACACAAGCACCATTTGAATTACTCTTTCATATCAGCAACAACACACTGATGGGCTTTATATAAAACACTGCGGTCTTTCTAATTTTATTGTCATTTGCTCTGATTCAGTCTTCTGTAAAACTCAAATAATTTCTGCATTAAACAAACAAAATTTTAAAAAATTAAAATACCAAAAAAAAATTGTTCACAGTACTGTAACATCACAATGGTATTGTTTTACATACTGTATGCTTCACAGAACTACACATTTTTGTATAGTACAGTTAGGACAGTAATACTGTAATATGATACAGAATCATATGACGCATACAGTAGATACAGTAGAAACTTGAAGATATAGCTGTTCTCCAGTCAGAATGTCCTTACTATCGATGCTACTGTGTATCGACTGAGGTTAGGGTGGACTCTTTGCATGGACAGGCCATGATTTATCACATGGTCCACCAGAGTAGCCCTAATGTTACCTGACACATGTCTCCACACTGGTCCTCATCTTCGTCGTCATCCTCTTCCAAGTCTGACTTCTCTTTCTCTTTGTCCTCTTACTCTGACTCTCATTGTCTCCATGCTTGCAAAGTTCTCAGAATGTCTTTCCTGAGGTCTATTTGTAGTGCTAAGGCTCAGACCGATTGGTGTTCTGTTTTTTTTGTGCAGGTGATTTTAGGAGTGTATGTAAGTGTTTACAATTGCCAGATGAGTTATGCTTTTTAAACAGAGTGTTTTCCCAATGATAACAGGTGATTTTGCTTTTGAGCAAAGTGTCTAATGTAAGAAAACGTGTGTAGTGTTTCGCAAAAAGTGTGTTACAGAATAGTAAACAAAGTGCAAAGTTGAAAATGTGTTTAAGCTATGATTACACTGTGTTTAAGATAAGATACAAAAAGTTTAGGTATTGAGGCTTTGGTGTAAGCATTCGCTTTTAGTGTGTAAGCAATAGGCAAAAACTCTAAGTCAATACATGCACTTTTACATTTTTTTGTCATCATTATAAACAGATAGGACAAAAAAGCCATTAACCCATTTTGTGAGGGTGTTGATGTTTCTGTTTTTCCAGTACCTTCCTACGTATGTCTTTTCTAAATAAATCCCTCTATTTCATTTGACCTCATGACTGGAGTTGTCATCGCATTGAGAAGTCAAGAGGTCCATGCGGAGTAATTTGGGATATTGCTCATGCCACGTGAGACATACCACATGGACTTATTGACTGCTGGGGCATTTGCATGCAGTATAAGTTTACTGCCTGAAGCAAAAGTGATCCATTCTGAGCAATATCAAGCTTTCACACGCTGCTTGAAATGTTGAGATTCGATAGCAGCAGCAGATCAAAGACGCAGCACAATTAGCTCTGACAGCCTTTATGTGTTTTCGACAGAGACCTCACATTTCTTCTTTTTTTTTCTTAGCACAAGTGATTCCACATGCACCATAATGCATGATGGCACACCCTGTTGGAAACCATACAGTGTGGGATTTCAGATTCTCCATTTGCAGCAAAAAAAAAAAAAAGAAAAGCATGTATAAACTTAGAATACAAAAAACAAAACGGACAGGCTTAAACACTGCAATCTGAACTCTGTGTCACAGAGATGGAAACACACAGGGCTGTGTACTGGAGCAGGAGAATGAAAGCACTCTAGTAATAGTCCCGTCATCACTATCAGATGATTATCTCTGTGCCTGGCCCTCAGAGGGTATGTATGATGGCCCCCTGTCATTGTTTACGGGGGCTCTATAAACTCAGCTAGCCAGGGGGGAAATGCATCGCTGCTTCAGTGAGCTTTGAAAATGCCTCTCCTTCCTCAGTACAGCCTGGTTCCCCTGCTGTCTGCAGACGGTCCCCCTCCTGACGCAGGATATACACACGGTGGGGTGCTGGATGGCTCCATCTGATGGGTTTGTAGGAGGTGGGGTGCTGAGAGGCAACATGAGGCTTTGACCAAATGTCCATTGGACATGTTTTACATTCCCTGACATTCATTAGCCAGAACTTGTTCTCCACTCTTGACTGCTCCTGATATGACTTGACGGCCATGGCTTTGATCAGACCAGCATGTTACTCGGACACAAACAGACATGGGTGATACTTCACAAGCATTCTTTGGTGAAGCCACCCAGCATCACCTGACACCAGCGAGTCCCTCTCTATGGATAATTACCAGTGCTGCACATGACTTTTTTTTTTTTTTTCTTTTTCCATTCTCATGTGTAATTTCCCATCTTTTTTGGGTCACCATCTTGGATAAACGCTCAGAGAGAAGAAGAAAAAGAAAAGAAAGAAAAAAGCAGATACAAATGTTCTTTTTATCCTCTGAGGAGAAAGCAATATTGTCATCAGTTTCTAAATTACATAGTGCCTCTCAGTGGAATAACATACTAAACATGCAATCAAATCTCATACCGTTTTGAACCGTAGTAATTATTTCACTATGTGGAGGAAGCCGCTCTAACCCGTCCCTACCCTCAAGGGTACGGCTATTTACAGCTGGTACAGAAACAAAAATAGTCTTGTAATATATTGCACACACGTAGGCCTACAAAAAAAATGAGTAACTACATGATTTCACTAAATGGATAACAAGCTATGCTATTTGCGCAAACACTAGATTAATGCGGTCATGCGATCGCAATTACGCCGCAAAATGACTGTGAAGGTGTCTCTGTGCGTTAAAGATGCTAACCTGAGTTTCTATTGAGCCAACAGCCTCTGCAAAATACCCATAATTATAAAACACACTGACAGAGGAGAGAACATCATCAAACAAATGTCACGGGTGGATGACTTACAGACAGTTCAGTGTGCCGGGTTACTAGGCACGCTGATTCACGCTGAACAGAGAGACTGTTTCTTCTGTTCTAAGTATAGAGCATTGCAGTGCATTAGACAGGCCATGCATGTCAAATGCTGAAAGCAGACATTTTCATCACTAAACTTATATATAAAATATATAAGAATATATAACCGCAATTCTACGGCTGGAGACAGGAGACTGTCTAAGGAGGAACTGAACATAGAAAACACATCAATATGAGATAAAAAATCAGTTAGGCTGTCAATTACATTTACGCACAGTATATTATTAAAATGACTACAGACTACGAAAAAAAATAAATAAATCATGTCAACATCATATCTGCAAAATGAAATGTTTAGAGGTCTCTGTGAACAATAAAATAACCAACAACAGCAGTGTGGTTGTCAGACCCGTCAGTAATGAATGGCAGTTATTTAAAGCGCACATTCTGAAACGCTGTGTTTGGGGAACATTTAGATGTTTTGCTCCCAAAAAACTTCTTCAGTTTGGAGCGAATGATGATATTTTGTATGACAAGATCTGTAATCTTTGAAATTGCAGTTCAGTCGGCTGTGCATAGTGGTAGAAAGTTTTGCAGAGATTATCACTGGCATAACCTTGGCAGAGGCAAGGTATATTTTAATAAAGCTTGTCTGCTGGAGTGTCTGGGAGAGGCTGACACAGTGCTGATAGGAATACTGACTCTTACTTTTAACCTCACTCACACCAAAAACTCCATCTTTCTGTCACGAAAACTGTAGAGCATTATCCCTTTGTTTTCTTCTTCTTTTGTGTTCCGAAAGCACACATTGCATTAAAATGTGTCTCTGCTATTATTTTAACCACACATCTGTCTGTCCACATTGTCAAAGCATAACAAAATCAATATTCATTTAAATAAAACTAGTAAAAGTTAAAAATCTAACAATATTAAGTATTCATTCAGTGCATGTTTAGAATAGGGTGAAGACCTAGAATAAAGTTGCTTTCAGGTCATGTCGTAATTGCCGCGATTCCGAGATGACAACATGTGACATTTTACTCATAGCACTCTGTGTTGTCAGACTCAGAGGTAGCGCCTAAATAGGGCCGAAATGAACCTGTCAGCAGACACGTGGTACGTCTGTCACTGGTCCAAGTCCTAACTTTTAGACCGTTCTGAGTTTACAAGTTGTAATTACGAGTTCAGGAGCATGTGTGGGCTTTGGCGTTGATAGATTACAAAATTAATGGCGTGAATGCATCATAGGTCTAGAACTTACAGCTCTCAGCTTGTTGATGTGACTAAAAAGTCACATGTAAGTCGCTTTGGATAAAAGCGTCTGCTAAATGAATAAATGTAAATGTAAATGTAAAAAGTATTAAAAAACAACAACAATAATAAACACATTGGTTTTTCTACTGTATTGTCTTTGCAAATGTTGGCTTTTGAGATGTGTTTGTTGTATTTTAAATGCAGTGCATCATTTTGCAAGAGACACTGTTTGAGACATTTTGCATTTTGTGCTTACAATTCTGGGCTTTGTGTTTGAAAAACTAAAAAAAAAACGTTTTGGTGTGTAAAAACAGCTGAAAGCAGTTATGTTCTTGAAAATCATGTTAGAACTTAAGAGTAAGTGCTCAGTAAAAACTACAAAATCAACTCTTCGGTCATTTTATTTATTTATTTTTGTATGTGTATGCAATCTAAGAATAATTTTTTACAGGGTGCTATATAAATAGTACAGTATAAAGGAAACCCATTATTCATGCAGGTAGGAGATAAAAAAGTAAGAATGGGGGTATTGACTAACCAGTTTGTTCTATTTTTCTTTCTGTGGGAAATTTTATTTATTTTTTATTATATGTCGCCATTTCCCTGTTTCAGCTGAAATCAGTACAGAATTTGTTACTTTCCACCATCCACATGAGATTGGTGTGTCTGAACGCAAACATGGCTATGCAGCCCATGTGCTAAGATCTAGTGCTGGAAAACTACTACCCAAATGCACTTTCCCTCCTTCTCCCTCATCGGCGCAGTGATGGAACTCCAACCTGCACAGGAAGGCACTACTGATTACATTAAAGATCATGTAATGACTCTGGTATAGATTCAGGTTGCTGCTGGCACCAGTTCCCCTAAGTATCTTAGTGAAAACAATGTCATTACCTGTGTAATTGAGGCCAATTCTCTTCATCTTTGAGCTCTTAGGGAGCTTTTATGCTGATTAGAGCAGAGGTGGCCGAGGGCAGAGAGGAAGGCTATCACTAGATTGTACATAGATGACGGCAGGAGTTTGGAAGAGTAAACAAAGGATGCTCCACTGCCTTGGCTTTATGTGAACAGAGGAGGCATTTGCTCTAAGGCCTGTTAGCAGAGTGATTACCAGACTCACACTGTGAATAATCTTTTGTGGAGTAAAGATGAGAGATGCAGTAATCTATTCATCATTTTTCAGTTTTCAACCACTTCTCTGTGGTGTTTGCTGACTGTAAACAGCGATGTTATCTTCAACAAACCATCCCCAAAATATTTAATCCTTGAAAGATTGCATTTGTGAATTCAAACCTATAATTGGGAACACAATTCACTAAGCTAAAGTGTAGCTAGGGAACCTCAGAAGTAAACACCTGTGGGTTCAGACAAATCATAGTTTTACGTCAAGTGCAACTGAAAGACTCTGTGAATGGATTGATTCCCTGAAAATACTATGTATATGAAATTTAGAAAAAGTTCCCAGAGAAATGCAGATTCTGTCAGCATTTGCTCACCCTGTTGCTTTGACGTAAAACAAAGCAAAGAAAAATAAAACACAAAAATGCACTCTTCAAACTGTTTTTTCTGTGTTCTGCAAATGAAATAAATTCATACAGGTTTGCAAAGACATGAGGGTGAGCAATTTATGTATTCTTGGTAAATTTATTCTCAATGTATGATCAATGTTTCCTGTCTAGACGTATGCCTGTGTGGTTGCGTGTGTGTGTGTGTGTTGGGGTAAGTAAGGCAAAAAGAGAAGAACCAGAATGGATTTAAGAGCTATGAATAAGCATATGTGTCAACGACTGCTGTTTTGGAAAGCATTTGCAAAGAAACTAGAAGTTTTCCTCTACAGTATGTGTCAGCGTGTGTGTTTTAATGGTTGATGCTCAATTCTCCAAGCAGTTAGAGGATCAGTTCCAGATGTTGGCTCCCAGAAGGGTGAAATGGTAATGTGGACCTGGAGCGAGCATACTCTCTACTGTTAAAAACAGAAAGCCGATTTGATTCGTCATCATTGCAGGGTTTGTGTGTTCAGTAAACCTATTTGTGTCTCATATTAATTAGAAAAAAAAATATTAAAAATGCAAGCCTCCCACAATGTGGCAGACTTTCTCTAAGCTGTTTTCTCTAAAATCTGGGGCCAACAGGGGTGACCTTGGTTAGCATAGAAATTCAGACTGAAATGCCACCTCATCTGTCCTTGGGGCGAGTGATATGTTGATTTAGACTGGCAGTAAGCTCTCCCACAACCTCTCCAGGTCATCTAAACAGTTAAGGCTACTCAAAGTCTTGGATTACATACTTCCTTTTCAAGTTTCACTATTTTCTTTTCTATATTTTGCTCAAACTTTCCACAAATGCGTTCAAAGCCTATGCAGTGCCATTGCCTGGGACTGGGCTTCCATCCATGAACGGCTCATAACTCCTCCAGCAAAAACAGGGCATACTGGAAACCAATAAAAGGGTTGAAACCACATGCAATGAAGTTGCTAGAGGAAAAGAACGGCCATGTGGCCCTCAGAGTCCCATGTGCAGTAAATTAATGTGGTACTATAAATAGCCACGTGGATGACTGTAGGAAGATGTGATATAGGATATGTAAGGAGGGTGGAAAGTTAGTTGTTCAAATCGAAAGTGCATTGCTATTTCACTAGTTCCCACTACCTTAGAGATAAAACAGCTTGTTTGGCGAACTGTTCAGGGGACAGGCAGGGAGCCCGGCGGCCTCTGAGCCCTAGGAGGTTTAACCCTCTAGGAGGCTAGGGTTAACAGATGCTCGGAGCCCAGCCTGGTCCCCTGCGTGCCCCTCCGGAGGAAGTGGAGAACTTGGCAAAACGAGGGTCGGCTTCAGCTCAGGTGGCGGAAGGGGAGGTGGAGGAAGACAAAAAACGCAGAAGCCGAGGATAGGGAGTGAGCGGTATTTAAGGCGGAGGAGGAGAGATTTGCGGGGTTATCAGTAATAAGGAGACTGGTGGCAGCTGCGATCGTTCGTGCGTGCTCCTCCTGAAATTATATTAATTGCTTAATCATCATGTAGCGGCAGAAATGCAGGGCAGGAGCATCAGGACAACATCATGCATCCTAACTTAGAAACACCTTATGTTGGAAGAAAAAAAAAAACAGTGGGAAGTATGTTTCTATGAACAGATTTGCATTATGTGAAAAACCTGTTGTTTCTGCATTGAATGTCACCTTGCAGGCTCGCATACAGCCAAAAGTCTAGCATTCGGTTGAAGCAGGGTCTTTTATTCTCACTCACTGCTGTCAAACCACTCACATGGTTTATATACTTTTTTTGAAAATCTCATTTTCTGCATCTCAAAGAGACTACCACTGATGGTTATCACATCAAGACATAAGCAGCATCGCACAAGAGACTGGCAATGACATTAAAAGGACACACAGAAACAATCCTAGCGCTTTGTTTTCAATCAGAAGCAGAAACTCAATCGACCAATTTAAACCAATAAACAGATTTCATGAAGTGTTGCTTGTTGTTGTGAATGCTGCAAAAAAAGAGGGCTTCTCTTTACATTGGAGTTGATTACATTAGCAGGTGAATTCTACTGTAACAATGTTGTGTTTTGTAACCTCTCAGCCTCCTTGCTGTAATTAAAATACATAAATCAGGAAAATAGAGAGAGAGAGAGAGAGAGAAGCTATTAAGGTGTACTAAATCTAAAAGTGTATAAATTTGCTTCAAAGTAAGAACAGATTAAAACTGTTCTTGTAATAAGAATATACAATTTAATTTCATGAACTAGTGGGGAAAGCAAGAAAAAAATAAAGAGAAAGACAGTATGACACTCGTCAATCATGAAGCCTTTGGCCAAGGGAGGATATTTAAAATTCCTGCCCATTCCTAAAAGCTGAGAGAGAGAGAGAGAGAGAGATAATACCAACAGTGGTGAATTAGTGGAGCCAGCACATACATACATTCATCAGGCTCCTTCCTCTGTTGATTTCATACAAATGCAAAATGTTCCCTGATAAATATTCTGCATGCCGAGGGAGGTCTGGGTGGCCTGACAGAAACATTGGCCACACTTTAAAATCCAAATGGTGCCACTTTGAATTGAGATGTCACTAAGAACCCCAAAAACCCCACAGCTGAGACCTACAGTCCCAAGACTCAGAGCATCAAGTCATTTGACACGGGATCAAATCAATTTCCACCAAAATACAAAATAACAATTCTGAATTCATCTTCTCCCATGTTAGCATCTTTCTGGATTCACTTGGGGTTTTAGTTTAGTTGGAAGAACCCGATGAATGCAATGAACTCATTAAACTTCTCAAAGAGCTTCAGCGGGGGTCTGATTGGATTTCTCCCTTCTGTTCAGAATAACCAACAAGAAGTTCTCTAATAATGGACAATAACTCACGTGTGCCTCAAACTTTCAACGACTGTGGTGTCGCTTTATTATTCTCTGTTGCATTACTTATTTAGAGAAATCAAATTGGATCTTACAAAGTGCTACCTGTCACGTAATTGACCCCTTGGAGCAATTGTCCCTAACAACAACAAGGAGAGAGAATAACAAGTTCTTCTATCCACTAATGACCAAGCCAACATCATGTACCTGATCCTCTATCTTGATCTTCTCTGTCCCACCAGAGGTCAGAGGATATGATAAGGAAGGATCTCAGAGCAGGATATAGCTGAAGAAAGTCAGACGAGAAGTCTGACAGATGCTTAGAGAGAAACTGACTGACGGAGTTTCCCAAAGGAGCCAGTGCCAGGGGAGTGCTTGAGATAGTCATTCCCCAGTCTTACCCCTGACGGGAGGCATGGATTAGTGCTGAAGCCCCCTGGGCGGCCATGGTGCCACGCCACATCCTGTTCTGCCCAATTATCTCCTGTCTCCAGTCTGTCTCCGCTCCTGCTCCATTGATCCCCAGGAACCCTGTCGGTGAGCCACTCAAGACCTAAAGCAGTGCTCTAGACTGCCAAAAACTCACGCTCTTAGAGCCGCTCTGTAACTTTTTGCCCTTGCATTCCAAAGAATTGGCCTTTACTGCATGAAATATAATTTCAGAGATGTTTACATCAATAAGAATTTCTCAACATTTCTGAAAGCCCCAAAACAAATTCGGAGTAATTACTATTTATAACGTTATGGAATGTTGAACAAATAATGTCAGTTGGTCATGTGTAACGCCGAATATGCAGAGGGAGACAATTGCACATAGACTGATAATGTGCCATTTGAGGGCTTAAATTAATTCTGGCATCTGTCCCAAATTATAGTTTCATGAAATTTACAGAACAGACAGATGGCGCTAAAAAAAAAAAGAAAAGAAAAAAAAATTAAGTATATATATATATATCTCATTATTGATAAATAATGTAAACAATGCATCTTAAAGACTCATTGTTTACTATATAAGAACTTATTTATAGGCTCAAACAGTGCTTCTCTCTCTCTCTTTCTTTCTCTCTCTCTCTCATCAACATGCCATCAATATGATCCCTGATGAAAATTGCATGATTTGTAACGAAACATTTGAATACAGCTGAGCTTTAAACGGTTGCTTAAAATTAGATGAATACGGCAATGTGAGCTGAATAATTTTTACCCCTCTCTAGACTGCATGAAACATTCATTTTAATAAATGAATAATACACTGCATGTGCCCTACGTCTTAAGTAGTAGCTCATTTATGTATAAATCGTTATTCTCCTCACTCAACCCACATGGCTCATTATAAATTACAGAATAATAAAGAGAATAAAGAGACTCACCTTTCACTGACATTATTGTCATCGACACAACTCAAAGGTTTGCTTCCAACCCCAAACTTTTGAACATTCTAGATTCTGAGCTTAATGCTGAACTGGATCTTTATTGGCTTAAACCAGTCTTACAACTGCTGATACCCTGCTAGCTTGTATCTCCAACCTCCCCTATTCTTAAAACGGGTTGCTGTGATCAGAGAGCTGACCCTGGGTCTGTGCTCTGTGACCAACCAAGGTCTTCCATTGGGCCCGGCAGGATAAAGCTGTTTTTTTTTTTTCCACTCTCCCTTTCTCTCACCAAATCCTTTGGGCAAATGTCACCAGGCCTTGATCTAAAAAAAAATCTAGGGATGAGCTTTGTGGACAAAATGGAAACAGCTAACTGCCAAGATACAATGTACAACTGATAGCATGTCACAGCCCTAATGTCAAAATGGTGTGCTCTCAGATAAGCCAAGCGGCAGCAATATTAAATGTTTAATGAAGTTTATTATAGCGTTCACATTTTCAAAGAGCTATTCTCAGGCTTAAATCTACAACCAAGGGTATTGTCCTCAGCCCTGTTACAAATGAGGCTCAATAAGGCACTTTAGTGGTGTTTTTTCTGCTACTTCTTCTTCCTCCTAAAGAACAACAAAATAATTAAACCAAATTAGCATTTTGTGTCAGGCCTACAACCTACTGTTATATTCTGTGTTATATTCAGTTGCAGAAATAAAGCAACATTTTAGGATTTTTAAACAAATATGTCTCTTACATTGTAATAAAAAAGACTAAAAAAAATAATACTGCTTTGCAGGAGAAACATAATAATTTGTTCGTTCAATGCTTTTCATGGCTATTGTCAATGCAGTAGATGTAAAAGTGTAAAAGTGAAAGTGATTTTAGTCTTACAACTAAACCAGTGAAACACTGGAATAATTTCTGGACTGAAAAACATAAAAGGACCATGGGACTAATTTGAATTTGAAGAAGCAATTCCACCAAGAACACAGTGATTTTGCTATGATAACTTTTGCTTCCAATGCAAATTGTCGTCAGATGCAAATGAGGTCAATTTTAAGGAGCTTTAAGACTATCTGGCTCGTATCAGAGGAGAACATTCTCAAAGCTAATGCAGCTAGAGTTGGTATAGACAAATGAGCGGTGGGAGGAATAGTCTAACTACTGACCACAGAGGGAGGAGGTGGAACATGAGGCAATGTTTTGCAGTCTTCCTGAGCACACTCATCTGAGTATAGCCCTCACTCTGTTATCTAAACTCTTGGTTTGGGTTTTGGTTCAGTTGTTCCATTTGAATGGAATGGTGCATTTGTACTGGCCTCTGAGCGAGATTGGATTTGGAATTACACTTCCTGTCCTGCTGTTTTTCTCCCCCGCTTCGACTGCCTGGCCACAACCAACTCCAGCCCTCCAACCTTTAGTGTTATTTTGTATGCATCAATAAATAAACATTTCATATTGGCATGCAGGCTGGTAGCTACTCACACTGGTAATCTGTCTATAAAGAAGAAGGAGAAGAAATCACACCTTTGCAGTTACACAGTTGCTTGCACTTTGGATTAATCAATTATACAGAGGGTGAAAAAAGTCTCTTTTCCCTTACAGCAATAAAACCAACCGTCATGCCGTTCAGTAATCCATCTTATGAAGCATAATTCACTCTTTGGCTTCTTTAGAGTCTGAAAATTAATATCCAATTCTCTGTCAGTGATTTACCCAGGCAGAGAATTAGAAATATATTACCCTGGCATCGAAGTTTTAAAGTTTCTGCTTTGACATACATCACAGGTTAAAATCTCCGGCTGTGAAAACAAAAAAGAAAGCAAACAAGGCATTCATTCAGCAATTTCTTTCCTTTCAAAAATCATTAAAACAATCCTTTCAGTCTTTAGACAAGAGACTGGGCAGTCTTTGTCAGTAGTCCAAAATATAGTTGTTATATAATCTTGAATGTCCTTTTTCAAACATGATGCAGCATTCAAAGCAAAGCAAGGACTATCTATCTATATCTATCAATCTATGAAAGCATCATCTGGAATTGTGCTGAATTTGTGTGGCGTGTGAGAGAGTCTGCTTGAATAACATGCTAACAACTTAATACAATATAAATAAAATACAGCCCTTCTGAATAAAGTTTTTTTCTTTGAGTTAAGAATGCCACTGAAAGAGCCTCAGTTTACACTGAAGATTAAATACAGAAGGGCATAATTAAATAAATATTTAACCTTTCGAGTCAGTTCATGTTTGCTGTATAGTGCCCTCCACAATTCATGTAATTAATTTTCCGAAAATTATACATCAATGAGAAAAAAATTAAAAAATAATTATATATATATATATATATATATATATGTGTGTGTGTGTGTGTGTGTGTAGGAGCAGAGAAAGTCTGCAGTGAATGATCCAGTACTATTTGAAGTGTTGTTTTAGGTGACTAACCAAGTTGTCTTTGATTTTGTTTTACTTGGCATCATAAAATGTCTAGACATCTAGCCCCAGTCAGAAACTCTGCATTCTAAAGGTCTTTTTAAACTCTTTTATTTCCTCGTTCTCACGTTATTCAAACAACATCCTGAAGGCTGATGACAAAGAATTATTTGACAGAGATCAAAGAATATGTATATGTATGTATGTATATATATATATATATATATATATATATGTGGGAGGCAAAAACATAATCCTTTTCAAAGGAAGCGCATGCAGAAAAAAGTGCTCTTGATTTGTTTACATGAGTTTACATGAAAAAAATCACATTCAGTATATCACATTTTCTGAAAATTATCTTAATGATTTGACTGCTTTTTATGCATATATTAACAACCTCACAGCAATCTACACTTCTGTATAAACAGCATTAAAACCATCATTACATATGATGTTGTAGGCTACCTGGGGCCCTCATATTCACCTCTTGAGCTGAGGAGGGAACACATGCACAGACGAGAGGGGGAACATATTGACTCAGAGGCAATTAACATGCTCAGTATGGAAGACAATGTGTTCGATCTGGGATGCCAGTGCTCTCCTAACACACATGCAAAGATCTAAAAATTGCTCTTTCTGATTGCAAGTTAGTCGTGAATACGCTGGTAAAAAATTTGTATATCTTATACACGTGCACATACGCACACACACTCTTTCTCTTTTACCAGTAATGCAGAATATAAAGCAGAACAAAATCATAAAAAAGTTAACGAATGGATGAATGAACTTTATAATAAGGTTCCATTAAGTAACATTAAATAACAATGAGTTGAAATTAAATGACACTATACATTTGTATGTTTCAGTTCAGCTTTCAATCTCCAATGAGAAAAAGACAAACTGAACTCTGTTCAATCTGTTTAAATTTAATCTGAAATTTATATTAATTTATATATTGTATTAATAATACAATATTAATTATGTGCTTTTGATATCTCACTAATATCATACTGATATACTTTAGATATTGCTTAATTAACTTAAATATACATAAATATAAATAAATATTTTCCGCTTAGCACTTTTTTAAAAGGGAACAGATCAAAAAAAAAAAAAAAAACAGCAATCGTCAAACTGACCCATGATAAATGTTGCTCCTATTATTAAATGAAGTCTGCATCCTTGTGGATTCTCAGGGGAATAGGTAATTAACAAAAAGAGGCGCCTCAGAGTAAAACACAGAGAAAGCTTATCTAAGCCCCTACACGGCTCTCTCTGGAGACCACGGGACAAACAGATTTAGAGAGAAACTGTAGAATTCGTCCCAATCATTTTGCCCTAGCTAACAAGAGTGCTGCTCTGCGGTAGGCAGCCCTGTGCATTGATTTGATGGCGATTCAGATGAGGGCACACCTGCTGTGTTAGCAGTTGCCTCTAAATGTATCCGCTGCCTGTGCCATTATCCTCATCTATTTCTGAGTTTAGGTGAAATACCAGACACGTTCTAAAAGCACATACATTAAAGGTTACGGTGTGGAGAGATTACGCCCTCAGAAACATTAAAGCAATTGTGGTACCGTATGCTGGTTGAGGATGCCCATTGTTTCTTGTGTAGTCTCTTACACAACAGTCTGGAAATTCAGAGGACTGGGTGAGAATGAGATTTGAGATGCAATATGTTGAAAATGCAGAGAGTGACAATACAAAGATGACAGGTTCATTGTTGAGACTGGCCTTGCAGTACTAGACAGGGACAATGCCTCGTCTGGAGGAGGAGATGAACAATGATGCAGTTTAACCTGGTCCTGGTGCATGAGGACAGATGTATCTTCCGTGAAACAGAGGTTGATATGAATTAGAACTTCACAGCAATGACAAAAGCAACATCTCTCTTTAAAATAATACAAATAATAATAACAATAAATTAAGGACAAATAAGAAAATGTAGTCAATATATCATTAGTGTATCCATGTGGACCATTTTTCTTATTTCATTTTAGTGAAACACCACAAATAAAGTACATAACAAATAACAGAAAGCTAATAGAAAGCTAAAACAAAGTTTATTTACAATGCAAAATATAAATGTTTTATATCTCAATTCAGTGCATCTTGGCTCCAGACTATGAACGATACTGTATGGGTGTTAGTCCGAGGTTAGAGGTTTGTTATTAAACACTCTCAGAAGTAATGCTTGCGAGATTAACACCAAACTGTGATCTATTTTGACAGAATGCAATAACAAAAAGACATATAAAAAGACTCATAAATAAGCATACACTCAACACATTTCAAAAACTTGTTAAATAGATATGTCAGAGGATGTTTGGGCTGTCAAAATCAAACACTCCAAAATACTGCTTTCTACTCTCTTTGTTGCCTAAAAACAATGCCTATCAAGGGTCATTACTGTGATGTCTCCCCCTTTCATCCAGCAGCCATCAGAGAGTAATAAATCCTACCAAAGACCTGTTTGTGTAGGTGCACTTTATGGGATGTCAGTAATATGACAGGCTTGTGTATCTGACAAATTTCCTAGGACACCACTGACAGCCATTGCTATGAGCTAGCCTGATGGACAGCAACTAGATCTTATCAGTGAATGGCTATCAAGCGGTGCGACAAGCCTCTTTATCTCCCAGCCACACATTCTCCCCTATGACTGGGCCCTGGGGTGGAGTGGGGGAGAGAGAGACAGACAGACAGAGAGAGAAAGAGGGAGGGAGAGTATATCAAAAGAGGAAAGGCAGAGGGATGGAAGAAGAACAGACAAACTCATCTTTTTAAAATTGTCTTAAAAATAAAATCGGGATGTATGATTCATTACCCTTGTGATAATGAGTAGACATTGACCATATGGCAGTGCTATTTCTCATGAGAACAGATGAGATTACTGTTTATAAACAAACGCTCAGTGCTGACGAGTTTTCAGGCTGCATTTAAAATTGAGATTAAAATACTATGTTTTCCAAAGATTAATGGCGGTTTGGCCTTCTGAAGATTTCAATCATTACCTGTGGATCAGGGATTTTACACACATTATGATATTTCACAGACCTTGGTCATCATGATGGCCTCTGCTTTAATAAGAGCTGACTGAACTGCAGCTGTTGTCTGTATTAGAAGTTAAGTCACAAACAGCTGAGATCAGTATGTGGTATGACTTTAAATGTTGAGGATGTGTATTCAACAACCTGTTACACATAAGACAAATATTTTGTCTCTCCTATTGTCATTCCTACTATTCACACACAACAAAATACTAACTAAGCCCAAGTGGAAGTGTCTCTACCTGCATTTTTGTCAGATTCCAAAATATAAACAAAAACAAACAAAAAGTACATTATCAGGAGGAAAAAAGTGAACATATTACTACCTAAGTACACTGTAGTAACTCTTGCACTTTTTTTCATATTTTCAAAACATATACTGTACAAATATAATATAATATTATATAATATAATGTTTGAATATAAACATAATAAATAAACAGAGCATAAAAACATATATCAGAAAAATAAAATAAAACCTTTTTCGGATGCAATTAATCGTTTGACAGAACTAATATAAATATATATATATATATATATATATACACACACACACACACACACCCACACACAGACATATATGAGTATATGTGTA
>JAUYWG010000040.1:17351158-17404968 GCA_034779775.1 Enteromius afrohamiltoni
GTTCCCGACCCTCGCCTGTACGACTATTCTAATAAAGTGTTGCAAATGGATCCACACGACTCCCGTGATTCCTCACAAATATGCAGTTATTTGACATTTGATCATTAAATTTGTGTACCTAAAAGACCTACCTGAAAAAAAAACTGACTTACTTGACAAAACAGTACTTATTGAATTTATTTATTTTTTTTAATTTATTTTACGCTATTGGTTGTAATTGGGTTATGTTTAGAAAAAGAAAAAAAAGAAAAATTATCTGTTTCAGATAATGTCGTTTTAGCACCATTCACTGGATCACTTGGAAAGCATCACAAGCGTGCATGAAGCTAATATGATTTTGCCACAGGCATGTTTTTCCAATGAGCCTGGGTTTTTAAAATACAGGTGTGTGTCCCAGTGTACATGTTCCTGAATGACAATTGCAAACAGTTTTATGAAGATAATTTGAGAGTGGCATGAGGCTGAGAAAACTAATTGAGTGAGCAAGCGTGTGAGTGAGTGTGTGTGTGTGTGCGCAGGTGTATGTGGTTTTACGAGGACACAAATTCGTATAATGACATGGGTATGACATAGGTATTACAATATGTAGGTGATTTATCAGGACATTTTCAGTGTCGCCATAATTCAAAAGGCTTAAAAAACAAACTAAACAGTGTTTTTTTTTTTTAAATCTAAAAATGCACACGGTTTACTGTAAGGTGTAGGTTTAGGCATAGAGTAGGTGTAGGGCAATACCACATACAGTTTGTCCAGTATAAAAACCATTACGCCTATGGAGAGTCCCCATAAATCACAAAAACCAACGTGTGTGTGTGTATGTGGTCCCTTGACAGAGGAGAGGCTGAGGAGCAGGACTGTGGTTAACTGCTGTGCTAAGCATGTCAGATGGGCTCTATTCCCAGGCTCCACTCTCTGTCTGCCTGTCATCTCCTCTGTCTGATTCATTACATCTGTACACAAACAGCAAATCCCATATTCCTCTGCAAATTAAGCTCCTTTTTATAATAATGACAAAGAGCATCAATTGCATCTATTCAGATGCGTCAGGGCTAATCTTTTATTTCTCCCATGTTGTTAACTTATCTTCTCCTGTTGTGATCTTCTTGTTGTGGGAAGGAGTGTGCTCGAAAATCAAACATCCCCACCCTGTCAGCTATTAAAAGATCCACTTGCACCTCATCTTCGCCATGCCAGTGCAGAGGGAATATATGTCAAATTGTTCTACCGCGCGAAAATGACTGCTCATCTCGAGGGACAGGGGGTGCGTCCTGTTGCTATGGATTTCATATCATGTGGCAAAGTTTCACACAGAGCAGAGTTCTGTTTTACTTCTAGCAATCATGGGACTTTACCTCGAACTTTGCATGTTAAGAGTACATGGATGCACCATTATGATGAGCAGAACTTTAACAGCAGTTAATAAATTAAGTAATATTATATTTCTCATTTTTAGCTTGTCCATATTATCCTTAAGGTGCCCTTGATTTTTGAAAATTATCAGCTGTAAATGAGCATTACATAAAATGAAAGCTATGTAAAAAACAATGTGCACAATTATATCAACTAATAATAATATTGCTGCTGAACATACTACATAGTGTAATAGTTAATTAAAGTATTAATATTATTGCAAATTGTTTAAAAAAAAAAGTCAAGTCTCCCAGGACACACAAACACACAGGAGTAAAGCTAAATATGGTGATTTTCAGTCAAATAACCCTGGTTGCCGATGCTGCTGATGATGATAAGAGGGGCCGAATGCAAAAGGGAACGAGAGCAGACAGCAAACAGCTGTCTGACACACTTCTGAATGGCTCCAACAGCAGTCAGTGCCAAAAGACAAGATTACATGGCTAAAACAAAAGCAGTATGGCAGCAGTACACTCCAAACGCATAACTGTCATGCGGTCTTAGGACAGCAGCCTACAACAAACTGTTAATTTCTAAAATGACAGAGAACAGATTGGACAGTCCTGCATCTGTGAAATCAAAGGCCACATTCACAGCAGCAATATACTGTAAGGTGACAGTACTGCTTAAGAGTGCTAAATATGACATGTTCACTGTGAACTATGTCAACCTTTCTGTGCTTGGAGGGACCTTTCGATGTGATAAGATGGTCTCATACTCAGTTCATTCTTTTGACTCTTAGTACTTAAATTGTTTCAGATTAAATTATTTTAGACATTCTCAGCCAGCAGGAGCCAATATTGTCAAAAACACTGTTAGAAATGTATGCTAACACATGATACAGGCTAGCACTTTTTCATTTTTTCAGTGCCCCTATTATGCCATTTTAAAGGTTTCTAATATTGCTTTATGAGTATCTTAAAACAGGTTTACATGTATGCCAGGTCAAAAAAACACTTTAGTTTTCTCTAAAAATAGATTTTATTTTACCCCATTTCTAAATGATTAGTAAACGACTCATGTGAAGCAGTTCAAAGACTCAGTTTCTCTAAACCCCTCCCTCCCGTGAGCCCTCACTGTGATTGGTCAGATGGCGCAGTCCTGTATGATTGGTCTACCGCTACAGCGCTCCACAGACTCAAAGCTTGAACCAACGTGGACAGTGCTTTTGTAAGTGAATCGGGCACACCTGTATGTAGTGAAATTCAGCATTGCATAAAGCATAACACTGCGTTAATACAAATACAATCATCAGTTATTAATCATACTTACAGGTAGAAGTTCAGAGGAGCAAGCAGGTCCAAATAAACTGGGCTCTGATCCTTCTTTTAAGACCAAGTGTTTGGTTAATATCGCGTTGTACTCCAAGATTGGTAAAGCAGTCATCAGTAAAATGACGCGAACACAATAAGAGACTGTACAACAAAAGGTGTTGTTGAAAAAAAATAATGTTAATCACAAATTTTTTGTAGATTTATCTTTCAGAAGGGCATACAAAACAAATAAATTCTCACAGGATACAGTGTCTTCTTCACTTGATGTAATTCAGGTGGAGATTGTACTGTTTGGGGGCGGGGCAAGCTGTTCGCGACATAGAATGTGGGCGGACATTATGCAAAATATGTTACTTAGTGACGTGGCTCCGTAACAAAGAAAGATTCAAACTGCTGACGACTCGTTTAGGCGATTGTGAGCTGACTCTTTTTTTTGTTAGACAATAACCTTATTTATCGTGCACTGTCAGCGTCACAACTTTGCAGATAGTTTATGTTCACATACAGCTACACGACACACCGCATGAACGATCATGTTTGAAAAAGCATAATAGGGGTACTTTAAGTCATTATACTTGGGGGCCACCCTTCATAAACTATAACTGGTATATTTTCATAAAAAATGTACAAAAAAATGTTAAATTACAAAGAAAACATGTTGCTGTCAAAAGTAAAACATATCTAAAATTTAGGTTAGGCAATACATAAAGCTAATTCAGGGGCATCAGGGGTGCCAGTTTCTACTGATTGAAACTATGGAATTATTAGGCTCTCTGTAATCATAGTTTTTAGAAAACACACAAACGCACACACACCCTGCACATTGCAAAGAATCGTTTAACGCACAACATGAATAATGCATATCCATCTCAGCCATTGCTGAGCTCTTTATTTAGTGTGTCTGGTAAGGAAATAAAATGCAATGATTACAGTGAGACCTCGGATTCTCTGGGTTAGCTCAGTTCCTCATTAAACCATGCGGAAAATGAAGCTGCCAAACTACTGGCTCTGCAATGCTCACATTGGTCTCCTGAACTCCTAAAACAACAGCAGTCAAAGACAGATGAAAGCCCTGCGATTAAAGGACAGCTTCTATTGCATCTGCATCAAAAACTGAACTGTAAAATTCGATATAAATGACTGATAAATTATTCACATGCATATCGGAGATGAAATGTATTACGAGCCATCAAAACTGCTAGTAAAACTTGACGTGGTAAAGTACGCTTCCACAACTCTATCCTCAAAGTCATCCTCTTTTATTAAAAGCTTGGCACTTCTTGAACTGAGACTGGTTTATTAGTTCTCCGGGGCTCAGTTAGCACTTTAAGGCCAACAAAGACATGAGAATAAAATTAAAAGGGAAAAAAGGAAAATACTTGACCCCAATTCTTCATAACCAGCGCCATCTTATTTGAGTTCACTCAATAGGTTAAAACGGCTGCATTTGACCATCCATGTGAAAAGCACCTCTAATTGCCCTTTATTTTTTGACAGGATGTGACTAGTTAATGTCAATTAACACTGATTATGTATTCACAGAACCAGCATTCCAACATTCCATTGCTTATCTAGAGTTTGCAAAAGTCCCATACCCTTCTTCAAAATTTTCACATTTATCTTTTCATTAATTTCAGACTTTTCTTGAAGACGATTGCGCTGATAAGAAACATTATTAAACTTTTGGCTCATACCAGATTACCACTATCATCGCTATCTCTTTTTTTCATTGACAGACTTTTCTATGTAGGATGAACAAGTATGCTAATTTTATTTAATTTTAGATATGGGAAAATTTATCTTTCCACATCCTTCAATGCCGGGACCCCTGGCTTTCGGGCTACTTTGAGGAAATAAAGTGGTTTTTAGGTTAAGGCATGGTGGTTGCGCTCCATCTCCATCTCTTTCTCTCTTTTCTTTACCATTTATCACTCTCTTTCTTTCCGAAAGGACCAGGTGCTCTTTGTTTGAGCAATCTGCTAAAGCACTCTCATGATATGCAGCCAGGAACCTTTCTAATCAGTTCCATGCTGTTTAATGGCTTGTAACTTCACTTCATATGTAAATGTAAACTTTCAGCTTGGAAAGAGGATGCGGCGTCATGGAAAATGACCTTGAATGAACAGGAATTCATACTTGGAAATGACCACCAACAAGGAACACAAAGACTGGGCTAAATACTCACCAACCGTTTATGCAAGCTTTGCTTCAAACACTCAGCTAGCTTTGTTTCTCGTTCCATCTGGATAGAGAAGAGGCCTGATAAGCATGACACGATTTAGCTGTTGCGCTGTGGATCTCGGATTGGTCAATTACACTTTGAAACATGGGAGAAATAGCGCTTTCGCAGAACTCGGTACAGAAGGCAGATCTCTGTCCGTGGAATGATCCACCACAGACGTCTCTAAGCCTGTCACAAGCTGTTACAGCTCAGACCGAGTAAACATGAACACCATTAAACAAATGAAGTACTCGATGCTGCAAATTTGGAAAGAATGAGAGATAAACGTTACAATAGGCCATGATGATTTGTTTTGTCTATGTGGCAGACCAGATGGAGACCGGATTTAAACACTTCTAATGCTCTGGCATTGTCATTGCTAAACAGAGTATTAGCATGTCATGCATAATAACAACTGCTCCCGCCGGCATGTACAACGTTTATCTCTGAGGTCTGCATGAGAATGTGTCACTGAAGCAGTACGTACACTTCAAGGGTAAACTGCTCCCCTCCGCTGCAGCTGCTCTCTCTTCAGCATTCCAGTTTCCACTCTTGCACTTTTGACCTTTTCATCCAGACGTTATTTCTGTGTCTATTCATTATGCCTGTAAGGGTCTGTTAATATGGTAATCACTTCTTTAAACTGGTGTCACCTGCTCAATTGTGCATATGCAGCTTTCATAAGTAATGCAACAAACTATATATACACAGCTCTCTGGAATACTTCATACTGATTGGTCAAAAGGTACATTTCCCAGGCAACTGGTTTCCCACATATCTGTGCTAGTTTCGTGTCACACCACAGTCTCTTTTTTTTCCTATAATAATACAATTATTAAAATAACTCAAAACAATAAATGTATTTGGCTTCCTAATCACTGTGATTTATTTCTCTATAAGGGCCTGATGACCATATATAATTTTTAAACCGAGTTTTCAAAATGATCTCCTTATTAGATATGCAACGTGAGCTTGAAATAATGTGTTCTAATTTAAGTCGAACTGGTGGGATTCTGAGGGAAATCATTATGTCACTTCTGTATACATAAACCATGCAAGGCTCTTGCTGGTAGCTTATCTTTTATAGCCTTTTCTCACAGTCGCTGGAATATTTAAACACATCAATTTAAATGAAATGCTCAATTTGAGAAGTATTCACAATAATTTTATTGGCAGAGCTTGATGTAATATGAGCTAAGCTTGTACAGATTACATTTGCCCCTGAAAGTTCTTATTTGGGTCATACTTTCAAGATGTAGAATCTGTGACATAAGTACAGTCAATATCCATACATACTCCGCGCATATATAAATAATTAGATTATTTCGGTGATTATACAAATTCTGATTATACAAATAACTGCAATTGCAGATTTCAAACAGAGATGACAAAGAGGCAAGAAGCTTTAACATAAAATACTCCAGGTTCTAATTATTTAAATTTACTGTAAGATCACTGGTCGTTGGATTTAACATTAGTTGTATACTAATTAATTCTAAAAGGAAATAATATTAATAATTAAAAAAATAAAATAAATGTTTTATACATTTGATTGTATTCAATATACATACCTGTGACTGTAAAGGAATTAAACTCTATATTAATTAACTATATATAAACTACAAATAGCCAACAATTATGATAATGAATATCACCACCGCTACTACTACTACTACTACTACTAATAATAATAGTTACTAATATTATTATTATTACAGTGCTGTCTTTTATCATATTTGCACTATTTTATAAATATGGCAAAACAAATACAAAAAAAATCAAATAATGTTGCAAGCTCTGTCAGAAACATGATTTTATGTATTCTTAAGGCACCAAATAAATTGGTGTAAAAATCTCACTTGTTATAAATCACTAACATGTCCGACACTTTAAACAAGTAGTGCCTCATTTTGCAATTGGATCGATTCTAAACAGGCAACGATCTCATCTTATGCTGATATTTACTTTTAACAACTCTGAGGCATAATATCCTGCCACCTAAAAGCAGAGATGAATTATCAATTCTAGGTTATTCTGCATTGCCTTCACAAGCCCTGGATCAATTTTCTAGAGTAAATAAGAAATGTTGTAAGTCTTGCGAAAAAGCCTGGCTTTGGCCTACACTGCAGAAATTGACATAAATAGGTCTCCAAGCGTCAAAGACACATCAGACTTGGAGTATGAGAAAACAAAAAAAAAATGAGATAGAGAAAGAGAGAAGCCCAGTAAACTAGTGTATATAAAGTAATAAGAGTAATGCCTTTCTGACGAGGAGCTATAATACTGCGGTAATTCTTTAGTAAGCATTTAATGGCAGTTATTACCATTAGCAACCAATTAAATGAGAGAAATTTGCAAGAACAGAGAGCATATTCACATCCTATAATATGACCGTGCCCTTCTTGGTGGAATATTAAGACCCCCGATGGGTTCAGCACAATTAGCCTTTAATTAAAGCTCGTTAGTGTTCTTTGAGCAATGTTAAAGAATATAGTTCTGGACTTATCATGAAGACATCCAAACATGTCATTTAAAAAGATTCCAACAGAAATGTAGTATCCAAAATCACAAGATGATGTTTCATCCGTCTACATGCTCTTTTGTACATCTTTCTGCATTCAGTTAAATAGGACATACGAGATCCTGTAGAGTCTTTGTAACAGCAGCTCTGGAGATGCACTCTGTCGTCGAAAGATGAGATGCTATTTACTTAATTCTGCCGGTGAAATGGTATGACTGACAGATTAATGGAGAGGTTTTTGACAAGTCAGCCTTGCCATCACAGTGTGGGAGACTTTCTGAAATGAAAATTAGACAGCACTACTCTTCCGCATCCATATCATTTCACAGGTAATGCCTATGATAACTAGGAGAATTTATCTTTGAATATATCTTTGAAGATAATGACTAATTACTCTGTGACATAGCTATTTTTGTTTGAAAATAAATAAATAAATGGCTAATAGCTTGCATGGGGACTGTGTAAAGTTACTTTTATTTATTTATTTATTTTTTTTAGAGGAATGGCAAAACACATGCCGTGACACTCGTTTCCCATTTGAATGAGCTCTTAACATGTTATCGAGGGTGTGTGAGACTGTTGCAGCACGTCTTTTCATAACCTTTACATGCCTACTTTACATCAAACTATTTTTATCTTTCAGAATGTAAAGAATATCTTATATATATACGAAACATATATGTGCATGAAATGAGATGTCCAATCAGCTATGTATTACTTTAGACATCTATAAAAATAAGAATGTGTTAGAATGCTTGCTCTCTTTGATCTCTGTCTGGTTTTATCTGACTAGTATCGTAGCTCAAGGGAAAACAAGGTGAGAACAGAATAAATTTGTGCAATGACAGCAAAGAGCAATGGTCACTAGTTCACTCCAGAGTCTGTGGATGTGGCAAGTTAAGAGTTCTGTAAACTGATAGAACTGAATGTGACATTTTATCATTTAAAAGACCCTTGACAGAGATCTTCAGACAAAAGAAGAAAAAAGAGAGCAACAACAAACCTTCTCTCTGTTTGTAACAACACATTTGCTATGCCATTCAAATTCAGATGCAAACCTCTGGTTGAAAGTCATAACTTCTTTTTGGTATGCAATAAAAAGCTCCTTCTGACTGAAGCCAATTTCTGTTGCTGTGAAATATATTTGGAAATGTATTTTATTGTATTTTATGTTGCACTTGACACATCTGGAATCCAAAATGTTTTAGCTGTGATTTACACATCTTTCAGCAGGTGGAAGGTGTCCTGGCCATGGAGGGTGATAAATCCAAATCTGTTTGAGGTAATGCTTATTTTCCTACTGCCTGCAAATTGTATGACAAGCTGCTTACTGAATGACAATTAGACTTTTATGATTTCATGTCAGCGTGAATTTAATTGCTGTACTGTAGCAACCTGTCTCCACAGTCAAATTATACTGCCGTGGGCAGGAGGACAACTTGATCTATATGCTTGAAAAGGGCCATCCATAAAGTCACTGACATCAAACCTCACTGAGAGGGTTATGATTCTTTTTTTTTATGCAAAAAAAAAAAAATAATAAGAAGAAAAAAATAAAATAAAATACACTGAGCTACAGAAAGACATAGCTGGCAATTACTTTAAAAATATAAGTTTCCAGTATGTCAGGTAGTCTACTTTTATTTTTGCTCCTAAGTCCTCCAAAAAACATCCAATTACTCTTTCAGGCTGATACTATTGAGCAATAATTACCAATTATATATATATTAGGGGTGTAACGGTTCACAAAAATCACGATTCGATACGATACAGTAGTGTCACGGTTTGGTATGTTTTCGATATGGCAAAAATACAATAAATTTTTTTTTTTTTTTTAACTAATATAATATGACCTTGTTTTTTCCCCCTTTTCTTTTACTTTGAACAACAATGGAGCTATACTTCACATATCTTCTAAGGGTTTCTTCTTAGCAGAAAATAAAGAAGTGTTTTGGAGAAGTCAGCATTGGATGGTATTTATTGATTAATTAAAACTTAATAAAACGTAGATTTGAGCCATTTCAAATCGTGAAAGCGGAGCGTCCTGTGTTCGTAGAACTGTGGGACAATCCGCATGAGGGGAGACGACAGGGATCAGATACACAATTTCATTTCGTGGTGTATGTGTCACCAAAGGCTTAGGGGTCATTCACATACAGCGCGTTTTGTGTGCGCAAGCTCTTTATTTTCAACAGAGCCGCGCAGTTTAAAATCCAAAGCAGAAATCATTTTGAAATAAAGTATCATTAACACTAATACAAACATTATTTTAGTGTGTTAGAGCAGAAAGATGCAGCTCTGGTTAAACAGCTGGATGCTGGGTTGAAATGGCAAATGCTGGGAAATGCCTAACGTTACCTGAATGCCGCTGGGATAGTTTGTAATGTGTGTGTTTCTGGTTCTCGTCTGTTTGGGGGTGGGAGGAGCAGACGCAGGTTCCCTGTCCCGTTGTTTGCGCTGCCTTGTTGAACATAGCACTGAAAACATTATATTTTACACAGTTTATTCTCTTTCTTTCTTTTTTTTTTTGAATCGTTCGGTTTGTATGCGTACCGATATCACGCTGTTATGAAATCATAAAAGTCTAATTGGTGTGTATATGTTTTTAAGTCGGTTATTTCTATCTTTTGCGGTAGTTGGAAATATGTTTACATTTCCAAACATTATTTTTGTCATTAACTGTAATAATGCAGTGAGATGATTGTCTGCACAACAGCCAGTGCTCCACACATAGATCTGATGTGATCATCATCCAGTCTGTCTGGAATCTCCAACTAATAGCTTCTAAAAATCTAGCTTTTCCTCACAGGAACAATACTTTACAATAATTCAGTATTTTCAAAACTGATGTTTGTTTTTGTTTTTATTGTATCTTTGAACAAATAAATGCAGCCTTGCTGAACAAAATCAAAACAATAATAATAACAACAATAACAGTAATAATAAAAAATATACAAACCTCAAACCTTTAAATAGTAATGTGTAAAAACTGTACGAAAATCTCTAAAAAGACAAAACTGTATAAAAAGAAAAAAAAAACATGGAATTATTAGAAAAGTTAATTAGTATTAATTATTAGGGTTTTAATGCATAATTTTGCATAAAGTGTTAGATGATGAGTAGATTAAAAAAAGGAAAATCACAGTTAAGTGAAACCAATATATATCCAACATCTACCATAATGTGCCAATAAAGGTGCCAATATTTTCTGTTTTGTCCAACTCAAAAGTTAAGCAAAGATACTTTATGAATTTATTATATGCCCCTTAAATACAATAAAAATAAACCTAAAATAATACAGCCAATTAAGAGCTGCAGTCCAAGAGAAGCAGCGATCTCTAAGAATAGTCCAGAGACCGATGGGAGTTAGAGACTTTTTATGTTCATTCCATGCTGAACAAACCAGAAAGAAGAAAATATATTAATATCTACAGTATCTCGCATCTATCATTCTGTGTTGCACACAGAGGAGTATGAATGTTCTAGCAAGTTCTCCTCTGCACCAGCATCGTCCTTTATTAGATAGAGCTGCTCAGGTTTACAGCTGGGAGGGGAAACTGGGACTGATTCAATCTGCTACCCTCCTGTGTTAGCCTGCTGTTGATAGGAAGTCAGGTCAGTCATCATGCCCTGAGGTCTTGGCCTCACTAAGAGAGTTAAAGAGCTATTCTTCTGTGAGACCTCAGCCGAAATCTCATCCACTGCACTGTTCTCCACTGGTCTGTCTGACAGAGATGTGCTTATAAGTGATTTCTTTATTGTACTTTTATTGTAGCAATTATAGTAAACTTGTAGTGAGTTCTCTAGGATTATTTATCAACCGTCCCTAAGCATAACAACCGCTGTGGCCTGGATAGCGCTGTACATAAGTCAGCGACCGAAAAGACAATCTAACTTAAACAAAGATTTCACCCAAAAATTAAAATGTCATTATTTACTCACCTTCAAGTAGTTCCAAAGCTGTATGACTTTCTTTGTTCTGCCGAAAACAAAGGAAGATAGTTCCATTGCATTTTTTTTTCCTACTAAGTCAATGGTGACCCACACAAGGTTGCACACCTTTTTCAAATCGTGTTTCTTTGTCTTCAGTGGAACAAAGAAATTCATACAGGTTTGAAACTACTGTACTTGAGGGTGAGTAAATGATAACAAAATTTTTATTTATTGGGTGAAATATTCCTTTAAGTTTTGCTATTAACTATACATTTTTCTGGCAGGACTATGGACAGAAAAGGGTAATTATCATACACAGCGTAATCAGCATAAAGGAGCAGTAAAATCTCTGTATTTTAAGAGTGAACGTTTTGGATGAAAAGTGAGGTTTCATATAGCCACTTGCAGCTGTTTATATCAAGCAGAAAATGACTGATTACTATCACATATTTAAAGCACTGAAGCGGTGACCCTGAAGAGGCTGGGACTGCACAAGAAGAGAGCCACCGTACTGATAGGAATCAGTTTGGATGATGAGTAATCTTGCACACAGAAACATTCAGGCACTTCTAATTGGATCCAGAGGACTGTTGTTTCAAAGGTGTGAATGAACCTAAACCCATGTGACAGTTAAACAGTCTTCTGTTTCACAGCAAAAGCAATAGTGTTCTTAACATTTGGCATTATGACAGCATTAAACTTTTTTTTTTTTTTTTTTTCATGAGCTTCTTGTCCAAATTAGGATCCACACGGCTTGAAAATAAGCCTGGAATCAAAGAGCGCAGCTGAAAGTAGATAAGCGGAGCTGCAGCTGTCTTGTTAATTGAGCAGCAACATGCCGTCAAAAAAACAAATCACAGACCAATATTGCTCTCATTCTACTGTTTTATTTCTGTTTTCATGGAGTAGCATTTATTTAAATCTGTACAGCTGGAACATATAACTCACCTTGTCTACACAATTAACGATGATACAATTAATCAGCATTTTAGGCAAGCATTCAAACACTTGCTCTTCAAAGGCGTATAGAAAAATGGAAAAGCGTGCTGTTACATCAGCAGCTTTGGTAGTAGAAACAGCAATGGCAACAAAAACATTGACAGTGCATTCACAGCAACTATAGCCATTATTTAATTAATCATAACAGACTGTAAAAGCATTTTGTTCTTCTAAACAACTTTGCATTTGTCTGATGTACAGTACTGTAAGCCTGGCAAGAACAACTGAAATTGTTGAAATGAGGAATTTGAAGTGGCTCAAATATTAAAGAATCAATAATCCAGTGTTTTGATAAGTCCTTTGAAAAGTCAGCAGGAAGAAAGGATTGATCTATTGCATCAGACTTCAGAAGCTGGAATCGTATTTAATTTAATAATTTGTATTATATTTAATGGTACACATATTAAATGTGACTGTTTGCAATATCAATAACAACAGATATATAGAAATCCAGAAAAAAAGATAGCTTGATAGCTTCAAGCAACTGAAGTTGATGTAGGTGTATTTTAATTGTTACTCTTTTTGGTAGTGTTTTCTCTTTGATAAAACAAAAGTATATTGCAATTATTTATATCAGCTGCATTAGTAACTGTAGCAGAATTACCATCAACTAATCTGTTAATTCAGCGAACATATAGTGTAAGTTCATATAAGGGATGTTTTAACATAGTTTCGGGAAGAGCTCGCTGAGTGTCAGCACAGCCGGTACCCATCAACACTCATTAGTATTATCGTCCTCTAGCTATTAATTATCCCTAATCCGCCTCAGCATAAATACAATCGTCTCACTTCTCTCAGTATCTAGTAACGCATGATCCCACCTTCCTCCCCTTCTCCGCCTTTTTCCTTCGCACCTTCAAAGGGGGCGAACGGGATCGAGCCTCGCTCCTCGCTCCGCCCTCGCTAGGGCTACTTTTCAGCAGGGCTCGGGGTACGCCGAGCTCCCGGCTCGCTCCCCGGACAGCACGCCAAATTTGCTTATTTAATTTAACAAAGAAGTGCGAATTCGTGAAACTCTAAGAAGGGATACTTGGCCACAGAAAAATACATTTTTAGAGTAGCACTGCATTTTAGCTTGAGTCAAAATTGTAAAGGGACATTCATTTGCAAGGCGGAATCAGAAACTCATGTAATTTGTGAAAAGGTTTTATTAACTCTGTTAACTCACAAAACTGAACACACAAGTATAAATACACTCACACATAATGAAAGTGCAAAGAAGGCAAACCATTAGGAAAAGCCAAAATGGAAGTTATGAAAAGAGAGTAAATGGACCACCTGTAAAACCATCAATCAGTGCTGTTCATAACAGGTTATATAACTAATACTAATCCTCTGTTTCGTTTAGCTATATGTACGATACTTGCATTGATCCAGAATGCATCCAGCATCCAGAAAAGTGAAAAAGCGAGGCGGGTCACCACCGTGGGGCCTTTTGAAACATGTTGGTTCAAAGATCCTTTGGAGGAAACTTTTATGGCCCTTTGTTTCTCTGCATGGTAATTTGCAATTGCACTGGATTGGAGGTTGATATACAAATTAGAAGGGATTATTAAGACCCCAAATGTTGCAAAGATATCAACATATAACATACACTGTCAATTAGATTGTCTGTTGATGAGTTCTTAGATACCAAACAAGAAATGTGTGTATACCATACATAAGACAATACTGTATACAAGGACAATAACAATATACACAATGACCTAAAGGATATGTGTTCACTCAAAGAAAGTTTTCCTGTGAATGAATTTAGGGAAAGGTCCTTTGTCTTTTTCAAAAGGGAGAACTAGTCAGAGTTGCTTTGTTCACAGTCCTTCAAGCAATAAACCATTGTTAGCAGTCGGTTGCCATGGAATCAGAGGCCTGTTTTGCTTTCCTGAGGTGTTAGCTGCCTTTCAGGGTAAGGGTCCACAGGCCCTCATAGTTGCAGTTTAAGTTACCCCTTGGGCTGGGTAAAGCAGTATTAAAGATTATTTGTTAAATGTAACAAATTGTTTGCGCCTGATTGGTTCAATTGCTACATAATTTCTCCCTTTAGAATGTTGTTGTCCATTGAATAGACAACAGTGGGCGATGTTGAAGTTGCAGAACAAACAGAGACGCACATGCTACGCATGGCTGGGGAATAGTGGTGGCTCTCGGGTTGTTAGTTGCCTCTAGGAGTGGTTGTGCCATGGTGGATGCTGTGAGATGTTGTGCTATAATGGTAATGTAAGTTGTTGCAAGGGGTAGGTCCTAGAGCTTGTGCTGCAGGTGTCAAGGCAGTGTCACTTGTCATCCTGAAGTGAGTTGGTCTAGCTCTCAGCCTGTTGGTTATCCGTGGCACCTGTGGCGTAGAGCAGCGGGTGGTTCCAGTCGTCGTAGGGAAATGTCATGGAGGTTTGAAGTGTGTGAATAGTAGTGTGAAGAGTGTTACAAACTGGCCTAGTGATGATGGCAGGAAGGCAGCAGGTGGTTGTTAGCCCTCTGTGGAGCTCAAACATCACTAGAAATCTGAGGTTTGCAGGGTCACGTATATATTGTGGTGGCACAAACTTGAGCTTGCCTGAGTCATGTTGGTGGATGTTTCGCTATTGGGCATGTGAGCCCATTACTCCATCCAATGTTGTCTGGCTGCTTCTGGGCAGTCAGCTGGTTTTAAGGGATGCTCCTACCTTACAGGGGTCTGATGCTGTGTTGCTTCAAGCAGGGAGTCAGGAGTTTGTCCTTCCTAGGGCTCTTTAGCTAGTGTCAGCTGCTCCTGTAACTTAGAAATAGGTGTGTCTTTGTGCATCCTCGACTTGGTACCTGTGTGAAGGGGGCGTGGAGGAAGATGTTTCTTATCGACAATCAGTCTTTGCTCAGTCTCTGGATCTGATTATTCCTGATGATGACTTGTTTATGCTGCTGGCGCTGCAATTGGGTGGGTCCTGGCTGTAACGCCAAGATGTGTTGCACCTCTGGCTAGAGTTGATCCGATCCAGAGTAGATCTATCTTGGTGGTTCACGCTAGTCAAAGATCTCGCAGATGAGCCTGGACATCGTGATCTCAAGTTCTGGTGAGAGTGCGAGGGATGCGTCTGGCCATTGTTTGAGGTGTCACTCCATATGTTGTTTCAAAGTGTGCCGGAATAAATCCTTTTTCTTCTGCGGCTGCAGTGATTTTTCAGGAAGTCAACTTGTGAAGTATCAAGCAGGTGTCAAGTCTCACTCTTTCGTATCTCTATGCGGGGGTGCAGGTGTTTGCTCTGCTGGCTGTATGATGTGCAGCAGGGTGATTTTTACAGACTGCACAGTCTGAATATACGCTACTTTTACAGTGACTTAGTGTGAAACAGGTCCTGCCTAGAGCCTCCTAAGGACTGGCGATGTTTGTCCAGGTGTGTTTAAATACAGGCCAGAGGGGCAGTGTACACTGCCAGTGCAGTTGCCAAAGCCGTCAAAAAGACTTGCAGTCTCTAAACTGAAGATAATGGGTTCTATCCCTGTCTCACGGTGTAGCGAGCCGTGTAGTGCACAGTTAGTCCTGGTTCCACAATCTAGTGCACTGTTTCAAGTCCAGTCGGTACCGGTTTCACAGCTCAGTTGATTCGCGTTTTACAGCTAAAGAGCTGTTCAAGTTCCAGTCAGTATCGGTGATATGTCGGTCAGCGATTTGGGTTTGTTGTGGCCGAATCCCCCAGACCTGGTCTGTGATCCCGATCTATCATGGCCAGATCCGCCAGACTGGTTGCCCCAAGAGGGCTCTGTTGCTGTCTGGTCGACCCAGGTGGGTCCTACAGTCTGCTCCACCCTGGAGGGCTCTCAAACTGTCTGGTCGGCCCTGGAGGGCAGGGTCTGGTCGCCTAGGTGGGCTTCTCTGCCATCTGCACCTCCCCGGAGGAAGACTGCAAAGTCACAGAGGGTGTTCCCACCGACAGGTCTGCCTTAGTGGTCATGCCCACTGTCTGCTCCGTCCTGGAAGGTGCTCCCACTGTCTGGTCTGCCCTGATGGTCGTCTCCGCCGCCTGCTCCGCCCTGGAGGGCACTCGAACTGTCTGGTCAGTCCTGGAGAGTCAGGTCGCTGCCTGGAAGGCCCAGGTGGACCTGATTAATAGTGGAAGTAAAAAATAACTAAGTTTACTGCTACAAAGGTTTGTGTTAAAAAGCAAACGGACACGGAAGTAAAAATATACCAATGTTTATTAACAGAAAGTCTTTACTCACAGCAGAATGAAGGTAGATCAAAATGTAGAGAAATCCAACTTAAATAAATAATGCAAATCAAAAGAGTCATTTCTTTTCTTTGTGTAGTTGAGTAGCAGGAGAACACTGAAGACTACAACCACACACCACTTGACGAACTGGGACGAGGAGAGGAATCACGAAGACTTTGAGGAGACTTGGAGGAGACATGGAGGAGTAAGTATTAAGTATAGTAAGCACAAAGGTAAGTATTACAATAGCTGAATGTGTAGGAAGAGTCCACTTACGACCAAACGAGCTCGGACAATGAGTGTGCCGGTGAGTGTGTCTTAAATGTGGTGTAATTTGATTGGTGACAGATGCAATTGCCAGGTGTGGCTGGTTAATACTCAGGGGATTGTGAACATAGAGTGGATGTAACAGTTTGTTGCTGAAAATTCAGCTTCACTATCACATAAAAAAAGGTCAATTTTAAAATATAGTAAAATAGAAAGGTTATTATAAATTGAACAAAAAAAAAAAAAAAAAAAAATCACAGTACTACTGTTTTTACTTTATTTTTAAACACTGCCTTTGTGAATACAAATTACTTAAATAACTAAATAACCTTACTGAACCCCAAAAGGTATTTAATTTGTGAGTTTTAATTAATCACGCAATTTAAAGTTGCCCATGCCAATCTTATTTAATGGAGACTGTCACTGCACTTATTTACAATGTGCATTGTGTCCATGTAAAACATGAGAAACTAGACACAGAGCATTAGAAATAATCTGACAGGGATATAATGAAGCCACATTTGTCTAAGTCAGCAGGTTTGCTTTGTATGTCATAAAATAGTGACATCTGACATGACATATAATCACTGAGAATTAATTATTTTTTTCACATTAATAAACAATACATGATAAAGCAAATATTAGTCAAACGTGTCACAACAGTAATTTCAATCCTCAGATTTGCTTGATGTGCCACATGAAAAGCAGTTGTAAACAAAGTAGATGGAGGGCAAAGCATAAAAAATATAATCTAAGCACATTTTGCTCAAGGTGTTCAGCTAAATTCATAGCATAGACTGACAGGATTACTTCTAATTAGTTGGAAGAATTGTTTTGAAGCACAACAAAAGTAGCTCAAAATGTCAGTGCATCAGGCTTTCCCACTGAGCCTTATTCTAAAAGCACAAGAGAAATCCGACATCAATGAGTAGTGACGTGGCAGGCGCACATATGGAGTCTATTACTTTCCATCTCCTCCTCCTCTCCAAAATACAGGCTGTGTCGCCACGCTAACCAATTCTCATATTCCAGAAAAAAGCACAAAAATACATTTTAGCCTGCCAGCAGTCATGCGGTCAAGCTCCTACAAAGAAGAGAGAAACCACACGGATATTGAGAGCCCTGTCAACGTACACACTGCTAAATGCACAGCTGCAAGTGAATGGGAGTGTCGGCCATTTGCAAGATAGCATTTGATGATTAGCAAGTGCAAATTTAGGGTTAGTTTTGGGCGTAATTGAAGTGGAAACCAATTTTCTTATTTGATCTTTTTTTTTACAAAACTACTAGTAGTAAGTCTAATTTACATATCTTGCCGTTGACACCAGGGGTATTTACAAGACTTTCTTTTCACCCTCACCTAAGAAAAAATGACCTCTCGTGAACTGTGTCTAATATTTCTAATCAGAAACTGAATTAACTTGCAGTGAGTTTTATGATTAGAATTAATAATCTGCAACAACGAGATGACTGCTCCATTAATATTTCACATAACAGCATCTTACCGAATACACAAACAACAGAGGGGATGTTAGCAATTGTCATTTTTAATTTTCTGCCCAGACAAGACAGAATGGGTGTTCAAGACGCTGAAATATAGAAACTTGGCAGATCTTCCTGTCTCACTGTGTAAATGTGGCGTAGTCCAATTAGGTCTCAAGAACAGACACAGTCACACACACTTTTGCGGTAAAAAGACAGGAAAAGAATGAACCGTCTGTGAGTCATCAGGTGTACACAGAGACTCGAATCTCTTTTCTCCTTAGAAAGACTGAGCCTGTCAATTCTCCACATCACAGTGAGACTTCTGCCGCTTCACAAGAGCTTCAGAGTGGCAAGAGCAAATCTGTGTATTTTCCGCATTTGAACACAGTGAGAGTTTCAAATCAATTTGCAACAAACTTTTCCACACAAACCTTTCGTCTTTTTTACGGAATACGCCTATGAAGGTCAAAGGGGAGGAAAACCAACATCAGGGCTGAGAGGACGAGGATAAAGACGAGGAGGGCTGAGATTTTCTCTGCACAGAGCCATTGGTAAACACAACATGGAGGACCTGGAGGAATGAATAAATGCTATTTTCCATTTACTTGCACCAGTGAATCCTTGAGAGATACAGGATTGGATGGAGAGCAGAGTGACATGAGGCATATAACTGTTAGCGCAGAAATTGTGGCAAGGAATACCCGGCCCCTCTCCCTCCCTTTTTCTTTTGCTCCTGAGGAGAAAAAAATAAAGCAGAAAGAAAAGCTCCACGTTGTGTTCAGAAGAGCTTCTGTGCCGCAATAAAGCATTTCGGTGTAGCCAAGGATCAGAATGGAAAATTCGGGATTGAAACACAGTGTGCAGGGTGCTATTTACTGAAAGATTAGAGGACATCTACGCAAACAGAGAAGCCTTGCACTCGGATATTTGCATGTATTTTCAGCCACCATTTGGTGTTCAAATGAAGAGAAAACGAAATGTGTGAAGGGCTATAATCATGGGAACATAAGCACTTCTAAGCACTTGTACATTTAAACTATTCAAATAAAAAGAGACACATTTTTTGTGTGTATTATAGACTTTGCTTTGACTTGAATGGGAAAATAACGGTTGAGGTTCATTAGGGTTGCAGTCGTTATGTTGGCTGCTGATTGTGTGGCAAGAACCTCGCACCCAGACTGACCTTGCCCAACTGTTGCTCAAGAATTAGGCCCATTAATGGTCAGTAAAACATTGCAGGTTAGATATTCTGCCAGCAAACACCACAAAGCGTTTTTGTTTTTGATTCTCGAGTACACAGTATACACTTCAGATCACGACTAAAGCAATGAACAAGATTGATCCTAAAACATCAGCTGTAGATTCATGTAAATGGTACCAATAATGCCCCTTAACACACATTCATATTAATCATTGGCCTTTTGCAAATATAGAAAAGCAATCACAAAAACAATTATCCAGTAGGATATGATAAAGTAGGCAATTTCATGCCCTACTGCTTGTGTTGTTGGGTGCTAGTCAAGCTGATTTGTAAATCACAGCCGTATATCATCTTTATTCTTAGTTTTGCATCCTCAACTCCCACACTGTGCTCTGCTAAAAAAAACAGAGATGTAGAGAACTGCTTAGATATATTCTTTGGATGCTGCTTCTTATACCATATCACGTCAATATTCAAAAACAATGCATTTTGCCCATTCTTTATAATGCAATCACGAGTGCTGATACGTTCCACCACAGCATGTGTCCTGTCTGCAAAGTCATTTTAGTTTCCTAAATCCCAAATGCTCCGTGGTTGAATTTTATTGCGTCTAATATTAAAGAAACCAACATAATTCCTAAAAATATTGCCCAAGTAATGATTTATGGACTGTGGTGATCTTTCATTCTTTTTTTTTTTTAACACATCAACTTTTCGAAGCAAAAACTGGAGAAGAAAAGAGAAAAAAACTAATATGTTATTATTTACTGTTTTCCTGTTCTGTGTTTGGTTGACATTTAAGAATTCAAACTTGAAGAGAAATTAAATCTTAGGAGGGGAAAAAAAAAACTATACATGAAAATGAAACAGTTCGGCATGGTATGAACTGCCATACACTACTGTTCCAATTACCGTTTCTTGTTTGCTTGTTTTTTTTTTACTTTCATTTAAAAAGTACACATTAAACTGATCAAAGGTGAGACATTTAAAATGTTACAATATATAGTGTATATATATATATATATATATATATATATCTCAATTGAATGTTGATATTGTAGTAACTACAGAATATTCCAGTTTTTCTGTGTTTTTAGATAAAAAAATATCTTTTTTTTTTAATCTAACCAACTTTAGTTGTTCAAACTCTAGCGTACGCTGCAGATAATACGCAGTATATAATACACTGTATTCTATAAATATGTATGCGTGCCGTTTTTCTTCATCATTTCAAAGCAATTTCAAACTAAATAAAACTGTTAATTATGTACATTATGGACATTATTTCTATTTAAGCAGAAGACGTTCTGATACATAGAGAGGAATTATGACATCAAGGTCTCTGACTGTTAGACACCACAGTATCTAGAGTTAACTGTACTTTTTTGTGCAGTACAGTGTAATAGTGGTTCTGAGCTATTTACTTTCTCTCTCTTCCCTATGGGATTTATCTCCTTCTCTTTCCCTATGCACTTGACATATTTATAGTAGCAGTCTCATGTTGAACGTGGCCAAGAGATAGTCTGAACGTACTTTAAGCTGTTAAAATGATTTAAAAAAAAATCAGTTTAAGTCTCAATTAAAATTCTAATTGTGTGGATAACTTTATAAAGAGTACTGTAATTAAACTAGTGCAAATATTGCTTTATGTGTAGTTACAGATCACGGATACAATCTACATACTAATATACGACTTGAAGTTTATATCACACCTATTTGGTCAAACTTACCTAACATACTCACCGACATGTATCATTTCTATATATATTATCATCATATGGCACAAAAAAAAGCATTATTTAATTCCATTGGTATGTTACGAAGCTTAATTTACATTGCACATTAGTTTATAGTCATTAAAGTTCAAGAGTGATACATACTGCTAGGACATTGATGATTTTGTTGCTATAAAACAGTATCATTGTGATAAAAAAAGTAATAATAAAATAAATAAATATAAATAAATATATATATATACACAGTGGTCAACATTTGGTGGATCATAAAAGTTCATCAAAGTTGTCCTAAAATCAAAAACAATACCTATTCTTCTCTTAGGACAACCTCTATGAACTTAGGATGAACTTTTATGATCCAACTCAAATGTTGACTACTTGTCATATTTTAACTATTGGCCAAGAAAATGTGGGCTAAGAAAATAGATTACATAAAAAATAAACATTTAGCATTTAAAAGTTTTTCTTTTTTTTAACTCAAACATACAGTCTCAGCACAGGTGGTATATGAGATGAGTTGTAGGTGGCGCTGAACGAATGCCAGAGATGTAGCTGCCAGCCATTCTGCACTCATTTGGTAAGCTAACATTTATTTTATTTTCTCAGCATTACAGTACTGTGTGTTCTCACCTCCCTCTTTCTCAATGCATACCTCTCTTCACACTGCTTAGGTAATAGGAGCTCAGTGTCTCTCTGCTCCTGTCATCTCAGAGGACAATCAGACCCTTTTTCCTTTTCTTTTTTTTTCTCTCTATCATTGGATTCAAATGATCTAAATGACTAATAGCCCCTTTTAGTTATGCATGAGTTGTGTTAGCTGAGGGGAAGCAGCCATGAGCTCAATAAACGGCTAAAGCAGGATGCAGTAAATTTTGACTGCAACTTTCTCTCCAGCCTGATCTTATTACAGGTGTTTGGCTCTAATCATGCACATCTGGATCTCAGTGCTCAGATCCAATCCTGTATGTCTATAAACGTAAATAGGCCTGCGCTCTGGCTCACCCAAAAACTGTTCAACTGTCCATTTTTTTCATGGTGATTGTTTTCTTTTTTCTCCAAGAATTTATTTTAACGCTTAAGACTTTAAAATACTCTTCATATATATAGCCTATAAATATATATACACATTAGAACTTAAGTTATACTGTATAAGTTCTACATTTAGTTCATAACATCTGCAGTGTGTCAAGAAAAAACAATACATTAAAATAGCATACATTTATTTCTGTCTTAATAAAAAGCATGTACACCATATGTAATGTTGATGCAGGTAACCATGGACACAAAACAAATCAACTTCTGTGTCAAAACCTATAAGTGCTATTAAGAGCCTAGCAACATAACAAACATAGAAGTGTGGAGAAAGCTATGATCATATTTGTAAGGGTTTGACTTCATTTCAGGAAAGAAACAGCATATTAAATTTAATTCTGGCAGTTACGAGAGGCCAACAGGGTGATATGAATAAAAGGATAAGTTATTTCTAGAGGCTGAACACCAGGTTAGCAAAACATTGCATCTGATCAAGGGAAAAGGCAGCAGACCAGTGAATATTGATTTCCAATAATCAATTTAAAAGACGGCTGAGATTTGAAAAAGAAACTAGGAGGATTTGGGTGAATCAAGATTTAAGTGGTAAGTCTAGTCAGTATCACGCTGTGCTACTTTATGTGCCTTTTAGAGCGGCAAAATTTCAACTGCATGCTCTTAAAAGAGGGTTTCTGCAGTGATGCCATAAAAGAACCTTTCAGTGAGCAGTTCTCAAAAGAACCATTTTATTTTCTTAGAATAACATTTTTATAATCTGAGGATGTCTTTTTCCACTACAAATAACCTTTTGTGCAATAGAAGAGTTCCATGGATCTTAAAGTTTCTTCATGTAACCACAGATCCCTATAAAAAGAACATGTCATTTTTAAGAGTGTATGGTCTACCTTTCCATTATGTACTTACATTTAAATCTATCAATTCATACAGTGCAAATCTGACATCGCGGTAAATCAGAGGCAAAACAATATACCTTTATATACCTTTCCAGAACCTTACCTGTATCCCCCTTAATTAGCAGCAGAAGTGTATCGCGATACATTACGAACACAATAAGCATTGTACTTATTTTTTGAAGCAAGTAAGGTCAGCTTACAAGTGTGATTGAGTGTATACTGAACTTCTTCAGGCAAAACTGTCCTCATATATTCTCATATACTCATTCTGACAGTCACATCACTGTCCAAGTGAAAATCAAAGACTGGAAAACACATTTTTTAATCTTTGCTCCATGTGATTTTGGGCCATCTTTGGTGAAGAAGTTGAAATAAGATCCTAGTCTCCTGTTAATAAGCAGAGGACTGCCCTCCTGGAGCTTAACCACAAATTGTTTTTTATTAAAGCCTGTAAATCTGTTTTAGTAACTGTGTAGCACAGTTCCAGTCTGTACAGGCAAGGCCTCTTAAAAGCATCCAAAGAGGAAGAATTAGCAGCACTGCTATTCTCATGGGCCGAATGAAACTTTAAAAAAAGAGGCGAGGAGAGTGACAGTGGCTGGTGATGGAGAATGCCACCTCTTCTCTATCACTACTGTTCTATTTATGTTTCAAAGAAAGCTAATTACTCTAGATCCAGGCTGTTAAAGGCAATTACCACATTAAGAGAATGAGAAGGGTTTACTAAAAATGTTGCCGTCCAAATCCATTCGAACTGCTAGATTGATACCAGACTTGAAAGCATCTGCATGTGGAACCAATTAGAAAGTTAATTGGTTTATGATTGGGGCAAACAATTCAAAGCGAAGCACTATAGATGTGTCATGAAAGGGACAAGTGCCTTTCCAAGTAGAGCACGTGTATAGGGCCTATGTGCAGGTTTGCGAAAATATACACATTTGACTCCGAGCCACACTGTTCCTTTTAAGAAAATAATCCTGAGCCCCAGAAATATTGTGGAAAGTAAGGAAACTCTGATGTCATTTGATTTTACACCACAACACACAGTTTGAGCTTCTCACGTCTGCAATAAAAACACAAAGTAATAACAACAAGCAGACATCGCAGTGATGGAGAGGACTTTAAAACGTGGATGAGCGTTCCAAGTGTTCACTCTTATAAGGGAATGGAAAGAATAAATCGAAAGAGTGTTACTGCAAAGTATAACATGAGGCTGTAAAAGAACACACAATAATTATTAAAAAGTTAATATGGTGGCCTGGTTTTACTATTGTGCAGGGTAAAAAGAACTTTAAACTAAGACATTTTGCTACAAGTAGTGCTCTCTGAGATGTTTTTCTTCACTGAATGCATCATGCATTTTTTAGGGTTCGTGCAAGAAAAAAAAAAAGTATTTGTCTAATCTGCAGATGTGAATAAATAGACAACAGATGTGTCTATATAAACAGTTTTTATGTGTTTATTTAAAATAAATAAATAAATAAAAGTACCTAAGATGTAGAAAAAATACAGAAACCCTGTAAAGTCCTCAAAATAGGTGAAGCGTTTGGGCTGGCCATCTATAAAACCTGTGGCACATACTGTGGTGAAATTGTTTGGTAGATTGCAGTGCACATTTCCTGCATAGTGCTGAATAGTCGTTTGAGAGGAAACAGTCCGTGGACATTGATTGAAGCCTTGCCTCGCTCTCTCATGCAGCCAGAATGCTGCGGTACACCTTTACAAGGAAAGGAAGATGGTAGAAAAAGACAGGGGGGGAAGGGAGAGTGGGGGGGGTTCAAACCTGAACACAGGCCTCTCTTCTGCTGGTGACACCCAGGCACATTTTTCTTCCTTAAAAGTATATGTGACTGCCGGGGATGGGGGCGAATGAGAAGTGCTTTTGTTTGGAAATAAAACCACAGTGAATTTGATAGGCCCTCATGTCTCTTAAATCATTGCGCTTTGCTTATTTATTTAGCCACTTGCATCATTCTCCGCTCCGACTCTGTCTGCTTTCACAGTGGTGACAGCAAAACCGGGATCATTTTAGAGCATAAAAAGCTTAATGCGTAATCTAAAAGTGGAATTGTGCACGTCATGCTCCTTATTGAACTTTTATTGGTCACTGTGCACTCTTACTGAGGAGAGATTCTCCAGAGAGGAGGCCAAAGTTTAAATCAATAGCATGCGAAACCTCCTCCTTTTACGCCTTTCTCCATTTCTCACTTATATTATGTATGCTATATTGATGCACACTGTCCTTCGTTAGTCAGAGAATAAATGCGAGTATAGTTAAAGCACACATAGCTGACCACCTCTGCAAATAAAAACAAGACAATTTGTCTCTCCCACAGAGCGAAGAATTTCAATTTTATTATTCATCTTGCATGTCTCTAATTCAGCACAGACCTTCTTTAACCTTTCATGAAAGGCAAGCAGTTACAAGCCTGAATCTAATAAGTTGGATGCTTAGAGTCTTGAGAAAATAATAAAAGCAAATTAGATTAGACTCTGCATTTGATCTAATTGTGGGAGTCAAGACGTTTACTGTCTTTTTTCACCCTTCTCTTTGTGTGTGTGTGTGTGTGTGTGTTGCACCATGGACATGACATTTTTAGTATTTCTGGAGAAAAAAAAAAAAAAAAAATCAATTCTCGGTGACACTTTTATTGGGTATTGGGTTGGATTAGGGATGTCGATAGGAATATTGTCATGCAAAATATGTGTTTTTTACTAATAAACAGCCAATGCTAGTATGCATGCAAACTATGCAAGTGGTACGCAATTATTTTTAATAAATTGATCTGACAACATTGAAAATGCCCATCTTGGTGCTTACCCCCTTAATTGTTCTCTTTCTAATATTCTCCGAAACTCTCAATTTATCTGTTAATGTCTCCAAATCTGTTCACATATCCCCTTGGTTGAGGTTTGTGCGGTCTAATGTTTGTTTCATGCTAAGCAAAGGAGAAATGGGAAGTAATTTGAACATGTTTTGAGGCAATTCACACCCTTCTAAAAGTGATTGAGCCTAACCAGCTAATTAGACATTTACATTTAGTAGCTAAATAAACACAACTGGCAGGAAGAACAAGAGCAGAAGACACAAGAGTCATTATCTTCTCACCCAACTGATTGGTCTGATAATGAAAGAAAGGCAATGATTCCTTAAGAAATGCTCTGAGCCCGAGTTTTATAGCCTTTAATGCCAGCCATCTCCAATCCTAAAATCTGCGGGAGTCAAATGGAAATCATGCTATCGGCAGTGAACACAGGGAACTAATTAACATTCTCTACCTCAAAACTGCCTCACACGTGCTACGGTACAGCTGTACTAAGTCCTACTTTCTTTCATCCACTTGATACTTCCTTTAAGAAATTCAAAAAGGCAAGAAAAGAGAGCAGGTGAATGAAGAAAAAAAAAGCAATAAAAGTCACTGATAACCTCCAGGGCTGCTGGTCTAATCTTAATGTACACTTTGAGCTATGGGCCAAGGGGTAAAGCCGAGTGATACGATGAGCTGCAGGCCATGAAAACGATGACTAAGCAGGATGAGCAGTCTCAGTTTTAGGATGTAAACAGATGTAGAACTACAGCTCGAGAAAGGCAGGCCTCCAGGGTGCCAGACGAGCTCTTCATTCATAAAATCTATCTCGGCAGAGCGTTGAGCCAGGCTCTGCCTCACTGCGTTGACTTGGCCTGTTTTGTAATTAAGTAGCAGGATGATTCGCCTCATTTCACGACTTATAGGTCTGGAGCTTGGTTAAGATGAGACTTCAACCTCCAGGACTGGCAGACTGATGGGCAGAACTGGCCCTCACTGCTTGGCCTCCAGGGCCCGGTGACAGAAAGAGTAAACTGACATGCTAATGGAGGCCCAAACGGAGAGGCGCATGAAGGAGCACATTCAAACAGGCTTTTCACACTGAAATGGAGAAAATACAGCTATTAACTCTTGAGAGCGAGTTATAGAGGGCTCACATTAGATGCTTACACACTGTTTAGTGATCACTCCACAGATAGAAAGATCCATTCTAACAAATATTGCAAAGGCATATTAAAGTTGTATGTATGTATAATTGTGTTTTAATCTAATGGCAACCAATGCTGCATTTATTTGATCATAAGTACTAATACTATTATTAAAAATATTTTTTCAATTTAAAGGAACACTCCACTTATTTTGGAAATAAGGTTATTCGCCCAGAGTTATATGTTGAGTTTTACCGTTTTGGAATCTATTCAGTCGATCTCCAGGTAACACTTTTAGCATAGCTTAGCATATATCTTTGAATCTGATTAGACGAGTATTGTCGCATTCAAAAATGACAAAAGAGTTTTTAATATTTTGTATTCAAAACTTGACTCTTGTGTAGATATAGTGTAATCTTGTAAGCTGGGGACTGTTTTCCACAGACGCTGCGTGATATCACTGAGGGCCATGTTACAGCAGCAAACTTCCTTGATTACTATTCCGGAATGGGAGTATAGTTCTCAAAAAAAGTACTTATTAAAAGAAAGAGGCTATCCAAAAATCATTTACTAATTCTCATGTCATTCCAATCATGCACAAGTTTCTTTCTTATGCTGAACATGCAAGTTTCAAATGACACGAGGGTGAGTAAATGATGACATTTTTGATTACATGTGTATTTTTTGGGTAAATTATCCATTTAAAAGCATTATTTTAATGACGCCATTTAAAAAAAAGAAATTTTATCTTGATATAGGAAGAAAATTTCCCCATACTATTCTGTTTGTTTAAATTTTTAATGATTTTGTGTTCTACACGACAAAACAATTTCTATATCACATTAATGCATGCCAGCAGTCCAGCGGCACTGAGATTGTCTATGTATTTTGTGTTCTGTCTTTATTTTGCCACAGTGAGAGCAACCAATGTACAGACAAATCAGATTAATACCTGCTTTTGAGCGCTATTAATTTGCACACACATTTGCTATTTCCGAAATCTACTCTCAGGCATAATAAATCACTTTCCGTGTATGCGTGTAAGGGGGCACATTCAGATTTCATATTCATTAATGGAAATCTGCAAAAAATGACAAGACAAGCTATTTGCTTGTGCGAAAGATACAGTCATCAGTAGACTACATAAAAAGATCAGCTCAGACATTTTTGTTGGGTAGTACTGTATAATGAAGTGAAAAGTTCAGTGTGTAATCACTGAACCTTCATTGAATTTATTGTTTAATTACCACAATTCTGTCCATGTTTATCCGGAACTTCATCCAGAACAGTACTTTTTTTATACAATTTGTTTATGCTCAGTGAGGAAAAGTGCTGTTTCTGAAGTAACACTCTGGGGAGATTTTATCTGGCAAGAAGCCTTCACTCTGAATACACATATTATCTATGTGCACTTCTAAGCAGAACTCAAATTGGATGACCCGGTTTCAGTTTCTGTTGATCTCCTACACTTAAAAAACTAATTTTGCGGATCATATTTCTAGCATTAGCATTTAATAGATGTGTGCGCCTATCTTCTCTCTGAATAATGTGGAAGTTTGGGAGACGGCTATATAGTGACATTTGCCACAGACACGAGCTATACAAATGCAAATGTAATCTGCCTGTCCTCCTTGAGATCCTAATTGTTTGCAGCTGCACTCCAATCTTTGGGATAAAAGCAGTATTTGCTTCTATTAGAGTCTGCTCTGACTGGAGACCACTCTCTCACGAAGGCATATAATTTAACCATTTCTGGCGCGGAGGAAAACAGATCAATGTCAACACCAGACGACTGCACACTAATCCAGGGATTAGACTGAAGGTCATCTGGCTAACATTACTAAAATAAATAGCTTAAAAGTTCAGGTTTTGGTGTCACAGGATTAAAGAATGTCTCTGACTGAATGAGGTGAATTGTAAATAGAAAAACAGTGAGTCAACGATAATACAAAAGCAATGATGTTACAATGGCAATGCAATAATGGCCTTAACCAAAGTCTGTAAACAAACACTCCAGAGTAAATCTATCTATCTATCCATATATATATATGCATTTATTTATTTATTTTTTATTTTTCCTATAAATCCCTTATGTGTACAACTATTTAAACCAATTAAGCCTAGTATGAAAGCATTACTCAGGCAGCATTACAGCAAGTAAAGGCTAAAGATCTATTGAAATGAGGTACAGTATGTAAGTGATGACATACACATGTCAGGAGTCGGGCTTTTTTGAAAGAAACTACTATAATTCAGCAAAGACGAATTAACTTAATCAAAAGGGACAGTACAGACATTATAATAACACAAACAAATTCATTTTCAAAGAAATTCCATTCTTGTTCTTCTGAACATTCTATTCATCAATCCTGAAAAAGCGAAAAAATTCACGATTGAAGTCGTAAACAAAAATAATAAAAGGGTTACTTTTTCTTGAGCACCAAGCATCATGTGACATTGACAATTGCAATAATAGCTACTGAAAATACAGCTTTTTCATAACATTTATAAATTCAATTTGTTAAACATTTAGAAAACAATATTACCGTTTTTACAAGATTACCTTTTTTTTGTCTAGATAATTAAATAGCCCATCCCATTAATTTAAAATGTGTATTTTATTATTATTATTACTGCTACTATACAATCATACTAAATAATTTTACCCAGACAAATGGGTTATATGCACATGTAGAAGCAACAAGAGAAAGAAAAAGTGAGTGAAAGCAGACTGCTGTAACGGTAGTCTGCTTGTGGTCATGCACAAGGCTTCATTTGGGAATAAGAGAGAGATAAATGAATAGGGGACAGCGACAAGGGCAAAGCTCAAAGGAGAGCAGCATGAGACGAGTGGAGCATTTCAGCATGGCCTGCTTCTCATTAACATTCCTCTACATTTAGAAGAGCAGAGAGAAAGCCACACACACACACAATCACCCCTATCATCATCACATCTGACCTCGTTTTATACAACTTAGCCTGCACAGCTTAGTCAGTTTGAAGCAAGAGGGGAAAAAAAAAACTAATCATAACATAATCTGAAAGCTCTACCAATTTATTCCTGGAACTGATTCATTAAAAAGATGTCCATATTTCTTAATTAATCCCTCAGACATGTTAGATTCAGATGTTTACACACAAGCAAAATATCTAGAAGCAAAATTCCACAAATGAATAGCGGGTATTACTGTAAGAGCAAAAGCCCCGTTCTATTTAATGAGAGCAATCAAAATACTAAACACACCACAAGGCCTTGATTCTTATGATTCTGATCCAGACATTTTTGTGTCTGTGGTGTGGCTGGAAAAGGATGAAGGTTTTGCAATGTTTAATTGCTGGCTATGTTTTTCTGCATATAAGCAACATAAAACTTGTTCCGGAAGTATGGGTGTTCTGCAAGGGTCTGTGTGCATCCCTGAAAACAGATGACTCCCTGTGTCCGTTGCAGAGGGTGTGCATCTTCATTAATGTCCAATCAAAATCCAATTACAACCCCTATCGGTGCAAATTAAAGCCGTTTGCATTAAAATGCTACTGCGGGCTGAAATATTTCCAATCACTGCAACGCTTGATTATCACTCTGTCAGGATCAGCCTTTGGAAAATTAAGTATGGCATGTTGCGGGCTTATAAATTCCCCCGCCTGTTTTCCCTGTGGCCTATTTACCATAAACTGTGTGAGAACACAAACTGCAGCAAACATGGCAAAAATAAATAAATAGTCCGGCAGACGGCACAAGGACATGCCCATTAACCAGATGTCCCCTGAGTGATGTCATCCAGTGCCCTCAGCAAGACCACAGTTCCCACGGGCAATGAAAGCACATTCCCTCCGTTCAGATCGGGTCTGGAAAGGTCAGAGAAGTATGGATGAATGTCCGCTAATACTGAATGAATGCATTAATTTATGAATTAATGAAGGTTCCTAACTGACACATTATAAATAGTGAGGTTTTGACTTTGTTGTTGAAGGAAATTGGAGGACCACTGCCTCCTACTTAATTGAACAATCTAATCAATGGCAATAGGATTAGAGGTCCTTCCACACATGATATGGACAAGGGCATGTGGACACCCAAACAACACTCCCATGTGCTTGTTGAGTATTTGATTTAAAATCTCTTGGTTTCATAGAGGGTTGGTCGGCTTCTTCTCTTCTGGGAAAGCTTTCCAGTAGATGTTGAAACATGGCTACCAGGATCCACTCCAATTTAGACATGAGCACCAGTGAAATCAGGCACTGATGTTAGATGATGAGGTCTAGCTGACATTTGTCATTCTCATTCATCTTAAAAGTGTGAATAGGGTTCAGACTGCATATAGTCTGTCAAGTTCTTACAGACCAGATTCAGTAAAACATATCTGTGAGGACCCAGTACAGAGACATTATCACACTGGAACCAAAAAATGACCCTCCATGCCGCCACAAAGTTGGATCAATAATTCACTTAGAAGAGTCTCTTTCTCTCTCCCGCTCTTACATTATTTCACATCACACAAAACAGTTAACACTTATAAGTGTTAAAAATTATATATTCACTTTTTTTTTACAGTCAAAGAATACAGATACAGCTTCCAGGAATATTTTAACAATATATTTCCTTCACAAGGGGATAACCATATTTGTGGATTTTGGAGTCTAAAGAATTCAAAACTGATATTTTATGATGGCATTGTTTGGAGTAGCATTATGATTTGTCTTCACTATAATTAATGACCTAGCCAATCCCATTAATTAGAAGGATGCACAAACTTTTGTCCATGTAGTCTATCATCACTGAGAAAATGACATTTAAAAAAACTGGTAGTTTCCCAGAGGGCTGGAGAGATCAAGGTGGCTGTTGAGTTTTGTGAGTGTGTTTTCGGTGCTCACCACGCTCCAGTCACGCCTCTGTCAAACAATGATGGAGTGACAGTGAAGCGCTCGCCTTACACATCTGCTATGGGCCCAGGAAGCTTCCCCCAACAGCTTCATCATCAGCAAGCTGTAATCATAATGAAAGAAAGGGGTAACAAGAGCCCTGGAAAGGGTAAAAGCTAACTCTGATACCCAGGCTGTCATTTAATCTGGTTAGATGTAGTTGACAACAATCATCAAAAGTCTCCTTGAAACAAAGCACAGAGAAGGTGAACTGTCTCCATCGCTTCTTTCACTCATTCATCATGTGAGTTGGGGAGGGCCACAGAAACCCCCTAATCTCCTCCCATTCTCATTTTAAAACTGAAAGCAGAAGGGAAAAAAAAAGAGAAAAACATTAAATGTTGGAAGAATGTGTTTTTTATTGCCTCCATCTTACATCAATTTAGAGCTTCTAATTAAGACCACATGTCCTTGAGTCTATGCCTGGCCCAGTGTGCAAAATACAATATTAGAATGTCTAGACACCTTTTCCTCACTAAAACAGGTTAGCTGGTTTATTTTTATTATAATGGACTGGTTGAGATGTGCCTCTTTTTTGACTGCTTGTTTAATTTTGAGACCATCTTCAGCCACCCTTCGTGGTTTTGTGTAGTGAGAGTCTCAAACTTCCTCAAACCAAATCATAGAGTGTGGATATGCTGATATTTACATTTAATCACATAGTATAAAAAATTCCCAGAAGAGAACAAACAAGCCATTGTTAGTCATGTGACCTGTGGATGGAGGGGGCGGGCGAAAGAGAGAAAAGACAAAGGGAAGAAAGAGACAGAAGGGGTGTAATCGGAGAGAAAGAGCCATGGGAATGCTTGTGTCTGTTTATTATGTTCATTTAACAAAGACAACATACTGCTATTGTACAAACTTGGGTTTAGACCAATATTTCGAAATGTAACTCTTTCAAGCCACATTCACCACAGTTTGCGCCGATCTTCATCCTTGACACCTAAAATGCTGCAACTGTGGCAATCACTGCCTGGCAACTTCCTAACCACCCAAAACAGCTTAGCAACCCCCTAGCAAAGCATTTTCAACTGCATTTTTGACCTTCAAACTTCAAATCACCTTCAAAATGCTAAAGCATTCAAATTGCATAAGATTTACATAACCAGCCTAGACTGCAAACTATTTTTAACCTTCCAGACAAGCGATTTTAAAGCCAACACTTGGATTTTGTCTTGACAAACTGTCCTATTCTAGTTTTATTTTATTATTCCCCTGAATTCTTAGCCATAAATTGATTTTTGTTCTAAACCAACAGAGGGAAGAACAACACGCCTATAATACAGGTCTAAAAATAAATATGCAGTATGTGCTCCAGCAGTAATGCCTGAAGAGAAGGTTTAAAAGCCCTTTGAGTAACAAATTTGAAAACAACTATTAATTAAATAATAATTACAGCTTTTTCACTCAAATATGGTCTTGCTTTTTAAACAGTTTTATAAGATTAAATTTACATTTTATTACATCAGATCTTGCACTGACTTGCATTATGTGGTTCAACATGGGGCTAAATTATTTGGCACCGATGCACAGCTACATGGAGAAAAGAATAACTGAATGTATTGTGGTTTCTTTTATTTCCCTTGCTCCAGTAAATGAAAAAAAAGTGAGATTCACATGCATGGCTTTATAAATAAATATATTCATGGTGGTGAGGTATAGCGATAAAATCCCAGTGTACTAAAACAGCACTTTCCAAAAGCACTGAGTTAAAAGCCATGTAAACTGATTACAGAGTATTATGGATAAATCACATTATATCTAAAAAAAAAAAAAAAAAAAAAAAAAAATATCACTGTTTCATGTTGATTCCTGGAATTGGGGCATTAAATAGGTACTGGAAAGGTATTTCTTTACCCCTCTCTCTCTCTCTCTCTCTCTCTCTCTCTCTCGATGGATACTGTAACAGGAACAGTAATAAACTTGAATAGCCAGGTTTATGGAATCTCTTGTTTCACTTGCTGTGATATTTCTTATATTTAATAATCGCTCCGAATGCTTTGTGGGGCGGAAAGTTTACAGTAAAACCTCAGGTTTAACCACCATATTGATATGTCAATCCTGACGGATGACCAGAAACACGGGTTGCATGGAGCTTTTTAGAGTAAACAAAAGAGGATTTGCTTAATGAATTGTCATCACAGATTTGGAATGAGTATCATGCCAGAAATTGAGTTAGAAAGTTTATTTACTGCAGTTTATGTGTCATGGTCTGACTATCACACTGTCTCCTGGGAAGTTGATGAGCACCTATTTTATCAAGAATTGCATCATTGTACAGTTTCTGTCAGCACAGCGGAGAGTTGCTAAAAGCCCCTAAGCCACCAGGATGCATGTTCTGCTTTTTCAAAATGGAAAATTACTGATTCTGAGAAAAGTAGTTTTAATGGAAATTTGTCTAAGAGCAGAATATTTGTTGTTTCTGCATTCGGAAGGACTTGAATTTCTGTATTTGTATATTGATGATGCTTGCCAAACAATTAAAGAATATAAGCCATAGGTTCACACCCACGTAAAAAAAAAAAAAAGGATGTCATGCTGGACATTGTGGCCTTGAGTGGGTCAGTTAACCTGAGGTTGTTCTGGAGAGACTTTTTCGGCAATTAGTATTGCAGGAAGTAGATTTCGCCATGGACTACCGTTGTTAAATTAATGATTCACTCAAAGCAAAAATCCTGACATTATTTACTCACCCTCATACCACTTCAAATCTATAGAACTATCAAATTCATATGCATGTTCATATCTCTTCTGATGAAACCCACATTTATGCATGAGTCCCCTGGATAGCATTATATTTTCATTGCCAAAAGTCATTATGTATTCACACTCTTACACATTAGTAAATTAAAATAGCACATTTTAAATTCACTGGTGTTACATCTGGTCAAGGAGGCAGACACGTGGGTTCAATCAAACTGGTAAGTATTTATTTTCAACTCAAAGCAATTGCTTCCAGGCAAACACAAATTGAAAATTTCTGCAGGAGGAGTCAAAACAGGCTTAAATCCTTCTTTCTTTTCTCTTGTAGGTAGGTGGTGAACCAGGTGACCAAGACTGACAGGTAAGTTAAGACCAGCATGGGAAGCTTGCAACCTTGAGACCAGACAGTGAGTGTTTGGAATGAGCGTGCTTATGATGGATGCAGGTACTGTAAGTGGATGCAGGTGTAGCTGATTAGGTGTGAGTGATCATGACAGAGTGCAGGTGAGTAGCAAGGGATGCTGGGAGATGTAGTGTCATTAGGTGACTAAACCCGTGGATGTGACAACTGGTAATTATTAATACTGCTGAGTTCAAAAATAGGGCATAATGGCATTTGACTTTGTATATATTTCAAGGCATCGGCTTAGTCTCAGCTGTAATTGAGTTGATTCGGATTTCACATTATTTTAAAATCATATACCTTTTTATGCACAGTTCATTTTAATTAATACATTTTGATGTATGCAAGCTTGTTTGGCTCATTCTACAAAGAATAGGTGTGAGAAACTTTAGCTAATTGGCACTTTGAACAACTGCTGCACAAAACCCAAGAAAATGAGTTATCTTACACACTGCATTTTCAGTCATGGCCTGCGGACTGGAGAGAATCTCATACAAACAAAGGGACCATTAATGCACTAAAGATTCGGGTGGGAGAAAGGGTTCAGTGTCTCAGAGCAACTCCCAGAAGTTCACTGCACAGTAGGAAAGTGGTCTGAGGGAGTGTTGAAGACTTCCAGATCTCATTTCAAAGATTTGGAGGCCAGGCTTTAGGGTGTTGGGCAAAACAAGCGAGTTCAAGGAACAAAGTGCTCAAGCTGAGTCCATAAAATAAGTGAAGAGGCCAGTATCATCTTTCCCGTCTAACAGCGTTGACCGTAATTACCATTAGCAAAGAAAACCTATACTAACTGCAATAGATTGTGATGGTCTGTTTGCAAACAACTTTGAGGGGCAGATAATTTAATGGTGTACTTTTTTGGCAACGCTAACTGTTTCCAACCACGTGGTTTAAAAGAAGATTCCATTTACAGTGAATCCACATCATCAATGCATGTGATAAACATGGTTGTGTTATGGAGTTTTAAAGTGTCCTCATCCGTCATTGGCTTAAATTTAGGATTTTAAGACCTTGATATACTTCAAAAGAAATCAGAGAATGAACTGGTGTGACATAATTTTCAACAAAATCAGGCCAAAAGAAAGTTAATTTGGAGTTTATTTCCAGTATTCAAAAGAGATTGCCTAAGCAAACTTTCTAAGAGTTCACTGGTAACAACCTTCAAACTACCACAGGTACTTCAAGAGCTGAACTTGCTGGTGACGAAATACTAATGATAAGCGAGGTGAGTTTGGCGTGCGGTCAGAGGAGAAAACTCAGGGTTTCCTCTGATTTTACATGCAAACACTGTTGTCTGTGGCTTTTTAAAGTGTGCATATGTAGGAAAGTATATGTTTAAGCACAGCAAGTACACAGTAAAGAAATCAAAACGTTTAAGGCAACCAGCTTCAGGACATCTTTGGGGTTTTCTCAACTTCTTGTATTGTTTATATAACAAAAAGTTGAGAAAACTTAACCTCCTTCAAAACAACTCAAAAATCCTGAAGCTGGCTGCAGTTAATGTTAAAGTTTTCTAATTTTTTTCTTTTTTGCTTTCAGAGAGTATGGCTCCTTTTTGTCCCAAGAAATGTGTTGCTGAAGGAGGTATGGTAAAATCATAGAAACTGCAAATGAACATGAGTCTTAATCAGTTTCCCACAGACATTTTGGAAGTTCTAAGTTATTTCACTAAAATGTTTTTTGTAATAACCAGTATATTTGTGGGTTTGCAAATGTGCAGTATTTGGTTGGGGTTAGCTGAAAACAAATGTTACATTTTAACCACAAATGATCTGCAAATCCATTTTCAAATCAGACTATCAAGAAAATGTGACACTTAATCTCCCACTCAACAATTAAAAAGATCATTGGTTGAGACAGTTGTGACAGATGAGTGCAGACTTTGACCATTCACAACTGCACTTTTGAATTCTCTGAGATATGAATCATAATATGAACATATACCAGAGCTGAGAAGCAAAGGTTCATATGTACATATGAAAGGTCTTCCGCTGGTAGGCTTTTAAATGTCTGATATATATTAATTAAACACATGAAATTAAATACAGCAGAGGATAAATGGACCTCTTCCGATAACCTTGAGGCACTCTAAACACAACGTCTGAAGCATAAACCCTGCTAATTAATAATAAGATATAAAGAGTGATGTAATGTTTAGGGGCCAAATCAAATTTGTGTAGTGGGTTAACTCACTTAGGAACACATTACCTCTCCAGCCCAAGATGGATGCGTTTGAGAGAGGAGGCTGGAGATGCACTGTGGTTAGAGAGAGGCCTAACCTGATTAAGAAAGAACTCCTTTTCCTGCACGCATCATCCCTGATGGATGAAATGGACCGCCGTGCCCGTTACTCTGCCCCTTGGATTGAAGGTTCCCGGAATATTCTTGCGATTGTTCCCGCTGATTGTAACACTTCTATCCCGGCAGGTCTTTAAAAAGAAACTCTATCTGCCTGGCTGAGGCTTTCTTCCTGATCTTCAAGGCTTTTAACTACAATGTCTGTGTTTGTGTGGACCATGGGGCATGCGGAAGGATTTCGCTAAAAAGGTGAAACAGATTACGCCAGCTGGGAAAGTGCAGGGATGCAGCCAGATGGTTTATCAATGGATTCAGAGGTTTTTCACACGATTATTTCATCATAAGCATCTCCCTTCTCACTGCTCAGAATTTCCAATGAATAAGTGCGGTAAAACACTGCAGATGTTATTTCAGTTCAGAATAGTGAGTAATATGTCTTGCTTCTGACAACAGGTATGTGTGTTACCTACATAATCTTATTTTACTGTATCTTTGGGCTCTGTTGGGCAATACGCTACCACTGTCTGCCTGTCAAACTGCATGTTATACTAAAGTCACGGGAGAACAGATATTAAATTTAAAATGAATAAATATATAAATAAATATATATATTTTTAGGTCATGTAGAGTTGAAAGGAGAGCAGTAAGTTACCATAAATGTGCACAACCAGTAAATTCCCATAAAAATGGCATGCACGACAGTCCCAGATGGAGATTTTTGGGGTCACCCGGTCTGAGGAATTTCAATCGTCAACTGCAGACATATGGAAAATCTATAGGACACAATTCTCCATATTTTAAGTCTCCCAGTGTTGCCTTTAACAGGTCTCTGTCTAAAGCCAACTGCTTTTTTTTTCAAGGAATGTGGTCCAAAGATAAATAATATGTTTGTAAAGGAACTATTATTGACTTAATGTAATACTTTTTAATAAAACAAATACAGATAATGTAATTCATAAGTTTGGGGTGAGTAAGTTTTCATTTTTGAAAAATTAAACAAAGTAACAACAAATGTATTTATAGTGCTACATGAGATCTCAGTGCTTTCAAGTATTTTATTCATCACAGAATCCTGAAAAAAAAGAGAAAGAAAAATAGCAAAATATTAGGCAGCACAGCTGTTTTCAGCTGTGTTTATATGACATGTTTCCTGAGCATCAAATCAGCATATTAGGACGATTTTTGAAGCATGGCATGATGTGACTGAAGTAATGACTGCTAGAAATGTAGTTGTCATCATGGCAATAAACAAATTTTTTAAATATATTATAATGGAAAAGTATATAATAAATTATTTTATGAAATGATATTAATATAAAATGATCATATTTCATTTTCATCCAGTATCAAATAAATGCAGCCTTGGGGAAAGCATTACAGAGTTATTTAAAAAAAAAAAAAAAAAAAAAAAAAAAAAAGAAGAAGGAGAAGAATAGTGTTCAGATAATGGCTTTGCTGCACATCCCTAGTATTTACCACTGGCTCTCTTTTTTTTTTTTCCAGCAGCACAGCAAATATCAATCACTTCTCAACGGTGTAAGCTAATTATGTGAGTATTAGACAAACCCTACCCAATGATTTGACGGAAACAGGAATTTATCAGGTCCAGCTCCATTAATCTCTCAGTCTTGATATATTATATGCTCCCTAATGACTACTGCTGACTTATGATAATGATGATCAGATTTAAAATCCTGTTCAAAGAACATTCCGTCTCTTTCCCGCTCTTGCTCTCTCTCCCATTGTAAATGATTTTTATGTGATCAAGCAGCAGGCCTGTCTGTTATTAAGCTAGCCTGGAAATGGCATTTCAGACACTGGCCTTCTCTGTGAATGAAAACTAATTAGCACAGATTTACATATTTCCAAGTGCAGTACAGCTTTAATCAATACACCCACCTGGATGCAGGGCTATTACAAGACTCCCCAGGGTTATACACCATCTGACCGAGACTATGACACAAACATGTGTCCAGTGATATAATAAATTTTCTCAAACCTAGGCAGGTTAATTACAGTTCTGTGTTAAGTGAGGAAAATGACTGTTACACCATACCGGCATGAATATATACATGGATGATGTTATTACAACTCCAGGCCTTCTAGAATGTACACTTTGCACACTTCTTACATTTACTCTACTCACTGTCAACAAGGCAATTATTTAAAAATGTTCTCTCTGTGCCATATTATGCAAATTGTCGCGTACAAGCACGAATTACCTATCACAAAGTCCTCAAACTGTCGGTACAGAATATTCAGGGTTCAGAGCTTCATCAGTGGAAAAAGGGATTTTTTTTCCCCTTCACATCACAATCCCCCAGACTACGAAGAGATGGGATTATTCTCCAAGTCTGCAGCGAGACCATTTGTGACCTACTTGAGGAGGGGAGACAGGAAGCAGCTCCCCGCATTAAACCAAAGCGAGGCTTATCTCCATGTGAGGTGCAACAAACCCACGTTGAGGCGACACACACCAGTTCCATGTCCTTAATAACAGAGTCAACTCCTGAATGGTATTTTGGACTGGATTGCAAATAACTGATTTTAATGCAGATGAAGAAATTGTGTAGAAAGACTTCATACTAGGGGTTTTGAACAGCAGTGTTGACTATAACTGTGATATGTAACAATATGAAATACTGATAATGAGTTAATACTACACCAGTAATCAGTGCTGGTGTAGCAGATATCAAGCAGTACCCTCAGGACAGAAGCCCAACCACACGTGGATGGGATGAGAAATGGAATTTATTCCTTTAAAGAATAGTAGCATGAGGCAAAATTAGTACAGCAGCACCAAAAGGCCTACTCTCTCTCCTCTGCTTCTCATGTGCACTCACAGACTGAGTGTGAATGCTTAAAGGAGAAGTGACATACACTGCACATACATGCGTAGTCAACAAATAAAATGTATTTATCACAATACATAATATTATGGTAATAAACACTCATCATCCCTGCAACATTCCATCATGAAATTAAAGTGAAGATAAATGTAAATATCATGTGAAATAAACTACTGATATAATCATGTTGTGTCTTTGAGTGAAACTGCACCACATGGTAACATATACTATAACTGAAACTGTTACGGACTGATGAATTCACAAATAAAACAAATTATTCAACTACTGAATGTACAAACATACCTTTTAAAGTATAGTAGCATGAGGCAAAATTAGTACAGCAGCACCAAAAGGCCTACTCTCTCTCCTCTGCTTCTCATGTGCACTCACAGTTAGACTGAGCGCTAATGCTTAAAGGAGAAGCGACACCTGTTCCTTCCAATTGCAACAATTGGAAGGAACTCCTGACTTGAACTATTGAAAACTAACCAGCAATAGTTGTCATAGAAAATAAACACTAAATACAAGTTTTGATGAAGTTAACATGTGGGAAAAATAATTGTTTTGTTCAAGTAATAAGACAAGATATAACAGTCACAATAAACTGGCTACACTGGTCCTCCCTGTATGGAAGTTGCGCAGGGCCTCCAAACCACCAGGGCTCCTTTACTCTAAAACATAAATTCTCCCAATGTGCATACTATCCACCCTTTCTGCATTAAATAGTATTGAAAACTACTTGTCTCGTAGAATTTAGGATGGATAGTATGAAAATCGGGACGCAAACTATAACTATGTGAATGATAGAGTTTTTGCTTCATTTTTTATTTCGTATGTGGCTTTTGTAGTGTACAGTACATGAATATTGTTATATAGATTCTTCTGCTGGAGGTGCACAATACAAAATATATATATATATATATTCTGTGACACTGTTCCCCTGGCAGCTTTCTGTGCATGCAGTCAGAAAGAGCGCAAAATACTGATAGGCAGCTTTGGGTGTGCGCTTTAAACTGACAAATACACACAAAAAATGTCAGACTTTGCAAGCTTTTACTTAAACACAGTCATGTATGCCTTGTGAAGACAAACCATTGTATGAAACAAAGAAAGTAAGAAAGAAAGAATTGACTCATGTGAAACAATTATTCGTCTTTAATTTTTGCCATTTATTCATTACAGTAATATTTTTTTACTGTGAATTATTTTGGCCATAATAATCATGTAGGTATGCTACAAACAGTATATCTCTGCAAGTTACCTTTAATCTACATGTTGGTCACTTGTTGGTTTTGCTTGCAGCAAGGTTTTCGCCTTCATTAATTTACAAAAGGTAAATTGAGTATAAAAAAAACGCAAAAACAAAATAAACATCTTCATAGTGCCATGTAATCATACCTACCCAAACACTATATCAGGTCATAGAGGCCCTCTAACAAAAATGGTACACATTTGGAAAGAAAGCATAGTTAAAACAGCAGAAAATTGTCCATTTCCTGTTCATGTTAGACTGAATTGAATGTAACATTAGTAGATCTGATCCACCTATTTAAGTGTGACTTCAAAGGAACACACAGAGACTATCATAAAGGAGGTATGTGAATTTAAAAGCAAGTGGTAGACCCCAGAGACTAATTTTATACGTGGAAGTGGAACCAGATTAATGTCCTGGGAGTGCAGCCACCAAGAGCCAAGAAATATGAAATGATATCATACTGTAATTTAAGTAAAACGTGCATTTAGAGCTTGAGTAAGACACGGAACAGTGACCCGTAAAGACTGAAACTGAGCTATTACAATTTCTAATGAATGCCATCCCATGCACGGATCCACTATACCAAAGATAAAACACAGTCCCCCCTCGCTGACATTTATGGTCCATCTCCTCCAGTCAGACTTACCCGGGATTGCTAAATAAACACAGGCACACAGCTGAGGATCATGTTCCACTCTCCATTTCAGCTAATACTTCGCCTCTGTAACTGAAACTCTGGCATTGTTGTCTTTTTGCAGGCAACTGGAAACCGGTTACTTTTTTTAGGATAACAGAGGATTTTCAAGTAAGACCCACATTACGTCGTACCTTAACCAGGATCCGCCAACTGTCTGAGTTTAGAATTTCAAAGTCAGTGGAATGGAGGTCCCGCTGTAAAAACAACACATTAAATGCACAAAGCATTTAATCTGTGCAATTTTATCCGGAGGCCTGCATTTGAATAACCAGCATGCTGTTTCACTTCAGTATAGTCAGCTGGGGGCTAATTTTGGCTGCTGTCCACCACAACCATCACAACTACAATGGGCTGTTACATTTTATATTCTTATTATTTGTTTAATATTCATAATCCTCCATTTTTTTCCTTGTAGATGAAGGACACACACTATCTACAATTTGCTTGCTTTACTAAAGAAGCGCCTCATCAATATCAGACCCATTGATTATGCATTTGTTTTCCCAATTTACCTTGACGGATCATTACTGCACTTTAGCAGCCTATCTACCTTTTCCCTGCACAGGAAATGTAATCTCTCTACTTAATACCTAATGCATATGAAGATTACAAAAAAAGATTATATACATATAAAGGAAAATATTAAAGGGCACCTCGTTCTCCTTTTTAAAAAATATGTAATATAAGTCTTAGAATGTGTCTGAAAAATAAGACACGTTTCAGCTCAAAAAACATTTGTTCATTTATACATATCATTTACAGCATGTCACTTTAAATGCAAATGAGCTACTGCTCCCTACTCTCTTTTCCAGAATAGTGAAGTGCCTTCACAGCTCTTAACTGGTGAAAAAGCATTTGTTTGGTTTTGGTTATCATGTCTTTTGTGCTAAAAATCCCGCAATTTAAAGTTGTCCCTTCTGAAAAAAAAGACTGGGTGGCAGGTCTTAGCTGGTTTAAGATGAAAGAAAGGCCAGCCAAGCTTAGGCTAGTTTTAGCTCAGGGCGGTCCAAACTCAGGACCTGCAGAGTTTAGCTCCAACTTGCCTCAACACACCTGCATGGAAGTTTCTAACATGCTTAGTTCGGCCAGCAGTCTGTGTGTTTTGTGTTTATTTTGGACTCATTGCCACAAACTCATGTCTCCTCCCCGCTTGTCTGTTGTCATGGTGTTTGATTGTTGGCCCCACCCTCTGAAACAGTTACATGTGTATAAAACACATGCTGAAACACATATAACACACCAGCGACAAGCTGTCTGAAATCCTCGCGGTTCCCAGTCCGCATCTGTCGTGTCCTAGCCCCGAATCACGGTCCGAGGAGCCGTATTTTGTCCAGTCCATCCCGGTTTCACAGCCAGGAGAGCTGTCAGAGTTCCTCGTGGTTTCCAGTCCGCATCTGTCGGGTCCCAGCCCCGAATCACGGCCCGAGGAACCATGTGAGAGGCATGCCTTGAATTCTGGGGACCTGCCCATGGCTGCACGTCCCCTGGAGAGGTCAGCCAACTCCCCTGAGGGTCCGCGGGTGGCTCCCAGAACCTACGCCCCAAGCCTTGAGGCTTTTGTACTGTTCGGTTCCGTTCACGGAGGATCTATCAGTGGCTGCACGACCCTTGGGAATGTTGATAACGGTCATGGATTTCCCAGGGGTTCCGCTGATGGCTGCACGGACACCACTAACCTGTGCTCTTATGTGCAGCCTGGTCTACTGGTCGGCTCAAATGGGTGTCTCCGCCTGCTCTGCCCTGGTGGACGTCTCCACAACCTGCTCTGCCCTGGTTCCCTCTAGCTTCTAAGTCAAGAGCGTCTGGAAGCCGCTCCTTATAGGTGGGGCTATGTCACGATCAGCTGGAGGTGCCAACTCAGGCCACTGGATGGCACTCCAGCGGCCAGCAGTCTATGTGTGTTTTGTGTTTATTTTGGACTCATTGCCACAAACTCATGTCTACTCCCCGCTTGTCTGTTGTCATGGCGTTTGATTGTTGGCCCCACCTTCTGACCTAGTTACATGTGTATAAAACCCAGAATTGTTTGTCTGTCCCCACAGCCCCCATTGTTTTGTTACACCGTGTATTTATTTGTGTCTTGATTATCTGTTACCGACCTCGCCTGCTCTCGACCATCTTCTCTGTTTTTTCCCCTGTGGATTGTATATTTTGTTTACGACCTTCGCCTGGACTCTGACCACTCTCTCGGTTTGCCTCTGCTATCTATGTCTGCCGGTGATGCCTGTCTATGTTTGTCCTGTTTGTCAATAAAACACTCAGCATTTGAATTCGCACAACTCGTCGTCTCTCCACATCGTAACAGCTTGATTAGTTGCTTCAAGTGTGTTTAATTTGGGTTAGAGCTAAACTCTCTCCAGGACGGAGTTTGGACAGCCCTGTTTTAGCTTGTTTTCTCAGAAGGGATATTAGATTAAACTTCTGATAGACAGTTTTCTAAGTGCATATCAGGATTTTTGAAAATCACTACACATAGCGTGCAAGTACTAAATTCTAAATTATTAAAAACACAATGTTACAAAAACTCAGTTGATTATGTTTGTGAAGGTAAACTTCTGGTAAAGAAATTATGTTTATATTAGATCTGTGCATTAGGCGACATATACTGCTATCTGCTGTCTATAATAATATGACCCAAAGAATAAAATAAAAGTGGAGAATTGCTTTCTGCTCTGGACTGAATAATGTTCATTGGCTATAATAATACATTTCTTACTTGAATGTTACTATTAATTGCTCTAGCATGAAGATAAACATGGCAGATTGTTTACAGCTCATTAAGTGTCTGGGCTAGATTGATCGACAGTGTCAATCAACATTTGTGGGTACAGTTTGTAAGTTGTGATGTCACATTTTATGCACTCTGCAACTGGCTTGCTCTGAGACACTGTTAATAGTATATAGAGATTAAAAAAAAAAAAAAAAAGGAGAGGCTGTTTTTTTGTGTGTTGCCAGTGTACACACACTGGCAACACACTTTTTTTTTCCATCATTGCCCTTTAAAAAACTAAAATGTTGAAAGTAGTTGAAATAATAATAAAAAGAGACTGGACATATTATGCTAGTGAATAAGGGCTGCTGAAAAATATTACATTTGGTCAATAATAAAAAGACAAATATACTTAATTTACAAAAATGAATAAAAACAAAAAACAATTAATTGAGAGTATACACTTTGAATGCTGTTACTTACACATCATGTACGTAAAGTACACTAATATAGGGCAGGCTGACTGTATGACTATGGTGACACACATCTACTTTAATAAAATGACATTGGTTTTCACACATATCTCCAGAGACTTATTTTGAAGAGTGTAAAGAAAGAAAATCAGGTCATAATATGCTTAAACTGAATGTGCTCTACTTAGTTCATGTTGTGGAATTCCTTGTAACACATTTTGCAATCAGTTGGCAATTGGTCACAGCTTATTTATATAGGTGAGAGAAAAGTTGAGCAAGTTTATTTTTGTGTGTCTGTGTGTGCATGTGTTTATTACACAGCTTTGTGGAATACTCAATTCTGATTGGTCAGCCGCTACATTCCAAGGTTTGTCAATCCCCCAATAACAACCGGTAAAACTAATAACACAGACTCATCCAGGTACTACTAATCATCTTGAACAATTATACATATCACTCCGCTGTTGCTGACATCTTGTGGCTTAAAACGCTTAAGCACAAGTAAAAATTGGGGACTTCAACATTAATTTCAACATGTAAGAAAAAAGGTTCTCAGCAGTGGATAGAAGATGACTCAACTGACTCCCTGGTTTAAAAAAAAATAATAATAATAAATTCTAATTATTTAATTTTGTGGCAAGAAGCCATCTAACAAGTGGGATAATATACAGCCAACTGGTTGTTATCAAAGAAAAAAAGCTCTTCAGTTTTATACTGTACAACAACCCTCCAATTCATGTTGGACTGCCAATAAGCCTGTCTGGCTTTATTCTGTGATAACAAGCTGCTGGATGTACTTTATCCCTTACAGGTCCATATACGTTGTGTCCGTTTTTAAATATGAAATTAAATATTCAGAAATGAGATTTAATACTGATATAGCAGCAGACTTTTATTTAGCTGAACGAACTGATGATGACATCATGGACTCAGATGTGGTTGACTAATCGGCGGTAAGGGGCGTGTCGTGACCGCCCACAGGTTGAAAACAAAATTTCCAGTTGTGTATCCCTTTTCTACCCATGGACCAAAAAAAGTATCCTTGTTGTTTCTAATATTAGAAGAAAGAAGGGATTGCATGAGATTTTCTGTGGATATTGGCATTGGCCTTGCAGGTGTACAGCTGTATACTGTGCGTACCATGAGCGCTCAGACTGTCAGAGATCTGCCTGCAAAAATTTCAGCAGGCCTGTGTGTCCTGTATTTTTGCCGACTGAGCCAGCCATGTCATTAATTATGAATTTATCAGTGTTTTCACGCCAAAGTCAATAAATATTGTGCCAAATAGAGATGGGTTTAAACTATAACAATTAATTTGTTCAATTAGCCTAATTAATTACGTTTTAAAATAGTAAAATAATATGCAAGTGATGACTTGGCTCACATTTATGTAGCTTAAACATTTAAACTAACATTGTGATATGCTTGAACAGTTTTATATCTAAGGATTGTTTTAGGTAAGTTTTGGTGATTTGAGAAGGCTAAATTATTCTGACATTAACTATGAACTCGCTGCCGCTGGCCAGAAAAAAAAAAAAAAAAAGGTGCATATCCTCGGAAGAAATCATGCAGGTGCCCCTTGAACACTGGAACGTGAGTGAAGTAGCCTACATAGCGGAGTAGCCTAATCAAATAATTTAGCATTCAGATACATAGTTGGCTAAATATGAGAGCGTTGGATCGTGTGTGGAATAAGAACTGATTGTATAATAGATCAAAATTTTTGCCGGTCGGTTAAAGGCAGTGTATACGATTTTTCAAAAACTAAGCGGTTAAAATAAACATCAAGCGCAATACTGAAAAAAAAATAAAGCCTAAAATAATACATGGTGCAACACGAGCAATCTAAATGTCATAATCGACACTGTCTATTTCACTTTATTGGCAATAGACTTAATAGATTTCATTTGAGCAGGGGCTTTTTTTGTCCAATTTAGTGGATTTTTTTCTCCCAAGTCCCCTTGGCCAGGGGAAGGCTAAGCCAACACAAACCTTACACAAGCTCCGCCTGGCACCCTGTTGTAGAGTTGATAGCGGAACTGAACTAAATGATTTTAAATGTACTTGCAGCATCACATTACTGTGCTTCTCACATTATTATGTTTATAAAGATGAATGAATGCAGTACAGTAGTACAGTAGTTACATTTTATGTAAATTCTGAATATAGCCTAATATTGCATGGTCTCAGACTTAGGCCCTAGTCTGGCCCTGACCCGAGATGCTTAGGGCCTCGCCTGGTATTCAGATTTGTGTGTAATAGCAAAATAATCACATTTCGTTGTACAGCTAATTTAGAAAAAAAAACAACATTTGGAGCATTTTTTATATTTCCTTAAATATAAGCTGTGTTTTAAAGTAACGAGCAAGCAGCCAACTGCAGACAGAGCTGATCATAAACTGTTTGTTCAATGTAGCCTTCTCGAATCATCACAACTTGCCTAAAATAAAATGTATAGAATTACTAAAATACTTCAAACATATATGTTTAAACATTATGCCTGTACTATCATAATATGTTTGTGTAAAATAAATACATGTTGTGGTATAGCCAAGTTCTGGATGAGAACACGTGCTCTGCAGTACACAGAGGCACCAGCACTAACCCTTTTTATTTATTTATTTTGTGGAAACAAAATATCCTATGCCATCATTTTTACTGATTATAATAATTATAATTATTTACTGAAATAATTTCTGTAAAACGCGTTTAAGCTGCACAGAAAGCTGACATATTGATATATACTAATATAGCAGCAGAAGATTTTTATTTAGCTGAACAAACTGATGATGACGTCATGGGCTCAGATTTGGTTGACCAATCTGTGATAAGGGGCGTGTCATGACCGCCTACAAGTGGAAAATGAAATTTCGAGTCGTTTATCCTTTTTCTACCCGTGAACCAAAAAACTAAAATCAAGCTTAAATCTCATTAATTAAAATTATAGTTCACTAATTTCTGAATATTTCCTTTCAAATTTAAAAAACAAATGGACGCGACGCAACGCACACGGACCCTTACATATTACACACACAATGTTGAATGCTGTTACTTAAAGTGATTACTTGAAATGGAATTACTTGAATTTAGTTATTCATTTCAAACTTTTGCTTCCCTTCTTCTATTAAAAAGTAAAAAAAAAGGCCATTCAGAATCGGGATCACACACAGGGTCTGACGGATACGGCCATGTTGGGTCCAGATCACAGACTGGGTCTGGCAGATCTGGCCACCATGAGTCTGGGTCACAGACCTCAGATAGCTTGACAGGCTGAGAAACTGGGACCGACTGGACTTGACACGGCTCCTCGTTCCATGCGGGCTAGGAACCGCGAAGACCTGCAGTGGCTCGATGTGTTGCGAAACCGGGACCACGAGGACCTTCAGCAACTCATCAGGCTGCATAACCGAGACAGGCTGGACATGACATGACCCCTCGTATCGTGCTACGGGGTTGGCACCCATTACTGACTGGTTTGACACCAGTCATTAGGCAGCTCATTAGGCTGCACAACCGGGACCGACTGGACATCACACAGCCCCTCTCACTGTTGGAACCCATCGCTAGTGGATCAGGAATCACTAGGACGGGCAACAGCTCTTCCAGCTGCAAAACCGGATTGAGCATGATACAGCACTCCTGGCTGTGAAACTGGTATTGACTTGACATGAAACAGGGGGGTTTAGACAGCTCTGGCAACCGCATCGACCAATTATGCAGCGCGATGGTTTTGCGCGCCGCTGGCAACTGTGATGCCGTGTTTCGGCCACCAATTGTGAAAGCCAGCTCATATATAGAAGCGATCTTCCTCACCTCATCCAATGAAGTGATCGCAGGTGGCAGATTGTTCCGGCTGGCGTGACAAGGCGATGAATGTACTTGGTGTGAGCCCTGAATAAACTCATTGCTGATCTCTCTGTGGCGGATCATTCTGTCATGAATGAGGACGTGAAGCGTGCGAGTTCAAATGCAAAATGGGTTTATTGGGCTCAGGGTCAGGCAGACAAAGTTGAACACCGGCAATCAGAATCAGTGGAGGCATAGACAAAAGAGTAAAAGATAATCCAGGCGAGAGTCAAACGTACCAGTAAACAGATTCCGAGGGGCAAGGCGAAAACATAAATCCAAGGGAAGCTGAGGTCGACAACGATAAATCCAGACTATGATAACAGGCTACAAGAACACGAATGAACACACTGGGTTGACAGCATAAACAGAGACAATGATCCGTGACAGATAGACGAACAGACCGGTATATATACAGGTGGCACTGATTGAATGATTGAACCAAATTAGCAACAGTTGTGAGGAGAGGTGCATTATGGGGAATGGAGTCCAGGAATGAAACAGACACAAAACACACAGAGTACATAGAAAGCTGGAGTGCCAAACACAGTCTTTAGCTGGCAGCTCCAGCTGGGCGTGACACTCATGCTTTGACAACGTTAAAATATAACGATAAAATACATATTTTTTTGTTTGTTTGTTTGTTTGTTTTTACAAACAAAGCAACTTTTCATATAACAAGATATTATTTTTATGGATTAGAGTCATGTGGATTATTGGATTATCTTGGATGGCCTGAGGGTTAGTAAATTTTCAGCAAATTTAGCTTTTTGTGTTAGTTATTCCTTTAGCTAATTTAAAGCATACATCAAACAGCCTCATTTCTCTGTGGTGTAGTCATGCATGTGGAGTCCAAGTATTTTTGATTAACATGTAATGCCCCACAAAGTGACGGAAATAGGTCTATTAGAAATTAAGAGCGTGATAAAAATATTTCTGCACATGCATTCCTTCAGCTTAAATCACACATTCATATCTAACACATAGTTCCCACTTTCATTTTATGGTCATCAGAAACAGCCTATGGGGAATGTGTGATTTAGTAGCATTAAAGTGAGCATTAGTCTACTGCTCCAGTAAATTGACCCCTGTGGTCCGTCCCTCAGGATATGTGACTGCATTTAGATTACTACTGGACAAATAACCATACTGAGGTCACACAACTTTATAAAACCTGTCTGGAAAAAAGCAAACCAGCAACCAGCAAAAGGGAAGAACCAATTTTTTTAAATAATGCATCAGAACTATTTAGTGTTCTCATGCTAGTTTAATAGTCCTCTCAAGAAAGTTTTTCATCTCCAGTAGGGAGTTAAAAAGGCATTTGTTATCAATTTAATTTGTTTTCAGTCAAATCTGCAATTACTTTATGCATAGCTCATTACCACTTTTTTAATTACTGTGCATCTGACTAGAAGTGATTTCCTCTCAGTACAGTGGAATTCTAAAGCCTTTTAAATATGATACCTGGAAGATGCTGTGTGTTTCTCTCTACACATTCACACTCACTTTTCTCGTACACAGCAATGTAGAGTCACATAAAATTTAAAAAAAGAGTCATCACAAGGCCTCTGGGCTCAACTGACACATCTAGATCATGGTAATGCGATTTGTGCTCCTGCACTGGAAGACTGACTGACTATATAGACTGTGTACTGATACACATGTATATTGATAATACACCGGCAGGCCTCCAGCCACAACCAATGAATCACCCAGCTAGCCCTCTGGAGATTCCACATGTCTCTTCACAAGGACCATATCAATATTACAGCTGTGCAGCCAGCCTGATACATTAATGAGAAGATCAGAGCATGATATTCATCTACATATGATTGCAATGCATTACAGGAACTGATGAAATTCCTGTAGTCTACAATAGATACAGACAATGTTTCACTATTGTAATTTCATCCTCCATTGGGGTAAATGGTCATGAATTAATTACAGGCTTTAGCATTTACAATTGTATTTCGCATCACACCACCCAGAGCTTATTTTAATTACTCAATGAGATGAAAAAAATATTGGAGAAAGCCTTGCTGTTGTTTGACTTTAAAGCATCAATAGACTCTTAACTTAACTGCAAACAAGGGAGATCATTTACAGTGTTCTGTCACTTTAATTTAATTTCTCTCACTGTGTAATTATAAATGTAATTGCAGAACATTTATAAATTCTTTATAATTCTTTATAATTTTTTATATCCAAAAAGTGCATTGTACCAAAATCTTACTAAATGTAAGTACATAGTAGTTAAGACCACTTAATATATAATTGGGACCATTATTAAATTAAATACAGTGTGGGATTAATATAATTGAGAAATATTGGTTGCAATTTTTTTTTAACAGTATGTCACTTTTTACAGTACACTTACTAGGATGTGCATCTCATGACTCGATACGCAGCTCGTTGCATAGCCAATGATATGATACATTTAAGATGCATATGAAGCAGCTAGCGATACGATATGATTCAACCCTATTTCGATAAAATTACTACTATCTTACATAATATTTTTAGATTTTCTTTCTGTTTTTTTTTTTCCCTTTTTCTTTCTGACAGCAGTAGTTTGAAGAACAGATAGCAAAACAATGGAACAATGCAATCTAGAACCGCTCTTTAAAATAAGCATTATAATAACTACATTGGAAGTTAAAACTACTGAATTAAAAATTTAAATAAATATTTTTAGTATAGCTAGTAATACTAGCTACTTACTTTCTTACTCCAATGTGAACTCTGTATGAATCAACATCCCAGCTGCTTCACTTTGGATGACAGCAAGGTGTCACTAGTTTGCTCATTGCTCACGGGGAAGGCACTCAAATGGGTAACCGCACTCTGGAGAGGCCGACAGATGGTGTTCAGAGAAGTCTTTGATCATACTGTTAATGGAAAGAGCACCAAAGATGAACTATTATCGCTGAAACAAGGTTCCCAATCAGCAGCTGAGTTCACAATGACCTTCCGCACGCTAGCAGCACAGACTGGATGGGATCACGATCACGACCAAACTGGCAGAGCGTAACTATGATGTAGGCGATCGAGAGTTACTAGCACTCAAGGCAAAATTAGAGGAGTGGAGGCATTGGCTAGAGGGGGCCAAAGAACCGTTCTTGTTATTTACTGACCACAGAAACTTGGAGTATCTACGCACAGCCAAGATGCTTAATGCCCGCCAGGCATGATGGTCCTTATTCTTTTCTTCAACTTTCAAATCACTTACCGGCCGGGATCCAAGAACACCAAAGCTGATGCTCTTTCACAACAGTTTGATGACACCACCCAGAATCTGAAACCAGAAAATATCTTACCTCCTGCCATCATTGTTGCTCCTGTCCAGTGGGACATCATCCGAGAAATCACTGATGCCCAAGTGGAAGATCCTAGTCCTGATGTACGTACCTGTCTGTCTTTGTGACCGCCTGCTCCACCTCATCCATGATCTTCCCAATGCAGGTCATCCTGGAATTTTCACTACCATAGAACTCACCACAAACAAATTCTAGTGGCCCAACTTGTCTTCTGAAGTCACTGCCTTTGTGAAAGCATGCAACACTTGCCAAGTGTCCAAGTCATTCAGACAGTGTCCTGCAGGTCTGCTCCAGCCTCTCCCCATTCCTCACTGTCCATGGTCCCACATTGCCATGGACTTTATCACCGATCTGCCTCCATCTAACTATACCACATTACTCACCGTCATAGATCGATTCTTCAAGGCCTGTAGTCTCATACCTCTACACAAGCTTGACCCCATTTCAGTGTATCCTCGGCTTCCAGCCCCCTCTGTTCCCCTGGTCAGGAGAGCCTTCCGACCTACCCACAGTCGACGCCTGGCTTCAACGCAGTAAACAGACTTGGGATGCAGCCCACACCCACACCAACCTCCAAAGAGCTATGCAAAGAGTTACGACGCAAAGTCTTATTCACCTATGTTAGTATTTCTGAGCATTTATTCTGGTTTTGATTCTCTGGTTTTGATTTGGACTGTTATATCTCTTCATTGATTCTTGCTGCCAGCCCTGACCATTTTGCCTGCCCTGACTTTATCTTCCTCGACTACGATTATCTGCCTTGTCTTTGATTCATCTGTTTACCTGTGTACCGATCTCTGTTTTTTTGACTACTCTCAAAATAAAGCCTTGCAAATGGATCCAGATGCTCCTAGTGATCTGTCACAAATACTAACTTACATTTGATATTCCCATTCCAATAGTCCCTTTACAGTTGCTGCTATCATAAAAAATACACTTATACGTAGGTTTACAATTCTATAAAAGACACATTTAATGTTCAACAACAAATATTTTAGCAAAATTGTGCTATTATTATATTGTGTTTTGTTTTTTTAGTGCGCATACACTCCAATTCCTGACAACAAAACCAATATATTTGCACAATCTTCTAAAATTAACAGATGCATGAAACAGAACAGATATATTATCGGTTTGCCTGTCACGGAGGCAGACAAGAGATGAATGATCGAGGTTAGTCCCAGTGTAGCGTGACGGAAAACTCACACGCGGAGAT
>JAUYWG010000040.1:17411502-17436464 GCA_034779775.1 Enteromius afrohamiltoni
CTACTTCCTGCTTAAATACCCGCGTGAGGTTACTTCCGGGTCCTCGTGACCTCACGTGATCTGGTGCGTGTGACAGTGCCATGGTGAATCGATTAGATCCATTAAGGGCTGATTAAGAATAAACGTGCACAAATTAGTTTGACTGTGTGAACCTAATTTGCTGTTTATGGAAATGCTTTAGCCCGATTGATTTGCTTTGTTATTTTAAGTCAGCTTTTGGACTTTAATCCCAGTTTTACCTCGGGTCTCTGTGGTGTTGTGATTCGTCATATTCACACAACAGCGTTGATGAGAGAACCGCTTGAGAAATCAATCTACATACAGTATAAAATGTTGGTCACAGATTATTGGTCACTTTCTAAGTGGTCACTAGTGCATCCACTAGTAAATATATATATATTGTGAACCGTGGCGCTAGAGAGCACAACAAAACACGATATAAATAAAGCTGTGTTATATTATAATGCATCACAATACTGTAACGCACAATGCTGTAACGCTGCTGTCTCGCTTCTCAGCGAACAGAAAGGCAGAGAGATGCGGTCAGGCAGGAACATTTAATCACATGAACAGTGGTTACAGAAAAACTGCTGGAGAATACGCAGAGACCAACGCATAATCAAATTCTACGACTGAACACACAAGACATGGTATAAATGCAAGACATAATACAAAACACCTGGAAACACGGCTGAAAGGGAGTAAAACACTAATGAGATGGGCGGGGTTACAAACAAGGTAATGCGTGTGGATACAGAATGTAAACATAAACACAAGGAACACGTGGAACAGATGATCACGAAGACACAGGGAAACACATGACAGTGTGACAGATACAAATGCCAATTTGTAGCCAATGCACACTTTTTTAATCGATTTACATGAGGAAACACAACTTTAATATTACATTAAATGCTTTAAAGTCTTTCATTTTGATGCTTTGATGCATTGCATTGTTAACTTTTTTATTCCGATGCAGCGAGCAAATCTGGAAATCTGACCATCCCTACTACTTACAGTATACCTCAATAAGAAAGTTGAGTAATATAAAATAATGAATGACAATGACCTGGGATCCACATGATTGGATGCACTGAACTGATCTGGGAATCTTCCCATTCCTACAGTATAGCTAAATGAGAAAGTACTGGTATTCACGGCTCAGGGTTATTACCTAGTTATTGTAATTACTATGTAAGTATATAGTATGTACATGAGGAACAGTAAAATAAATTTCTATCAAAATATTTCTAAACTAACATCCATGCCGGATTATTTCTTTTAAAAAAAATATTCCTGCAACTTGCTATTACATACTGTTATAGTTTTTATTCATATTTTGAATTTGTAGTTTTTAATATCTTTTTTTATGTTAGTAATTTAATGATGACCTTGAATATATTTGTCTAAATATAAAATTTGAGACGTTGAGATCAGAATGAAAATCCACAAAAGTATGAGTATAAGCCAAAGTTAATAAAACACAAGACTTAAGAGACTTGAGAATAAATAAGCACAAGACTATGGTAGACCCTTAAAAGTATATTTAAACCCTTAAAGGTATATTTATACTTTTCTTTCTCTCTCATTATTTCCTAAAAAACTCACAAATGTAAACATAATAACCTGGGCACACCACCTTTGTTTGTATAAAGTTTGATTTCATCAGAACGACTTCACAGAGCTTATCAGATTAACTTTGGAAAATTGTATACATAGTAAATCCAACTGTGTCAACATCCACTGAAGGAGGCTCAAGTTGAATCACATGGACTCTCGTTAGCAGTTTTTCAGGATGGCAAAGTTCTCATTGTAGAGATGAACTTAAACTGCAATGACTCTGGGGTTTCTGAGGCTCAGTTAGGCCGATGTCTTCTTGACCAGGATCTGCTGCAGTAACAACCAATGCCTCAGGGAAGCTTTAAGCTAAATGTTAAGACATGATACGGGCTTTCTCAATGCTAACACATGGTGGAAATATTACAGTATAACCTGTCCTAGGGAAATTATTCAGTTCTGTATTAAAACCTGTTAGTATAATCTATAACTGACAGGATAATGTATTTTCCAGCATGAAGGATATCTGTATGGATGTTTGGATTTATTCACATTCGGTATGGCAGTTTCAATATTCTCACAATGTTATATAATTGTAAAAAAAAAATCTACTTGTCTTGCCAGTTTGTTTAAAAAGACATTTCAGCAGTTGCTCCCATACTGCCAAAGTCACTAATATATCATGTAGAGTGAACATTTTTATATTTTACGTTACTTTTGCTTCTCTGTCATCCATAGGGAACTGTATAACAATGAGAACCAAATGTAATCAGCATCAAAACTTCCAGGTCAATTGGCATATGCCTTGCATTACAATGGAGTTAAATGTCTCATGCGACTCTAATTGAGCATGACTGCAGGAATTAAGTTAATAGAAAAGTCGAAACGTTTTGTTCTGGCAGAAAAGGGATTATTTACTTAGTTCTTTGCTTCTGTTGTATATACAGTATACTGTTTATAATTGTGTAATTATTTAAATTGCTGTCCATTTACTGAGCAATTTAACACTTTTAATGTATTTTTTAAAATTGTGCACAAATTGTGAAAAATGTAAAACAAATGTCTAAACCTGCAAAATTGCAAAAAAAAATGCAAACCATTTAAATATGTCATTTTTTAACATATGTATTGACACTGCAACATATAATTCATTGTAATAAACTATCGGCAGTTGGCAGATTCTTTTTTAGCCGAAACGACTTCACAGTGAGGAAATTTCACCCTCATGGAGAAAGCCATGGGTTAAGTGCCTTGCTCAAAGGTGAAACTGTTTCAGGGCAGAAGTGGGATGACGGTAATTCTCCAGTTATTGGGACACCCTTTTCTGTAATTTAACCTTTTAACCTCTGTATTAGAAGCTCAAATCCTTAACTATTTGCCACAACCAACATGTGGCACAGCTTTTTGATACAGCGAGATACAATGGTGACGAAAAGAGTTAACCTTTAAAAAAATGACAAACTAATGTCATATTCACAAGTCTGTGCATTTAATATAGTCCCATAACATGCCTCTCACTGTCTTTTTCTGACTTTGATGGTTTGTATACTTTTTTGTTGTTGTTTGCTGGTAAGAATCTACCTTATGGTTTTAAAGCAAGCTCTTGATCACTGTGTGTGGGTTATTTTATGATTATGACCAGCCAATTTTATATTTTCCATAGATATGTCTTCATAGCAGGCTTCATAGCAGAAGCAGAAAACAGCCCCGTTCCAGTGAGGATCGTTTTTCTTTGGTCTTTCATGAGCATTTACTCTAATGTCATCCAGCAGTAATATTTTTATAGTAATATAGCATAATGAATGACCTGAGATCCACATGATGAAACACAACTTTAATATTTTATTACATTAAATGCTTTAAAGCCTTTAATTTTTATGATTTTTTTTCCCTCTTGCATTCACATTCGGCACATTAAGAATTAAAGACAGAAGAAATATGAGTCTCATATCTTAATGGTTCAATGTGTATTCATTAATAATACATCAATAAATACTAAAAATATTTAATTATGAATAATTGCCATGTAACTCACTTTCTCAACTGAATCATCAGAATGGTGTAAATGAAAGTTACCTGCACTATTAGACAAATCGCACATCAAACATTTGATTTTGTCAGCTAAGAAAGAGGCAAAAATGCTTTCATTGCCTTATCAGGCAAATGCACTACTTTTGAAGTATTAATATGTTCCATTTAGGGGTAAATAAGGTACAAAGAAATGCTTTGTACCTTAGGGTATCACCCCCCTGACAGCTTTGTACCTTTTGTGCAACCTTAAGATAATAATATGAAGAAATATGAGACAAATTATTTAATTAAATAACAACAACAAAAATAACATTAAATTCATCAAATGTGACAGTAAAGACTTCTATGAAGTTGAAAGGTTTTCTATTTCACATAATTGCTCTTCTTTTGACCTTTGTATTTGTCAGAGTTCTCAAAAAATGTAGTGCACATCTACTTTACAGCACACTTAGCATTCTCCCACATTCACTCTCTGTTTGTATCTTAGAAAAAGAAAAGCATGCTCTTAAGTATTTTAGTAACCTTTCACTCAGCTTACCAGCAGACATGAGTTTAAAAACTGTTCCAGATCTACATTAATGCATCGGCTCTTCTCAGAGAGATCTCACTTTTCAGCACAGTACTTAACCACGGACAGTCCAAAGCTGACATGTTGTCACTTGAAAAAAAAAAACTTAGGATAACTTGTTTTGCAATACGCATTTGTGAATGTGAATGAAGTTAAAGGCTACAGACTATTTCACACGAAACCAGTTACATCTGCATCAGCAGAATGTCTTTTTACACTGTTACAGCTGAAACATTTGCAGGGAGAGACACTAGAGCCTCCAATTTGGGAATATGACAAATATGGCCTATATAATCAAAACTGAGTTATTGAAACATACAGTATGAATCAACCAAATTCAGGAAAAAGTAGTTTGCAGCGTAAGGTCAGTTTTGCTTTAGGCCATATTGCTATATTTTCACTTGGGTGTTTATTTCTTTCACAATGTTTTAAAATGATTCTTTCATTAACCAATGGCAAAATGACTTAGTTAGCTAGTTTTGTAAATAGTTTATCTGTAATACTTATCCTGTCCCCAAAGCAACAGATAACAAGTTTAGGCTAGTGATTGTGTTACAAGCGACTGTGAGCCAGGAGTGTGATCTATTTCTTGTACAGGCTCAGGTTTGAGTTACTTTTGCCATGATTCAGTGTTACATTACATTTAATAGAGTTCTATAGCCAAATAATACTGTAAACAATAAGCATCACACTGTTTTAAGATTTTTCTCTTGCACCTTGCATTAAAAACAAATCACATGAACCCCCCCCCCCAACAACACTATTAAGCAGCACAACTGTTTACAACATTGATAATAATTAGATCAGTTATTGAGCACCAAATCAGCGTATAACAATGATTCCTGATTGGTCATGTGACACTCAGGAGATGTGACTGCTGGAAAGCTGGCTTGGGCAGGAGTAAACAATATTTGAAAATTTATTTAAATACAAAATATAGCGTTAGTTATTCTAAATTGCAATAATGTTTCACGATATAGTATATTGTTTTAATTATATTTCAGTAAAATAAAAGATCCTTGAGAGTTTAAAAAACATTTAAATATCTTGTTGACTGCAAACGTGTGTATATGTCTGTATATATGCGTATCTAAAATCCACTTCTTCTGTGCTTCTTATCGGTTTTTCACTAAAAATCAACCTTTCTGCAACAAAGCACTCTTAGCTAAATAAAAAGTGCGACTGTGTTACAATTCTGTAGTAACTTTATAGCAAAGATGGAGATAAGATCAGATAGATTCTCTTCTTGAATGACTGGTCTCTGGAGCATGTCCCGGCTGCACCGTGTATTTAATCTGTTCTAATAACAGCAGAAACCAAAATCTCCCTGCATCTTTCATTTCAGGAAGTTCTAAATGGAACATTAAGTACATTTCATTTCATGACTGTGCACACTGATAGGCTCAAGAGAAACGCAAAGTTGCTCTCAGAAACATGAATACTTATACCTTACACAAGTGGGCTTAATAAAAGAAAGTAAATGGTACAACTGCAATATCAAATTACCATTTCCATGCACCTTATATGATCAAATGAAACTAATAATGCACACAAACATCAATGGACAACAACTTATTTTAGATTCATGTACAACACTGGTGCAGTTTAAAGAGAAAATGCATCATTAAATTAAAGCTAATCCTCTTTTCAAGCATCCTAATGGTTTAATGAGTCTAATGGGCTAAAACAGGGCACAGTAATTGTATCAGGCCCTTGGTTTTTTTTCAGCTGAACCACTACACCTTCTAGCGACATATTCAATCCTGAGAGATTCCTGGCTCTCAGTTACCGTATTCTGGGCAGAATTTAGCTTCTTTTGATTTGGACCTTAGGAGTAAAATCTAAGAAAGCTGATTTCCTATTGGGATTTCCTCTGCTACAAAAATGGCTATTGTCTCTCTAGCCTATGGCAAAAGCCAAAGCTGAGCTACAAAGTTGAGTTCTCCCTGGTCCAAAGGTAGAATTATAAGACAGCAGATCCAGCATAGAACAAAAGAGGGAAACTGCTTTGTGTTTACAATAAATGTCACAATAACATGGGAAAAAAATTCTCATAATAAAGCTTGTATTTAAAAACTTGAGTTCAAAAGTTCATATATTCATACAAGAAAGGTGAAGAGGTTTGCATTTGTTTCATACAGTAGCAAAGGTTTTGCAACAAACAATTTGATTTGTGGTGTTACTTTCACCTCACAAACCTGCTATACCAATTTCATTCTGGTAGATCCTAGTTTTTAGACTTTACTTGTATCTCGGAATTAATCATGGCTCACAGTGCAGGCAGTGACAATTAGAAACAACAGACATTTTTACTATCACATTTTAGGTCACACATTTGATTCCATTTGCCAAACCTAAAATTGGATTGCACATAAAATCAGACAGGCAGACAGACAGACAGACAAAATAATCGATAGATCAAACGATAAAAGGATCAACAAATTTTGGAGCACTGTTTAAAAAAAAAGGACAACTAGTGCCTTGATGTTTAAATCGCAACCCCCCGTCATGAAGCACTTGACCTTCATCCCTCCATGTCATAATGATTACCAAGTGCTGTTGCATTGCTCATTTTCCCCCATCAACATGGGGACACAGGCCTGGGAGTTTAATTGCAGCCAAAGCAACAAACAACTCCATGTTGACAATCAAGTCTTATTAGATTCCCGCTTGCATTTCCCATCCCTGTCATTCAGGGGAGGCCAAGGTTGGATGAGGCCATTAATATTCACAGCATCCTAGCAAATTATTGGAGCTCTAAAAGGAGGAGAAGATTGCTTTATCTGCCACAACTTTATGGTCATACTAAGAGGCAGTGTGGAAAAAAAAAAAAAAAAAAACATATAAAGAAAATGCCCAGAAAAGAACAGGCAAAATATGTGAGACAGATAACCACAGAACATGTCTGAGACAATGAACATATTCAAAGGTTAAAGTGGGATTTTATGGTGATGAGATGATTCTAGATTCCATTCTTTAGCCCTAGAAATTACACAATCTTTTGTGATAACACTCAACACATGCATTTGCTAGAAAAGAAAAATAGCAATAAATGAAACATGCATGTGCTTAATTATCTAATATACAACTACACTATAACTATATTTAGTCTATATGGTATGTTTAGGTTCAGTGGCATGGCGTTTATTAAATGCTAATATGCATCTATGGGAACTCATATTGACTCAGAGTGGATCATTTTAAAAGAAGTTTAAATAAAGTCACATTGTGGGAAAAAAACAATCGCATATAAAAATGATCTATCCTGTAAGATACTGATTTCATTCATGTTCTTACATTCTAAGTTATTCAGATATAATATGCAAACCACATATTTTGTAAGGCCCCTTTTAGGGCGTTATTAAATTACAGAAATTGCTAGACAGGTGTTGATAACTGTATTATCTCTTTTAACAAGAGACAAGGGAATCTTTTATTTCAGCAAGGCAGATGTGGTACTGGTCTCATTCTTGAGCCAATCAATTACAGGAGCCCATCTGCAAACTGAAACGTGTTATTTCTTACATGATTCTTTTGTGTTACTTAAACACATTACTTCTGAGCGTTTTGATAAAGCTGTAATTCATTACTCAGTTATTATATAGGCCCAAGTATTTTGGGATGATTTATTAATTTTTCATTTGGAAACACATTTTACTGATCCTTTTACTAATTGCACTAAAAGGCATACATTAAAGCGAATCCAACACAGTCATACATATTTATACGAGGTGCCAAATTTGTGACAATTCGTAATGATTCATACGACCTCACTTGTAAAATTTTGTACGATTTATCTAAAACCCTGTGATGGGTAGGTTTAGGGGTGGGGTTAGGTTTAGGACAGTCAAAGTATCCACATCATCAAATATGTACGAATTGCTGTGAGATCAGGTTGGCTAATCAGCTTAGAGTAAAAAGTGTCATTGTGGCTTTGTATGATCAACTGTGACTTAATGAATTCTCCCTGTTTATAAGTCAAATGCGTTTTGGGAAGAACAGACAGTTTGTTTATCCCAGACATCATGACAGACTCTTCTCTAAGCAGCTCTTCCAAAGTCCTTTCAAGCAACCTCAGCCTTTGTATATTTTTGAGCCTGTTCCTCATTTGCATTCCGACTGCGCTCTCCCTCCCAAATGTCCAGCCTATTGAGACCAGTTGTATTGTTCTGATTCTGTCTTGTGGAAACAAATACAAAGTGTTCCAGAGCTATAGCAAAAAACTACCAAATGCCAAATGCATGCTCTTCACTTAACAGTAATCAATTTTAAGACGAAGAACCACTAGTTCTCATAAACTCCTTTGTTTCTACTGTTTGTAGAACAAGCTGTTTTTTTAATAAGATGTGTTTTTTTAATAACAAAATTCCCCATCACTCATAGGAGATATTCTGTGGCTGTAACTATTTATATATGTGATGCTATCTGGGAAAACCCATCGGATGTCACTGGGACGTTTCAGGAAATTCTATTCTATTTTTTTCTTTTTTTTACATTTTGTATCTTGGCAATTTCACTTGTTTAGTGCAAAAAAGCTATTTACTACTGCAAGCAGAAAAGACTGCTGCTTTCTCTTAACACCATAAAAACAGTTAACTTATCCTATATTAAAAAAAAAAAAACATGATAAAGGTACATCAATGCACATTTCCTGCCAGTGTAAACTATGGCAGGCAAAGGGTATTTGTTGATTTATTAATTGTAATATTGCGAGATGGTAAAACACAAGAAAACAACGTTAAACTAAATCATAGCTATCAGTCAACTTCAGTTCGCCATAACTTTTGTTAAAATATGTTAAGTTTCAGAAAGGCTTAAACCCAGCTTTCATATGATATCAAAACCAAAAAAAGTTAAAATTTCATCATGTGTTGGGTTTTTCTAGATCACACACACACACACAATTAATTCTTGCACATCTCTGTAATCATGATCTAACGGCAGAAAATATATCTTTCATTTATTTACATTCTTCTCAAAAATAAAAAAAACTGTCACAAAATCTGGAAATATGGGCACACGAGTGTTCACAGATGTGAACTTGCCTCCATGTAATAGGAATAAAAATCCTGTTAAAAAAAAACAACACATTTGCTGCCTTTGCTGCCCAAACACCAGTGCTGCATAGAAACTATCAACACAGTTTATATCCTCTTATTTGTTAGATGCTGCTAAAGGTTTCAAAGCATAAATATAAGTGAATTTATATATATATAAAGTGAGGCTACAACAAGTATCTATGATAAAGAGTAGCACCATCTGATGCATATGGAGTTATAAGACATAAATATGATGAAATAAACTTTTCAGCTTTTGCAGAATTGCATCTCACTGACATCTCTATAGAGTCATATATGCAGACATCTCTTTGTATTAAAGTATGCTTCTCTTGCATTGTGGCCTGTCACTTCAAAAGCTATACCGTAAACACTTTGCAGTTAACACAGTTATAAAGCTGTAGTATTGCAGTTTCTGTCTCACTCTATGAGGCGAACAGTACAACATGAAGTCATGGGTGTGAATTGAGAGATAGACGGCAGAGACAGGCTGCTCCCCCCACTGTCTGGATTCAGAGCTGAGGTTTCAAGGTGGTCCTGTCTAATCTGTTTCTGCTTTTCAACCCAGGTTAGGCACTTTACCCGATCTCTATCACTGTCACACAGGATATGCATGAGGTAAGCAGTGCACATCCATGCATCATTGGACCACCCCACACACAGTGTTAAACTACTTGAGGGGATGCCACATATTATGCAAGAATTTGTATGGAGGAATGCAGGAGATGCAATACTCACTCCTTCCTGACAAACACATGCAAATCATTTACAAAAGAGATCTATGATTGGAGGAGGTAGTAATCATTCCCTGCCATGCATTACGTGGAGAGCTTCATTTTAAAGAATTTTAAAAATAGCCCACAAGCATCCTGTATATCTAGGTCGATGACAAGAACCAGTCCCAAACCAGGTGGTGGATGTTACCGTATGCACATTTCATAAGTAATGCATTCCCTGTGTATTGTGATGTTTGCTTAACATTCTTTTTGACACTCCAGTGCAGATGGTGTTTTAAAATTAAAAAAAACAATTGAAACTGCATGACAAAGAACATACTTGTATATAAATATAATAAATGCACTTGGATATATACTGTGTTGCTTATGCTCTCCAAAGGTTCATCTATAAAAAAAAAAGTACAACAAAATAAAAATACTAAAATATTGTTTACTGTTTTTATCTTATAAAATGTTTTTTTTTTTTTTTTTCTTTTCTTTACATTCAGCATTTTAATTTATTTTATTTTCAGAATTCTTTGATTAATTATGAAACCCCTAAAGCATCAAGTTTGCGGTAAATACAATTAAATAGGATGATAACTTCTCTCGCAAAAAAAAAACTTCTTAAGGGAACACAATCATTTTGCATGAAAAGGCAGAAGTACGGAGCCCATAAAGGGATCTTTGAAAAAAAATACAAAAATAAAGACTTTCACATGCACAGGAGAAACATTTTGTGTGCTCACGCAAATTTTTTTTATAAGCTCACGAGTTACAGTTTCCGGTTGCATAACTTCTGCCATCTTACAAATAAGAGAACAAGAGCATGCATGCATGAATTAGCCTTCAGATCTATTTTGGCCTTCAATTATGAAAACATTGCTTCTGTTTTTATATTCCAACTTAAAAAAAATCACCACTGAATGGCTTAAGAACATCTCATCATAGTACATCTGTACATAACTTCTCAAACATTTTTAATTTAATTTATTGTGTAATGAGTGGGAGTGACAAAAGTGGATCCATGTGCAAAGTTTGTATTCAAGGTCGACAGGCAGGGTTGAATCATGGTAAATGGAGTTTCTCTGGCAATGGTGCAGTTCTGGATGGGGTGCCCTCTGGAGGGGCTTGTGTGCACTCCAGAGGGCAATCATGACATTGCCCCCTCCTAGAAGCGGATTTCAGACTCTCCAACAATAGTCCAGGAGTGTGGTGAAGTAGAAGCAGAACTGCGGTATGTATATGGGACCAGTTTTATGAGAAGGAGATGAACAACATACTGTGGAGGACCTGGACTATGGAGCAGAGGTAAAGGCACACAAGGACTTGATGGTGCAGGAAGAACAAAATCCCTCCAAGGTAAGGCTGACGTGACCATAAGAAAGAGCAATTAACGATATCCTCTTTGGCCGGGACAGTGCAGGCTGCGAGGTCGCAGGTGGCCTTCGGGGTCGGAACAGGGCAGGACGAGACTTCAACGGTTTTCCGTGGCCATGACAGGGCAGGACGGGGACTCAGAAATGGTTTCTATAGCCATGGCAGGGCCAGACAATGGATCAATGGAGGCCCTTCTGACCTTCTTCACCACAACCACCACTGGCACCTAACCCAAATATCACCGCTGCTTCTCTGTGTTCTGGTGCTGCTTTTTCTCCTGACATCTTGAGTTCCATGGTGCGGTGGGCACTCTACTCCGATGCGGCGGGAGAGTACAGAAGATTCCCGCTACAGTGCTCCATCACCACATATCCTTCCTTATATCCTTTAGATAATGAAAAAAATTGGTTTCATTATTTCATGTTTAGCAGAATCTGCATTGCAGTACGATCTTATACAGCTTTCACTCAACACTTCCTTGAGGTAGCCAAATCTTCGTCTCATGTTGGCTGCTCAGGATTGGAAAAATTTACTCAACTGCCTCTCTGCTGCTCAGCTTGCATCCAGTCTTATGGAACCTCATCTCCGAGCACTGTAGCTTCCTCTTCCAGCCCTCCGGATCATCTAAACCCTCCAGAACCTACACCAGAACCCAAGCAACTTGAATTTCGATGATTAACTCCAAATGAACGCCAACGATCTATGTAAATATTATGGACAAGCAGGGCACCACATCCATGAATGCCCTCCTTGTCCTCCATGCCCCGTGATGCTGCTCTCCTCGACTACGGCTCGGTGGGCAACTTCATTGCAGGCCATCTCATCTGCCGGCTTGGACTCAAGATCATGCCCTCCAAGATGATTTATCCTGTTCAGTCTGTTACGGGTCAACCACTCACTCATTGCAATGTAAGATGCCGAGCCGGCCCCATACAGTTGCAAGTTGGTCAATGTCAAACACACTATGGCCCGGTTTCACAAACAGGGCTTAGCTTAAGCTAGGACTAGGCATTAATTAAATTAAGATATTTAAGAAACTTCTACAAAAATGCCTTATAAGAAAGTATTACAGGTGTGTATCTTAACACAGAACAATGACACTGACATGTTTTAAGATATGTCAGAGCAAGATATTTTCATCTGAGACAGCTCAAACATGCAATTTAGTCTGAGACTAGCTTAAGCCTCGTCTGTGAAACTGGGGGAAAAATTCCTTTACACAATCCCACATGTGCTTAAAATTTAACTGGAAATTAGGTGCTGGGCGTCCGGCCAGAGGAGAACTGGCCCTAACTAAGCCTGGTTCTCTGAAGGTTTTTTTTTTTCCCCATTCTCTCATGGATGAGGTTTTGGTTCCTTGTCGCTGTCGCCTTTGGCTTGCTCAGTTGGGGACACCTGATTTCTAGTGAATATCATCGTCTTGACAACATAGACGGTCTCTGCATTTGATTAATAAATAGTTTTATTCTCGTCATTATACATTCCCATCACTCAGTTATCCTACTTGATAATGTTCGGTGTTTTGTTGCAATCTGTATTGTTAAAAGCGATATATAAAAAAAAGTGATTGATTGTGTAACGCTTGGCGCTGTGGTTGAACTCGCGCTCTCGCTTCCTTGAGGACAGGCAGGACTCCGAGGCAGGAATACAAAATGGAACATTTATTAAACGAAAAAACAAAGGAAATCGCGAAGAGCTACGCAGAGCTCCGCCAACAGACATACACAAAACTTTAACAACTGACAACAGGGGAACCACAGGACACGGTATTTATACAACACATAATCAGACATAAGGGGAAACACCTGGACACAGGAGGCTGGCAGGGAGTGAACACTAATGAGGGGGCGGAGACTCAAACAAGGGAAGACAGAAGGAGCACGGAATGAAAACAAAACAGAGCACATGGACAAGTTAAACAAACATAGAAACAAGCGACGGTGTGACAGATTGATTGTTTGATTGATTGATTGATTGATTGATTGATAAGGAGTAGATCTGTTTATTGGTTTTGGAGGGCTCAGTATTACAAACTCTTCATTAATTACTTATTAATTCATGACTCGGTAACATCTTAAAAAGTAACACAATTACACATTTTTTATAAATATTAATTTTATCTAAATCAGATATTTGGTGCTTTTCGGAGGTTTGTAAAGAAGTGGAAGAGCAAATCCTATGGCTGCATTTGGATGGAGAAGGAATTGAACAGTAGGAGGACAATTTACATTTTGAAGAGGCAATAGTGGCCCTAAAGCAGAGCAAGAGTACACGAGAAACAAACATCTGACTTCAGTGCATTATTATGATGTAATGACAGTAAACCAATCTATAACATAACCAAAGAGATAATCGTCTTCTCTATGATTTTAATTTGAGAAATTGTGCCAGTTTAATTATAATGAAAACATTATTGTAGGACGGCAGCAGTGGAATTACTCAAAACAGGATGAGATGAACTTGCTTTAATTATGAAAGCATTATTGTTTGTTGGATGAGTTAGGTTAAATGTAAATATTGCAAGAAATTCACTGATGTTTGTGACAGCTGCAAGTGGCAGATCTATAAATAATTTTATGCCATTAAAGCATGTTTGATTTAGTTTACCACAAATTATTGATTAATACATTAACTAACATGCAATTATTATTCATGCAGTACTTCATGTGAATCATGTCGTTGTTACAGATACACCTGAGCCCTCGCCAGGCTCCACCCTCACTCCCCTCCTTGATATCCCCAGTGTTCTCCAGCTCCTCCTGCGCCTCCTCAAGTCTCTTTTGGATGGATGTGGTGTGGTTGTGATCGTCTCCTTTGTGTTCTCTTTCGTTGATCTTCTGAAAGATAAAATAATGTGTTATTTTCAGTTACCCTTAGTCAACAATTGTCTGCATTTAAGTTACTCTTCTTTGATTTTGGATTCTTCACTCAGCCTGTAAATAAACACTGTTATTGCTTACCACCATCTCCAGTTGTCTGTCCGCTTGTTACAGTTGTAGTTAAGTGTTTGAGTAATGGATGTCTTAACTGATCATTGTTAATTCATGTATGAGTACATGATCATTCATGCACAGTTATTGTAAAGTCTTACCAAAAGTTTTCATTTGGAAAAATGTAAAAAAAAAAAAAAAAAAAAAAAAATATATATATATATATATATATATATATATATATATATTACTATTATAGTGTGAGCAGCAAAATAAGGTACTACATGATGTTATGCGTTAGAACAAGGCAGCTGCAATATCCTTGAAGCCCATACAGACTGTTAATTTACAAGTCATTGAAAGCTAAAGAGTGCTGACAAATAGCCAGAGCATAGACGACCTCTGAACTAAAAACATTCCATTAAATCTTTTATCTCTCCGCCTTTTGCTTTTCTCATCATATTATTTATAATTCAGACATGAAAAATATTCACCCCTGGGAAAGGTTAGACTCTTAATGACCTAGCTTTATCAGTATTCCATCATTACAGTCTTCACAGAAAGTGTGGTTGGGCTAAAATCACTTAATGGAAATCATCGTCTTGTGTACAGGCTGGAAATCATTCTGCAAAGCATATTTCATAGTTTATCTTTTAAACATTCGGCCTGCTACATCTTTCCTCACTTGAACCTCGTCTGGTCCACATCACTGATAAAAAACACTTTGTTCCAAGATAACATATGCAACTGTTAGCCACACTCCTTCTGTGATAGCTGTTTTTCACCTGCATGATAATCCTTTGAGAAAAAAGTGACACTCTTTCAGAATTTACTCATTAAAATTTCACTCTCATGTAACATACAGCAGTTGTCAGCATAGGCTGTTTTTGTACTTGTTTTCAGATACATTCTGTTGTTTTCATTATGCTCTTTTTCTTAGTGCCGATCAATATATCAGTCTTGGAGTTGCAGCTGTTTTCAGTGGTCAGCATCAGTTGGTTTACCTCCCTTTATTGTGTCGGTCTCTCATGAGAAAGCAAGCAAGCTAAAGATGGAGAAGGGTAACTTGAACAGGTTATGGAGCAGTTGGACTGCAGAGCAGATGCTGTGTGAACTCTGCCTCCTACACATGAGCACGGACGGATCTCTCCTAAACAAACAAAAAGTCCAACTACACTTACAAGACCGTACCTAGACTAGTGTGCGTTTAGAACACAAACACACATAAAAATCATCCGGTGATCTGTATAAGCAGATATTATATCAGGTACGTTCAAAATGAAAATTATTTCAGAGTGTGGCATAAGTTGAAAGGTGAAATAATAATATATTGGAAACTGTATGTATGGTACACCGGGGGCTTATTTTTGAGAATGAGCAAAGAGTTTTACCTCATTTTATTTAATTTATCTACTCGAGGGGTATCTGCACTGATTAAATAGAAACTTTGATATATGCAACAAACAGAAAAATGCTATATTATAAAATTAACCACATTCTGATATAGAAAAATACTGATTCCTTCTATATGTTATATGTAAATACTGGAGCGGCATAAAGGTGCTTTGACTCTTTACCGCTGCTGTTTAAAAAATCAGGGTCATTATGGTTTTGAAAGAAAAACAAGCTTACGCTGACAAAATCTTGCTGACCCCAAACTTTATCAGTATTGTATGTGCTATAGTTACTTTTAAAAAGTGGAATAATACTTTATAAAGGTTAATAAATTGATCAATCTATGAGCATTAGTGATGAGATGGTCCACTATATTAAACATGAAAATAACCTGACCAAAGCTTTTCATATACCTTAGATTCTTTACAAAAATCTCCAGGGATACCTCTCACCTCCCACTCTTTTTTTTTCATCACTATGGCTAGGTAGCCTAAATTTTTTATTTTAATAGTTGTGTGGCACTGTGATTTCAGAAGCCTGAAGCCAGCATTTTCTCTCCTTGAGTGCAACTGAGTACAGAGGACTGCACTCATGACAGAGACTGTGGTGCCTTATAGAGGACATGATGTCAAGACTCATCAGCCTACACGGGTGGAAAGATATACCAGAGAAACTCAATATTGTCCAGATACTCTCTGGTTCATAAAGCGGTAAAAGCCAGGACCATAAAAAACCTAAAGGTACCACAAACAGACTGGTGAAAAATTGCAAAGCGTCCAACCTATTTCAGTACATGAACATGTGAAGGATCTTTCTGCATGAGAATAATAAAAAAATAAAATTAGAACATTCGTAAAACTTGTTAAAAAGACTATTAAATAGTTTTCCTAAAGTGTAATAATTAGTGTGACTTCAATTAAAAAAAATAATCTATTAATTTATGAAGTGTTTCTTAGCCAAACCCCAAAGTACCAGCTAAATTTATCTAAATTAATAAACCGATTACTTAGGCCTACACTTTATTAAAAGTAGTACTGTGTACATAATAACTTCAGTACGTGAGGCACATTTTTTTGTGTAGAAAAATTATATATTTTTATACTTTGGAAATATATTACAAGCTTGTAATTTCTGGAATTATGCGCCAGGGGGAGGATGAAAGAAAAAAAGAAATATAAATATGCAGCCAAGCAAAGAGGTTTACCATTCTGACACAGTCACAGACACTCTCTCAGTATTTCTCAATATCGGGATTTACCGCACAAGCGGAGATCTGCGTGCTCTGCCAGAAAAAAATGAAAACATAATGTGGTGGGTGAACACCCTCTGAAGAGGCAGAGGAATGCGAGACTTGGTTAAAGATAAATATGTGAATAAATAAATCGACTGAGTCCTTTGTAGAATCCGTGTGGAGGTTTTCGGTCACTTCAGAGCAACCATAATGACAGTAGTACTGCTGGGAAACATTTTAAACAAAACAAACAACAACAAGCTAATATTAGTGGCTTGGCTTCTTCGCATTCTTCCAGTCCGAAGTCTAGACTGCAATAGAATTTCAACATTCCTTTTTTTTTTTTTTTTTTTGTGGAACAAACATGACATGCAAACTGTGAAAAGTAAAATGCTCTCAGGCAGGAAAATTTGTAAGTCTAACTGGAGAAGGAAGGTGGTAAATCCATCCAAAGCCATGCAAGTCTTTGTATTGACACAGGAGTACTAAGAAGAGCTACAGAGCGGAATTCCCTCAGAAGATTATTCTGGATAAGCCTGTGTGCTTTGGACTGTGAGTTTGGCAGAATGTAGCTAAGCAGAGAAAGAAATATATTGAAAAAGACTTTTTACCAGATTGTCTTTTTTTCCCTTTCTCAGTGATCTGCAGTCTGAAGCTGCTAGTGGGCATAGGTTTTGTATATTCAGCACCTGATTTGCTGGGGTAAGAGGAGTGGATAGGGACAGAGAAACGAACAGGGTTGCTGAATGGATCTGGCACTCTGTTTCGTTTGTGGGAGTGAGCTGTCAAGACACAACCATCCTCAGGGGGGACCCACAAAGAACAGGCACTTTTTCTTCTTTCATTCTCCCTCCATTTCTCACTCTCCCTCTCTCTAGATGAAGGGGCAGCAGAAAAATGCTAAAACTGGCTTTTCTGAGTGGCTCCACAGGGTTTATACAGGTTGAGTGCGGCTACCTGCCAATCCACCTTACGAAAACCAATCACTATTTTCTTTTGTAACTTTATTCACTGTTGCATTAGCATAAAGAACCAGACATAATTTTGGTCTCTGGGGAAAAAAAGGATAAATGTACTGTATACTACAAATTCAGTGTTTTTAGGATTTTGAAAATAGTATTGTCATACGGGAAGAGGGACAGAAGATGGATTTTCCCCTTATCTCAAACTGAATCCGCCACTATGAAGGAGTACATAGAAGAACTAGTCAAAGGTTTCATCAGACCATCCACATCCCCTGCTGCGGCTGGATTCTTCTTTCTCAAAAAGAAGGACGGAGGCATAAGACCCTGCATTGACTTCTGGGCCTTGAATGACATTACGGTAAAATTTTGTTACCCATTACCTCTAGTACCAGCCGCTCTGGAATAGCTGCGGCAGGCGATATTCTTCACAAAACGTTACCTTCCCAACTCTAGAGGTAACACCACGGTATTATTATCGATCGTTTCTCCAAAGCCTGTTGTCTGGTTCTCCTAAACAAACCGCCAACTGCCCTTTAAGCAAGCAGCAAGACAGCAGGAATGACAAGCCAACCGCCGCAGATGACCTCAACTCGAGTACTCTCCTGGCCAATGGGTGTGGCTATCCACCCGTGACATCCGCCTTCGTCATCCCTGCAGAAAGCTTAGTCCCAGTTTCGTAGGTCCTTATAAGATTCTAAGACAAGTTAACCGTGTTACTTTTCAATTGAAACTGCCTAGTAATTGTTGTATGTCTCCTACCTTTCATGTTTTTCTTCTTAAACCAGCTGATGATCCAAGAGGAGGAGCAGAGGAGGGACCCTCGGGACAGACCCCTCAACCCATCCTGCTTGACCCGACTACAATATCTGGTAGACTGGGAGGGCTTCGGGCCAGAGGAGCGCTCATGGGTCAAGGTGATATACTGGACCCCAACCTGATTGAGGTATTTCATCATATGCATCCGAACAGGCCTGGCCCCAGACTACGTGGGAGACCCCGGTGTCGTCCACCTCCTTGTGTCAAGGGCCACGCGCAGTGGGAGCGCTCTGTCATAACGGAGGATTCACCATCGCCTCCTCAGGATCACTGGAGAGAGATCTCTCCGGAGTTTTAACTGGAAGTTTCAGACTCAAATTTCCATCATGCTTACGACCTGGGACTAATTGCGCCCCTGAACCCTATTAGCCACACCCATCCATTCATTAGCCTCCCTATTTATTCACACTGTTTAAAGCTGTCGCAAAGTTTTGGTTTGCCATGGAGTTAATTCTAAGCGTTTATATTTTGTTTTCCTGTCTCATTCCCGACCTCTGTTTGTTACTCATCTTGTGATTGTTCGCTTACTAACCTGACCTGTGCCAGTTTATTTACTACTCTTGTGCTTTGCCCTGTTTGCTCATTCTGACCCTGCCTGTACAACTACTCTATTAAGCCGCTGCAAATCGATCCAAATTCTTCATCACTGATATCTGATGCTTACCAAAGCTTCATTTATTTTGATGATGATCAGAAATCAAGCCTGATCAAGTGATTTCAGACTTGATTGGAATCGGAAGTTACCTCCCGATCAGGACTCGAATATATATTCTCATCACATATAGTTATGCCGTGGCACAGAATTAGACCTCTTGACTCCACACAGGAACAGCAACATCGCTTTGTTGTAGAGATGCTATTGGTTTAAAGTAGAACACGGAAGCAGCTTGAAGCGTATGTCTGCGGTCAGGAGGTATTATAAAGCTGATGACAACAACATTTAGGGCTGCATGATAATCATTGCACGATATGTATTGCACATCTTGTCAGTCTTACATTGAGCCGCATTCACTACGCAGAGCTGTTGTTCACTGATGAGCTGCGCAAATTCAGGTTCATTATTAGCGTGATTTTGCACAGCTCGTCAGTGAACAACGGCTTTGCGTAGTAAATGTGGCTCAATATAAGACCACGCACCTGATGGAATTTACCACTGATTACAGAACCGATTTACTGACAAGATGCGCAATACATATAGCGCAATGATTATCGCCCCGTGACAGAACAAAGGTGCAGGACATAACAGCCAAGATAGCACAAATGAAGTCCAAAAGTGAAGAAAAATTATGTTATTTATACTTGATAGTTCAAGCTACCTCATAGAAGTGCTCTGTTTGTTAACAGAGTTGTAAGTTAAAATAAGTTGAATTAAATAAAAACATAATGGATATCCTGTATCTGTTTCTTCGCTCTTCTTTATGCTTTCTTTGTGTATTACAGAAGTATCGGATCGGGACTCAGTATCGGCAGATACTCAAAATCAAATGACTCGGACTCGGATTCGAGGGCAAGAAAACCTGATCGGGACATCCCTAATATTGAGATTACTGATAATTACAAAGTAAACTTCCTTTTGTCATGTTTATTTTAATATACTGTATATATATATATATATATATATATATAATTTATAAATAATTTATTAAAATATTGTGTTCCCGTAATGGCAAAGCTACATTTTCAGCAGTCATTATTTAACTCCTCAGTGTTATCAGTGTTTTGCGCTTATAATTTTTTAAAATGTATTTATTTTTATTTATTTATTTTCTAGGATTCTTTGATGACTGGAAAGTTTAAAAGGAAAACATTTATTTGAAAATCACAACGTTATATGTTTTATTCAATTTTGAATATATGGTTATATCTAGTACTGTAATACATATATTTATGTTTAGAATGTTAACTCTTGAATGTAAATCAATCACTTGCATATAAGTACAACATAATAAATCAGTTTATTTAAAAAGGTATTTTTATATTAATATTAAGCTTACAATAAGTTGAATACATTTTTCCATGCGTTTTAATTTAGATAAGGTAATATTGCTAAGCGTTTACAGGTGCATTTTCAAAAATATTTACTGAATTTTGTTGACACATTTGAATGCTAATATATATATATATATATATATAAAAAATATATCCATATATTTGTTACACTTTATTTTGTTTTAAGTATAGAGAACAACAGTAATGTCAAGTACAATCCATCTGCCAAAACACCATGAATCACAGCTCCAGGATTTCACCATTATTTATATATGGTTGTTATTAATTTTCCAGTATTCTGCTTAAGCATGGATGGTATCAGAATCAATGACTAGAGACTCCAGCACAACATCTGCAGCACACGATTCTGGCCCACCTCTTCAGCCTCACGTGAGGCCTATCTGTCACCTCAGTGTTCCCATGCTGTTCCTCCTGCCTCCTGGAGCATCTGGTCCTATCTCCGTGGGGAAGCAGGCATGAGTCCATGCTGCCTCCCGAGCCCTGCCACGGCCACTGCCACAGTATCAATTTATATCATATTAACTTTTCCCATGCAGCACCAGGTGCTCAATTAGGAGACAGGCCCAAGGCCAACAGCAAGCCAAAACCATTCAATAAATCACTCTCCATTAGGAGCCTGGTGGCCCCTTCTAGTGCTTTTCTGTGCCATGTCTTCCTGGTGCTGAAGGGGCACACAGAAGCTCTTGTAAGAGATAAAAAAGGCAAAAGAATAACAAACACACACACAAAGCCAAAATTTATTAAAACATTTTTGTGAGCAACAAGCTCTCTGTATTGATATTCTCATTGTGGGAATATTCGTACATTTCTATCTATCTAGATTTTTATTTTTGTTGTTTTTTGTTTTTTTGTGAGCAACAGGCTCTTTAAGGCTCCGACTATGATTAACAACAGTAATCCTGAAATACAGAAACATCACAATTTAAAATGTAATTTCTATTATTATGATACTTCTGAAATATATATTTTATACTTTAGTAAATAGAAAGTTCAAATAAACATTTATTCAAAAAAGAAATCACAAAAAAGATGTGCATGAATTTAGTGTCACTTTTGACATCATAAATTTAGCTAAATTAAAAATATTTTTTGAATGGGATATGGATAACATGTGATATTACTTAAATACTTTTTCAACAAAGCCACTGAGCTTTAAAAAGTGAAAAAAGTAGTACAGAGTGAAATTTATGACCTTTTAAAGCCCTTGGCGCAAAAATGTCGTGATTTACTCATGACGCTACTGTTTGCACAGGGTCAAAGTACAGAAGCAATAAATTCAAAGCAATGTGGGGGTAAACTATTCATTTTGACTGAAACATTAATAAAACAGTTCTACTGAGCTTTATAAAGCAAAAGGTTACAGAAAGTGTGGGTTTATTCATGGGTGACCCACATATGCACTCATAAAAGGCATCAAAAGTCTCATTGTCCCCTCTGACACGGGTCTGGCTTTTTATAGGCTCTCTGACAGCCTCAGACAAGCTCTTTCCAGTCTAACTTCCTAGACCATTAGTAATCGAAACCAGCGCAGCTCTAAGACATCAAGTTGAGCTTTATATTTTATCATTTCACTGCACTCACCAGAAAGCTGAATTTCATTGGTAATTGTACCTGACAATACAGGATTGTTCATTTGAAACTCTTTCACAATTTACCTAATGGAAGTCAGCTGCTGCAGTTTCCTGTCGAAAACGATCTCAATGTTGTTCCACCCGGACCACTTCCAAGTAAAACAGACTGACCTGTCAGTTTGGGAAAGATGGAAAGAGAAGAATTCAAGCAGGCGGGGGAGGATGAAGGGAAGCGAGGGCTGCTCCAGTTCAGAACATTTATTTTAACTCGGAAAAATTTTCGACTGTTATTATACACTTTTAACTCTGCTGTGCAGACTAAATATTCTGGAATGTGGGCGACATATTTTGGCATCTCAGACCAACAGCACAGCTTCAGATTACAGACATAAATGGCCATGAAATGGGGTGAGAGCAGGGGTAAAATTAAACTATACAATTTGTCTAAATTGAGGAACATGTGATGTTTTGGCTTTGGGGGAAAAGGCCAAAACTGCCTGGTGATATCTGAGGGAGGAAATGAAAACTTTCTCATGGACTCAAGTATGAGTTTTAATTGCCGAGTTGCATTTTTAAAGCTTGATATTCAATGTGCTTTCAAGGCAGTCCTGTATTGATATTCTTCTTCTGATTAGGGGTTTGTTTTAAACCTATAAGTATTAGACCGCTGCAATTAATTCAGTTCAAACTGCTTATCGTACAGAATTCTTTAAAACGTTAGTCATCATTTAAAACTGTTACTATTTAAAATACAGTGTATCCTTTGTTATCCTTCATCATAAGTTTTTACAAGTAATACAAGCAGTGTTTCCCCCTCAAAATGTTTTGTAATGAAGGTTTCTTTATGCATTTTAACACAGCAACAGTGGGTGGAGCTTAGAGAAGGGTCAATTCATGACCTTTTCCTTCTTTCTCTCATGCTTTATCTCTATCAGACACAAACACACAAACAAAGGTAGTCCATTTCTAATTTTGATTCCTTGACCTTTCAGTTATAGTCAGAAGCATGATAAACAAACAGAATAGCATGCCAGATGCCAAACTAAACAATGCACATTATAAACTAATAAAATAGCTTACTTTTCATGCCCCTGTGTAATTTACATATTAATGAGATTTAAAATCCCTATGTTTTAGGTTTCTGAGAAATAACAATGAAAAAGAAACATTACGTGGACCCATGAAACCACTGAAACTCAAACAGAAGCTGTCAGAGAGTGAAGAACGTAATGTCTCAAGCATGCACCTTTCCTGGCCGTGGCACAACCGGAAATGTAAATGAGACAAGACGTTCTCTGTCTGAGTGACCCTGCCTCTGCCCTGAGCCTCTCTCTCCCTCTCTTATCTCTGAATGTCCTCTGCAACGGAACACTGATTTTTATATACAATCACACGCACACACAGCTGTCAGGCCTAGATTAATTTATGCTGATTATCTGAGGGCCAAAAGGTAGATAACCTATACATTCTTAACTGAATAAGTAGCTTCACAGCAGCTTCTCTAACTGTTGTACTTCTCTCAAGATCCATCAGAATAATTAAAACGATAAACACAAGTGAAAATTGTAGAGTAGAAAGTTAATCTCCTCAGAATCACTTTTTATTGTCTATCTATACTTGTGCACATTATGGAGTTTCCTGTGCCCTTCAGGTACTAAAAGGACAAATATATCATTATTTACTTACCTTCAAGTCTTCCCAAATGTGTATATTATTATTCTATGGAACACAAAATATGGAATGCTCTTATCCACACGAATGTTGTTCAACAACATTAAACCCATGTGACTTTCATTATACAGACAAAAGGATTTTTAATTTTTATATATTTTGTGCATCATATAAGTCATATAATCAGAGTTATTTGAATTGATGGCCTGTCACAGCGCAACATGGATGAATAAGATCACACTTTACACGTTTAAAACCGTACAAACAATATGGCCTCTGTGAAACACAACAAAGCTGAGGCTTAGAGAATGAGTAATGCAGCTACTAATCCAAAGATGCTGGACAATCAACTATTTCATATTCATGATTCCTGGGATTTGGATCCAATCAAATCATGCTCTGTTCCTTTTGGCAGAATGTTCAATACACCCAAACAGCTTGTGCACAAAAATCTAATAAACAATTATACAAAAAAAAAAAAACTGTATACTAGCTTTCTTCTCTTCTGCTTTATGTTTGACTGTAAGGTGTTTTGGGGGATAGAGACATCGACTGGCCATGCCTGACTGAAGCTGCCACTTTTGCTGTTGTTTTTTGTTCTTGTTGTACCTGTAGGAGCTGTTCACCTCTGCCACAATAAGTTGACCTGAGATCAGCCTTCACCATTTGGTCATTACCAGTGGGATCAATCTCAGGGGTTATCCTGACCTCTAGACATTATAGAGACTAGAGACAGGGCAAAAGGCACATACCACCAGTCACTGCCCTACAGACCACCAGCGCATGAGTAAAAATAGACACTGCCCACAGACAACAACACATGTCGGTTTGCATTTCCAGAGAAACAGGGATTCTTCTGATTATGATGGATTATGAAAATCTCTAAGAAAAATTCTAAGAAATTCCACAAGATAAATTATAAGACGTTTATAAGAATGTGCAATATTTTAACAATTCTTAAGAAGTCTCAGATTTCTTAGAGGGAATGATCTGAAAAATCTAAATTCCCTTTTGCTATAATCAAGCTTATTATTCTAAAACATATTGCAGGTTTCAGAAGTCCA
>JAUYWG010000040.1:17448491-17462844 GCA_034779775.1 Enteromius afrohamiltoni
CCATCTTCCAGGCTGGCCTATTCGGTGACACTGTCGAGGACTTAGCCCAGGAGTTCTCCACAGTTCAGCAGCAGACCGAGGTGATGTCTCACGTCCTGCCTCGGCCGGCCAGCGTGGCAGCCATGGAGACAGGTAAGCACTGCTTAATGCAGCCAGACGTACAGTCCCTGTCCCAGCATATCAGTATCGTGTCTTACCCTTTGGCCTGTCCCTGTCTCCCCGGGTCTTTACAAAGGTCGCGGAGGGTGCCGTCTCCCTGCTGTGGCAGATGGGCATGCGCATCCTCAACTATCTCGACGACTGGCTGATAATAGCTCACTCAAAGGATTTGTTGTGCATGCACAGAGATGCAAGATTGCAGTTGTGCTTTCCTTCCTGCAAGAGAAGTAGGAGTGCAGGCTGTCCCCTTCAACTCTCAAAGTATATGTTGCTGCCATTGCCGCATATCATGATGCAGTGGAGGGCGCGTCCCTAGGGAAGCATCAGCTCATCGTCCGATTCCTTAAAGGTGTGTGTAGGGTGAACCCCCCGAGACCACATCTTTTGCCCTCTTGGGACCTAGCCATCTCCCTAGCCGGGCTAAGGCTGGCTCCCTTCGAGCCACTTCGTGCTGGCCTCTATCAAGAGTGTAGGGGATCTGCAAGCCTTCTCTGTCGACAAAAAGTGCCTACCGTTAGGCCCGGCTGATTCTCACGTTATCCTGAGACCCCTGCCCAGCTACGTGCCCAAGGTTCCCCACCACGCCTTTCCACGATCAGGTGGTGAACCTGCAAGCTCTGCCCCGGGAGGAGGCAGACCCAGCCTTAGAGTTTTTGTGTCCTGTACACGCGCTGCGTCTGTACATCGACCGCACTCAGAGCTTCAGACGCTCTCAGCAACTCTTTATCTGCTTCGGTGGTCAGCAGAAAGGAAATGCTGTCACCAAACAGAGGTTTGCTCACTGGGTGGTAGAAGCCATCTCCTAGGCCTATTTATACCAGGGAGAGCCTTGGAGTATGGCATGCGCTGGCTCATGGCGCCTCTTTAGTGGATATCTGCAGAGCCGTGAACATACCAACGAGCGTGGCCTCTTTCGAGCCCGGCCCCAAGCGCACTCTAAAAGCTTCATCGGTCCTGCAGCTCGGCCTTCTACACACGAGGCCTCTGCAGTTCTGGTTAAAGTCTCGGACAGCATGCTTCACATCAACTGTCTAGAAATGATGGCAGTGTGTCATGTGTGTTGGACATTCCTATCACACCTGAGGGACAGTCACGTCCTGGTACTTTCGGACAGTATGTCTGTGGTTTCATACATAAACCATCAGGGGGGCCTTTCATCAAAACGCCTCCACATTCTAGCTGCGCGCCTCCTGAAGTGGGCCCTGCAGAATTTCCGCTCGATAAGAGCGACGCACATATCGGGCATTTACAACCAGGATGCAGACATGCTGTCAAGAGAGCAGGTCGATCCGTCAAAATGGACGCTCCACCCTCGAACAGCCCAGTTGATCTGGCTCACGTTCAGCAAAGCTGAGATAGACCTTTTTGCCTAAGACAGAAATACTCATTGCCCAGCATATTTCAGCAAGGAGATGGACGCTCTAGCCAAAGACTGGCCCAAACTTCCTCTCTATGCTTTTCCTCCGACTCCTCTGATACCGCAGGTAATCAGCCACGTCAGGGAGGAGGGACACAAACTTCTGCTGGTAGCCCCCTTTTGGAGAACCAGCAATAGATTGCGGACTTATACGCAATACTGACATCCCCTCCGTTGCATTCCCCTGAGACGTGATCTGCTATCTCAGGCTCAGGGCACGATTTGGCACCCACAGCCATAACTGTGGGCTCTCCATGTGTGGCCGCTCGACGGGAGCCTGTCGTCCTCCCAGAGCGTGTGCTAAACACTATTTCTCAAGTGAAAGCCCTGTCTACAAGACGCACCTATGCTATAAAATGGTCGGTGTTTTCTAGATGGTGCGCTGAGCACAATGAAAAGATAGGGGTCGTACCCCTTCTATGCTTAAGTCTTATGTGGCGGATATAGCAGCCCACCACGACCTCATGGCAGGACAAACAGTGGGCAAGGATGCCTTAATCATCCAGTTCTTAAAAGGAGCGAGGCGGCTCAAGCCCCTCCGTCCTCGCACTGTCCCCATGTGGGACCTGCCCACGGTGCTGAAAGCCCTTCAGAACCCACCTTTTGAGCCCCTTAAAACGGCCTCGATGAAAGTGCTGACCCTTAAGACTGCCCTGCTCTTAGCACTGGCATCTGTCAAGGGAGTAGGTGATCTACAAGAGTTCTCTATTAATGCTACATGCCTGGAATTCGGACGGAATGACTCTAAAGTTATCCTGAAGCCGAGGCATGGCTATGTGCCGAAGGTACCCACTACACCATTCAAGGCGCAGGTGGTTTCTCTCGCAGCCTCCTGGGGGCCAAGACTTCAACAATCTCTGCCCAGTTAGGGCATTTAGAACTTATATCGAGCGTTAAGCTGTGTACAGACGAGCTGACCAGCTGTTTGTTTGCTTCAGCGCCCACTCCACAGGGCTACCGGTCTTGAAGCAACGGCTCGCAAAATGGGTTGTCAACGCCATTTCACTGGCCTATTACTCCACAGGTATCCAATGTCCCCTGGGGGTTAGATGCCATTGTACAAGGTCCACGGCCTCTACATGGGCCTGGGCTAGAGGTATATCTCTTGCAGAAATTTGTGAGGCGGCCGGATGGTCCTCACCGTCCACATTTGCTAGGTTTTATAATCTAGACATCCCTGCATTACATGCTTGGATTCTCACTGCACAGAGCTCCTCAGGGGATTATACCTAAACCTATGGTGGGCCTCTGAACTGCCATTATTTCGCCAGTCACCGCCCGCCTCAAACACAGTTTGTGCGTTCTAAATTGGCCTGACCTGGTCTGGCTTACGAACGTGATAAATCATTTGTCTCAGCTCCGCTGTTTGACCGCATAGCGCTCAAATACGGCTTGAGGATATGATTATACCTATAATCACTTATACATATTACAATTTTTCACTAACAAGCTGAGAACAGGGTTATATTTCCCTTAAGTGATTGGACGAGGCATGCTTATGATGTGTGAGCACGGCGGGATTGAACTGTGTTCCCCATAAGCGTCTTAGCAGACGCAGTACTCGTTCCATGTCTCAGGGAACCTGGGTTACGGAAGTAACCTATTCGGTACTTGACACAGTTTTTAACAGATACATGATGGATTGATGATTGTTGGGTATCATAGAGACAAAATAGTTCACATTTTGATAAATTTAAATATAACCCTGAGGCTTCAGTGAAAGACTGAATAATATCAATACATAAAGGAACTTGACTTTGATCTTTGAGAAATATTGTAGTATCATCAGCAAGTTGGGATATTTTAAATTCTTTACCATATAGAGGGATACCTTTCAAAGTAGGATTTTGTAAAATATTAAGTGATAACAATTTAACGGCAAAAAGAAAAAGAAAAGGGGAAATGGGACAACCTTGACGCACAACTCTGTAACAATTAAAACGGTTAGTAGTTTGCGAGATAATCAAAAACTGAAGAATTAACATCATTATAAAGCATTCTCACCACATTGATAAATTTATTTCCAAAAACGCTTAGAGAATTAAACAAAAAATGGTGCTCTAATGAATCAAAGGCGTTATAAAAGTCCAAGAACATTATAATATAGTCTGAGTCAATATCCTCTGAATAGTCAATAAGATCAAGTATGAGTCTTATATTGGAACTGATATGTCTATTCCTCATAAACCCATTTTGTGTTTCGCCAATTATACCATTAAGACCAGATTTTAAGTGAGTTGCAAATATTAAAGCAAATAATTTATAATCAATATTCAATAATGATATTGGTCTCCAATTTTCAATTAAAAGTGGATCTTTATCAGATTTAGGGATTAAAGAAATAAGCCCCTGCTTCATAGTGGCTGTCATCTTTCCTTTTTGAATACATTCATTTAACAAACAATATAGAGGCTGCTTTAAAAGCTCCCAAAAATGTGAATAAAATCGAACTGACAAACCATCAGTACCTGGAGATTTTCCTTTTTTCGTAGATTTTTAGTGCCTCCTCCATTTCAGTAATAGAAAGGTCAGAATCACATAGTCATTTAAAATCCTCGTTAATACCTGTAACTTTATCTCAAACCTTCAAAAAGAAAGAATAACATTTTTCTTGAGAAAACTGAGAAGTATACAGATCTTTGTAAAAGTTGTATACAAAGGTTAAAATCCTTCCTGGATCCATACATAAATCATTGTTAATCTTAAGGGCAGAGAGATATATATTTTTTTAATATTTCTTTTCTCTAGAGCAAAAAAATAATTACTGTTTCTTTCACCCTTCTCAATCCACTTTGCTCTAGAATGTATGAAAGCACCTTTAGCCAACTCTGTGTACATATTTTCAATTTTCATTTGACAAACCATATATTTTACCTCATCTTCTGTACTGGGATAATTCTTCTGCATTAACATACCTAGCTTATGAATCAGTTCAAATTCTTCGTTATTCTTTTCCTTTTTAATTTGTTTACTGCTCTGAACAGCAAAGTCTCTTACTTTGAATTTGAAGAACTCCCACCTATAGCAAGGGTCACCTTCGACATCACTAAGCATAGTTTTAGCCAGATAAGTAACATATTCATTAAAAAGCCCATCTTCCAAAGTCTCTTACTTTGAATTTGAAGAACTCCCACCTATAGCAAGGGTCACCTTCGACATCACTAAGCATAGTTTTAGCCAGATAAGTAACATATTCATTAAAAAGCCCATCTTCCAAAAGACAATTGTTAAATTTCCAGTAACCTCTTGTACTATTTAGCTTTCCATTTTGTTTAAGGTTCAAATAAATTAACATATGGTCAGTAAACGGGGCGAACTGATGATTAACGGAAATATAACATCTTTCAAAATAGCATGAGAAAGAAGAAAAATATCAATTCTAGCCTTAAGAGATCCATATTTGTTGGACCAAGTAAAGCCACTACAACCACTATTAAAGAAACGCCAGGCATCTACAACCGAAAGATTTTCACACAACCATAAAATAATGTTAGAGAGATTATAATATAAAAGTGCGTACGAGTGTCCGGCATATTTCTGTTATGCTTACTGAAAATCAGCATATCTGTCACTCTCGGGACAAAGCAGACACAGGCGCAATCATTAATCATATTTATCATTAACCATATTTATCATTAATCATATTTAAGGGATGTGGCGCGTCCTGACCGCATCACTGTCATTTCTGGCTGTTTTTTAGGGAATGTTTCCATTTATTCACATGTATTTGCACAGACACAGAACACAATCGCAATTTTATGCCAATGGGATTTCGAGCCTTGGTGCGTATTTATATGTGTGAAATAAATATATCTGTGAAACGCGTTTAGGCTGCACAGAAAGCTGACATATTGATATATACTGATATAGCAGCTTTTATTTAGGACTTATAGGACTTTTATTTAGCTGAATGAACTGATGATGTCGCCATGGACTCGGAATCCAACCATGGATTTGGTTGACCAGTCGGTGGTAATGGGCGTGTCATGACTGCTCACAAGTGGAAAACTAAATTTTGAGTCATTTATACTTTTTCTACCCATGAACTAAAAAACGAAAATCAGCTTAAAACTCATTATTTCGTTTTTTTAACAAATTAAAAAACGAAAAATTGACAGTTTTCTCGTTCTTGAATATTTAATTTAAAAACAAATGGATGCAATGTACAAATCCAAAACCAAATCAGTAGTGATAATAAAGAATGATTTCTGAAGGATCTTGAGACACTGAACACTTGAATGGCTGCTATACAGAAAATCACATAAAGTAGGCCTTCATTTTGACAAAATAGCCACAGATAATGGCTTTAGATCTACTACAAACTGCTGTCTTGAATTCCAGTTTGCAAGTAATGCTTGCAGCTCTTCTGATATGCAGGGGTACCATGCATGCACCACAGTGTTAACACTGTAAAATAAAAAAAAAAAATGTGCTTACAAGCTGCATATGCATGATGTGAAAAATATTTCTTGCATGTGACCTCACAATGAACTTTTTACCTATGACTCCCTGCCACTATCACATTATACAGACCTTTGAACAAAAAACTACTAAAGTTGTATTCATCTGATGACACCAGATGACTGCTCTACAAGTCTACAGCAGTTACTAGTAAGTAAAAAAACAAACCAAACAAAGCAAAAATATTGTGACTGAGTGTATTGGGTAAAATAAACTAGCAGTAAAGTTTTGCAGCATCTATCTAAATGTTCATTTACAATATATTATGAACTCATGTTGGTGCAAAATATATAAACTAATCTTTGTACAATTTAAAGGGTTGCTCCACTCCAAAATGAACATTTTATCATTAATCATTTACCCCATGTCCTTCCAAACATGTACATTTTGTTCATCCTCGGAACACAATTTAAGATTTTTGGATGAAAACAGGGAGGTTTTTGACTGTCCTATTGACTGAAGTAATGAATACTGTATAAAAATAATAGTCAGTACATCTTTCATCAGTGGTTCAACTGTAAACTTCTGTAGCAACAAGAATACATATTGTAAGCAAAGAAAATAAAAAAAGAGACTTTATTCAACAATTTGGCACTGCAGTGTCACCGTAGATCCATTTTAGAAAGCATCCGCTGGATGGACATTGTGTACTGCTCTGTGTCAATTGTGCCACATGGATACGTCTTCTACTTATATTTACACTTTGATTTGACTAAAACAGTGTATCAGTGTGGCACGGCTGACACTGATATAGCTAGCCTAACATTTGGAATGTACTGATTTCAATTTAAGTCACATGTCACAACCTTCGTTTGATTTATGGACCTACTGATTGTAGCTCTCCATTTTATTCTCTTCTTCCTTCCTCTATCACCTCTGGCTAACATGCAATACACTGTGGCAGATGAAGTTAGTCATTTTACAGTTGTTCCCAACAGTCTGCACACATGCTGCTCTTTTGGCTATGAGGTGTCTCTCACATGTCTCTGTTGGAACACAAGACAATGGTTGAGTCCAAGCCTCTTCAGCAGAAACCTGCTCCTGGCTAGGTGTCTGGCAACCCTGCTGTTGACAAGCTTTTCCCTAAACACTAGGTCTCCCCTTATCCAGGACTAGTGCATTAAAATGAGAGAGAGAGAGAGAGAGAGAGAGAGAGAGCAATTGAGTAGAGCTGGCATAAGGCTATAAGTACAGGGAATTGTGGGGGTGGGCTTTCTCTTGAGCTATTTTAGAAACAGTAAACAGGTGCTTTGTGATGAATCAGAAATGCTTTTCTCTCATGTGCCAACCCTTTGATGTTTGGATAGCATAGAACCTTGGGCATACAAGCATTTTTTTTTCTTCTAACTGTCATGCCCTTTGAATGCAAATTAGTATGATTTTAAAAACAATTTCAAAGTTACTCTAGCCGTGTCTTTTGGATCATGGTCCATGAAAGGGACCTTAACAAAGCCATGAATGTCCATCTGCTAAACTCTTTACATGTAAACAATAATATATTATTAGCTTTTGTTAACACTTACTTTGACATTAATCATGGGAGTCAAAGCCTAAAAAGAAGTTTGTTTTAGAAGGCGGGAATAATAAACAACATAAAACAATGCATATAATGCATTCCTCTTCTCTTTTTTAAATACGGCATTATTAAAAAAATATTGACACAGTAAAAAGATCCAAGTCATTACAAATTAACTGTAGTGTATTTTTTAATATGTACCATAACAATTTTTTATAACCAACTAACTCTGGCTATTGCAGTGATATTTAGTAGTTACCCTTTCAGTCGAATCACTTCGACATTACATATGGGATCTCGCTTGAGAGATCAATTGTCTTCGAATCCTGTGGAAAAGGCCAGTGAATATTGGGGTGCAATAATTACAGCCAGGTGCACCTTATCATAGCGTGAGTATAAGAGGGCATGGCTGGATTGCACACGCAGTTTTCGCTTTCGGAGCCTCGTCTGAATAACATCGAGCCTGCTGGAAGAGAATCTACAAACAAAAAGAGTTCCTGTCCGAGTTCAAGGTCTCTTGTCATTGCAGCATTTTAATCTGGGCACCTCTGGAGACCTTGACCACTGAGTGCACAAGGTGCCGCAAGATTTTTGTTCCTCCAGCTGAGATGAGGTCAGGGTGGCACAATTCTCACTTCATCGTGCCCAGAAAAAAAAGAGTGTTGGGTTGAGACCCGTCCTGGATTTCTGAGCCCTGGATCGGTCCCTTTTGAGGCTGCCATTCAGAATGCTCACTCCGAAGCGCATACTAAGACTCATTCGGCCCCAGGAACAGTCCACAGCCATCAACCTGAAGGACGTGTGCTTTCACCTCTGAGTTCTGCATCGTCTCCGACTCCTTCGGCAGTCTGCGTTCGAGGCTTGAGTGTGTCAGTACAAGCGTCTCCTGTTTGGCCTGGTCCTGTCTCCCCAAGTCTTTGCAGAAAGCTTGCAGAGGGATACATCAACTACCTTGATGAATGGCTGACAATGGCTCACTCGCAGGAGTTGTTGTGTCTGCGCATGGACCTGGTGCTATGGCACCTCAGCCATCCGGGCCTTAGGGTCAGCCGAGGGAAGAGCAAACTCTGCCTCATGGGAGAGTACGTGCAGACCCTAACCCTAACCTTCAAGGTGCACCTGGCTGTAATTATTGCACGCCAATATTCATTGGCCTTTTCCAAAGGATTCAAAGACGATTGGTCTCTCAAGCGAGATCCCATATGTAACGTCTCAGTTCCCTCCTTCAGGGAACGTGGGTTACATTCGTAACCTAGAAGTTATTTTAAGTTTTGCCTGACTAGTTTTGCCATAAATACACTGTAGACACTGCCTGCAGCATTAATGTCTTCTGTAGCAGGTGACGTCCGTTGCTAAGAAAAGTTTAGTTAATTTACTATGAAACATCCGTGACTGGTTAATTTCAAATCTAAAATTAATATTTTCTCTTTTATCTGCCCTTACAGGCTTGGCATCCATAATCAAGTCATCAATCAGGCACTGTCTCGGATCCCCCATTTTTGCTCCCTCAAAGCCACTGCATGTCATTCTCAATGGTTTTGTTCAATCAGGGGGCCTGACAGCTGAAAGAAAGGGAAACACTTCTTACAAAAAGAACCCCTACTCAACTGCCAGCCATTTAAGGAAAATATGAGCTATAAATTCAGCTGGGAAGCTGTCAGCGTTTCAAATGCACCCACGCCCCAGAGACCACGGTGAAGAAAGGGATATATTATGTAAAATGTGATCACCATCAGACAAAGAATTTATAACATATACAGAATGTATCACAGTCTTCTTTCAAAGTGAACTGTGTCTCGGCTCGGTCAGAAATCAGGCCTTAGGTTCACATGCTTTGCATTTATGTATTTATGCAATCTATTAAAACTTCATCTCTTCATGTTGAGTTAATGAAAGAAGGCTATTATGGGGCAATGCAGACTCAGCAGTGTGGACAGAAAGTTAATTCCCTTATATAATTAGAAAAAAAAGGAACCTTGAAGGTCTGCAAAAACCAAGTGCCATTTCAGTAAATGTCAATGTTCCTGTTAATCAGTCAATGCATTGATTTTTGTTTAGCCTAGTTAGATGATGCTGTCATTTTTGACAGAACGGGAAAAAAAAAATCCTTTGGCATTATTGAAAATCCGTCAGATCCTCCTGTCTTGTTGAACAGATGTTGTACTTTTCATAGGGCTTTGATCTACTTCACCTACTCAAAAAGTAATTAATGACCGTGAGCCTTTTTATGCCGGAAGAGTATCCCTGGTGGAAGGAAGAGGATATCTGTAGACTCAGAAGACAGGTTGTAAATCCTAAGTAAGTCTTCAGCTCTGGCCAGTTCCTGAGAGGCTCCACACGACATTGCAGAGTACCTTGTTTGGCTAGACTAGATGGGGCGGTCGATCGATGGTAACAGGATGCAGGTCTCTCCGCTTTCAAACAGTGGGCTGGTTTTGTGGTCAGGTTCAATTGGGTAATCAATCGCCAATTTTGCTGGCCCTCATATAAGATGATCCCAAGAGCAGATAATCAACACACTGAGTGATGAGGCGGCAGACCACGGCAATCTTCCATGTTCCATTTCAGTATACAGCGTTGTCATTTTGCTTGTGCAAATATAATGAAATATCATGATATTTTATGTTTAGAGTAATTTTGTGCAGGACAAAAAAATGCCATGTTAACCTACTCAAAATGAATTTATTTAAATTTGTCATGAGATCAAAATTAACCTAATTTTTTATCTAAACTTGTTCTTCATATAATGCACAGTAGCTCACTGCATTCTGTTAATATGCAAGGTTTTTTTTTACAGTTACAGTTAAGTCACTTGCAGGCAAATTTGCCTTCAGTTTGGTAATTGTAACCAACATTAGTTTTCACAATCAACAACCTTTGTTCTTCCTTTTTTTTTTTTTTTTTTTTTGCTTGATGTGCTGTAAAAAGGTAGGAAAGTTATCTGGGTAATACTTTCTATGAAGCCTGTTTTTATAATACATTATAAGTATGTTCATAAGGCATTATAAGGAATGCATTATAAATAACTTATAAATTGTTGTATCTTATGAATATTAATGAGAACAGTTTTAATATGCTATAAAATGTACTTATTTGTTTATATAGCTTTTAAGAGTGTGATATTTTATAACACAGTGAACATGATTCATCCACTTAAGTTACAATAGATTATATTTCAACTTAAGTTACAATAGATTATATAAGGTAGGTGCAATCCTATAATGTGGAGGGAGTTTCAACTCATATGTGACTTCATTAATCTGCCTGATGATGGGGAATGGTCCAATGTATTTAGGACTCAATTTACGGCAGGGTGTGCGAAGCCGGATATCCTTGGTGGATAGCCACACTAGTTCGTCCGGTTGATACGCTGGAGTAGGAGAGCGGCGTACATCAGCCCATCTCGTATGTCTCCTGACCGCTCTCTGGAGGTGCACATGAGCTGACTCCCAAACCCTCTCACTCTCTCTGAACCAGTAATCAACTGCTGGGACTGAGGAGGGTTCTTCGTTCCAAGGGAACAATCGAGGTTGATACCCTAAAACACATTGGAAAGGTGTTAATCCGGTGGTGTCTTGTCTGAGTGAATTTTGTGCATACTCAGCCCACAGCAAGTACTGGTTCCAGGACTCTTGGTGGTTATGGCAGTATGCTCTCAGGTATCGAGATATCTTCTGGATCTTTTGCTCCGTCTGGCCATTCGTCTGTGGGTGGTATCCTGAAGACAAACTGACAGACACTCCCAGGAGTCAAAAGAACTCCTTCCAGAAATGTGAGGTGAATTGGGTTCCTCTATCCGAAACGATATCCTCCGGAAAACCGAAGTGTCTGAAAACTTGGGAAAACAGGAGTTGAGCAGTGTTCATTGCTGTGGGTAGACCCGGTAATGGTAACAATTTACAAGTCTTCGAGAATCGATCTACAACTACCAGATTAGTAGTGAATCCACCAGAGTTGGGTAAGTCAGTGGCGAAATCGATGGCTATATGTGACCAGGGTCGTTCTGGAATGGGTACAAGCTTACCCTCAGGCAGACGATGGGGTGTTGTGGACATGGCATAGACGGAGCATCCCTTCACGTACCGGTAGGTGTCTCAGGCCATCTCCGGCCACCAGTACTGGTTGTTTAAAAGAGCGAGGGTGTGCTTACCACCTGGATGCCCGGACCCTGGAGAAGCATGAACAGACTCCAACAGATCTTTACGCAGCGTAAGTGGTACGTACCGTCTGTTTACTGGCCCTCCTGGTGGTGCTGGTTCTTGTAAATTAGCTTGTTGTATACAGGTATTAATGCTCCATTGAATAGGCGAGGAAGGTGTCCTGTGGCAGGATGTCTCGGGAATCTCAGGTATAGGATCAGGCTGGTGAAGATGTGACAGGGCATCGGCTTTAGTGTTCTTCGTTTCCGGCCTATAAGAGATCTTAAAATGAAAACGAGTGAAGAATAAGGCCCATCGAGCTTGACGGGGGTTTAATCTGCGGGCTTCTCTGAGGTACTGGAGGTTTTTGTGATCTGTGATCATTGTGAACGGATGTTGTGCTCCTTTCAGCCAGTGGCACCATTCTTCAAAAGCTAATTTTATGGCTAGTAGCTCTCGATTCCACACGTCATAGTTTTGCTCGGCAGCCGATAACTTTTTAGAGAAGTAGGCACATGGATGTAGAGTGGCTGGATGACCATGCCATTGAGAAAGGGTGGCCCCGACTCCTGTGGTTGCTGCATCCACCTCTACAACAAAAGGTAAATCAGGATTAGGGTGTTTTAAAACAGGTGCAGTGCAGAATGGCGTCTTAAGGTCAGTGAAAGCCTTGTGTGCTGCTGGATTCCAGGGGATTGCCTTTTTGGCTCCTTTTAACAGAGAGGTAAGGACTGAGGATATTTGACTATAGTTCTTGATAAAACGGCGATAAAAGATTGCAAGAAATCGTTGTAGCTCTTTTAATTTGGTGGGTGTCGGCCAGTCCTGTACTGCTGTCACCTTCTTTGGATCCATCTCAATCCCCTCTGGGGTAATGTAGTACCCCAGGAAGTGGACGCGATTCAGGTGGAATTCACACTTTTCTCCTTTTAAGCTTCCGTCACATATTCTTCCACTGCCTCTTGTTCAGGGAGAGAAAGTGGATAGATCTTACCATTGGGTAAGGTAGCTTGGGGAATGAGATCGATCGTGCAATCCCACCTGCGATGTGGTGGCAGATGAGTTGCGGCCTCTTTGCTGAAGACATCAGAATATTCTAGGTATTCGGATGGAATACATATCTTTGTGTCCGTCTCTGGGCTTTCGATGGAGGTGGACAGGCATGGTAAATTCAGTGGCTGAGGAAGGGAGGACAAACAGTGATTAAAACAAAAGGGACATAATCGGTCGGGCATCCAGGGGTTTTCCTTGGATTGTGATACGATAAGGTGTGGTGTTTTTTTGTGTGATTGTGGCTGCTCGTTTTAAGAAGGCATCAAGTCCCACATGATCATCATATATAGCAATCTGCTGGCGAATGCCACCATTTAGACCTCTTCAAAACACTGCTAGAAGTGCGGCTTCATTTCAGCCACTTGATAAAGATAGAGTGCGAAAACGAAGGATATACTCATGCATTGGGAGATCGTCTTGACGAAGTTGCAGCAGCTCTTCATGTGCGGTGAGTGACGAGGTAGGCTGTGCAAAGACTAAACAAACCTGTTGGAGAAACAGTGACAATGATGAGAGATGAGGGCTTTCGGAATTCCATAGGGCCTCTGCAATTCCTGTAGAATCTGAAGAAATGTAGAGTAAGGCTCTGCGCTCGCTGCCGTTTCCTCCTGTTCCATCCTTTCCTTTTGCTGGGCTGAGCTTCTGTCACGTTCAGGGAATACATTTCAGTTCAGTTTATTGTGCACAAATATAGATATAGGTTCATTAAAAGGTGAAGTGAGCAACAACAGGTTCAATTAAACATAGGAACACCGCTGGTAAGTGGACAGGTAAGTATCTTGCAGACATATAGTAGAGAGGCAGAGTCAAACAGGTAAGCAATTGGGTAAGCATACTCAGTCTTAGTATAATTCTCCACAAAGTCCTTTTTGTCATGTTTCTCAGATCACAGGAGGTTCCAGACGGAAGGAGCACAACGATCCGACAGGTGAGTGAAACTGGGTGAGGATAGAGCAAGCGTCTAACCTTGAGCTCAGCCACTGAGTCTCTGTTTGAGCGATCTCTTGTAGTGCGCAGCTCATGACGGACAGGTGTTAGTAATCAGGTGATAGTGATCTTGTGACAGGTGACTGCGTGCTCTCTGTGACTGCTGTTTCTGGATCAGGTGAATGTGACGGTGTGACATACCCTCACTGGAAACACTTAAATTACTGTGCAGATCTTAAATGAACAATGAAAAAATATGATGTAGTTATAGTTCATTATAAATGAAGTAGATTTATTATGGTGATAATAGTGTGTTATAAATACTCATACTCTTATATAATCACAAATACATAGATATTATATGATTTTTTTATGATTATTAATTAGATGTTATAACACATTATAAGCTTTTTTATAATATATTATTAGGGCCGAGACTTTAACGCGTTAATTTAGATTAATTAATTACACAAAGATAGCGTATAAAATTTATTTATATAAATTTATAAATTTAACGTATTTTAATCACACTTTTTTTGGCACCGCGGAATGCTTCTCACTGGATGAGTTTCGGCGGACCGATTATACTGGAGCCCCAATTACTGTTTCTAATGCTCTGAATGCATAGATATATATAGAATGACACAATATTTTGGGTGAGCGAGCAGCCTGTGGTAAGAT
>JAUYWG010000040.1:17462944-17478211 GCA_034779775.1 Enteromius afrohamiltoni
TTAAAAATTGAGCCATATAAACTACACATAGCCGTCGTTCACTGACAAGCTGCGAAAATTCACATTTATAATGAACATGGTTTTGCGCAGCTCGTCAGTGAACAACGGCTGTGTGTAGTATATATGGCTCATTGTGAAATCATGCACCTGATGGAATTATTGTGTTTTACTTAAAAAAAAAAAACAGTTTACAGAAAGTCTACCTACCTATAGGGTTCCTAAATTTCTGAAATGTATATATTTCTAAATATCCTATTGCTACTACGCTTAATGGCAATATTGCACTGGTCTGTTGGACTTGGTTAAACAAAAATAAACAATATATTGTTGCTTAAGCTTATGTATTCAGTCATTATTCAAAGGTATACTAAACATCCATATGAAAAAACGTACTTCTCACTGTTCTCAGGTCAAATATTTATATGCCATTAAAATGCAATTAATTTCGAATAATTAATAACAAAGTCTCTAATTAATTTGATTATTTTTTTAATCGAGTCCCTGCCATATATATTATGCATTCGTTATAGTGCATTATGTATTATAAATACAGGCATCATTCTTTCTTTCTCATCATTTTCTCTATCTCTCGCTCGCTTGCTTTCTGAACAGTGCGGCAAAATAATTTAATTCTTTTTGCTTATAACTTCCAATGTACACTTACACGCCTTCACTCAGGGGGGTGAATAAAGGGCTCCTGTAGCAAATCTATGCATTTTTAAAAGATAAATATCCATATTTCAAACATAATAAACAGTTTTTTCTCACTCCTGCAGACTGTGGTAACCAGAAGCAATCTTGGCAGATAAAATGTTGGCTTTGCATGATTAGAGAGCACAGAGAGAAAACAAAACAAAACACCATCAATTAGAAGCACAAACTGAGGATTTGTAAAGAAAAATGTCAGAGGTTTTGATATAAGCCAAGAGGTTTACGTCATTAATCTGCACTTCTTCCACCTATTATAGTTAACATAAATATGAAAAAATAATTTAATATGTTTGAAATAAAGATATTTATAAAAAAGGAGTCCTTTATTCACCCCACCAGAGTCATGTAAGGGACATATTATTGCGGATACGCATACTTTATTTCACATCTTCTGAACTGTTGATAACAAACACCCACTTACCGTACTTACTATGGAAAGGCTAGAAGTGAACTGAACATTTTTTAATATAACTTAGTGGATTTTTCTAAAAGAGGAAAGTTACATACAAAACACATTAGCAAATAGAAAAAAATTAATTTCTAATTGAAAGCATGTAAATGTTGGATAAACATAAATCAGACTGTTTTTTGTTTTTTTTACATCACACACCTTTACATAAAACCTGATCATAAGTCTTGTCATTCTGTGATCTGCAAGAAACAAGTACAAGCAACGTTTAATCCTGTCTTGTAATTCTACTTTGTTATTTTAAGGCTCAAACCCAGATTCATTCCAAACCCTGTCATCTCAGATCCCATCTTGGTAATTGAAGGTTTCAGACAGAGCCTCAGCCCCCATTATCCCCACCATCACAGTTAATCTTGACCCCAATTCTAACTTTGCTGGCCCCCCTCAGGTATCGGCTTGGCATCTATTTTACTTTCTCACTTTCACTAAATACAGGACAGAGTGAGGCAGCTTGCTTCTTCAACCCGGTGGCCAACCAATCACCTGTGCTTCTTAAGTCTATCTACGATTAGATCCCTAAGGGTTAAATTAAACTCTATCCCCAAAAAGGGTGCTTCTTTAGTGATAAAATATTCAAATAACAACAAAGGAATTAGCTGAAGCTATCAAAAGGTACTTTAAGAAGTGGATACAGGGGAACTGGTTGGGGGAGCAGCCTGGAATGGTAAGGCATTCAAACGGGCCAAGTATCTAAAGCATATGCTTATACTAATAAAAAAAATGCAGTTATTTTATGCTAAGTATACGAAAAATGCATTCAATTTAAATAAAATTTTAGCATTGTGCACAAGGAGTACACTTAATAACGTTTTTTATATATATTTCAAGTTATCTATAAATAAATATGTTAATAGAACTATACACAAAATAAATGTATTTTAAATATATTGCTTTGCTAGGTTGAGTACCATTAAATGTTTCATGTATCTTTTTATGGAAAAATTGAAATGTTTGTCACAATTGGCTTTATAAATTCAAATAAACGAACTATCAGTCTCAGTGGTGTGCAGTACAGCAGGTGAAGATCAGCTGGGTGCCAGGATACAGGGAACAGGTGAGAGTGACATCTGAAAAATGTCCACGAGGCCAGCACAAAATACGTCCAATAGAACACGGCCTCCATTTCACAGGTCCAGATGTACTATTCTTTCGAAATAATAGCACCTATTTCCAGCCAAATGTACGTGTGAAAATATGTGAGAAGGTTTGGGAGGAGGTCAGGTGAAACTACAAAAACTGAAAAACTTTGTTGTGCAGCCATTTTCCATCACAGTGTCCCTGAAAGGTGTGAGCCAAAAGCATTTTCTTCAGTTTACAGAACTTTATTGTAGCATGAGGTGGTTTCAGCATAAGATCATTTAAGGGGGAACATTAATTCCTTACTGCCTTTTCTCTTTATGTTTCCAAAAATGTATTCCTGATCATTATGTCTGTTATCATGCACAATTTCTATTTGACGAACTAATGATCTAGCTGCGGCAAGATTTATTTTTGGCTGGCAGCTTTGGGAATGTCACCGTTTTATCTTAACCATTTCAACAATTTCTTCTTGACTACATTTCTCACTCTCGTTAGATTATTTACAAGGCTTTTGATATTCTCTATCTATCTCTTTATTTCCAGTCTATAATTCCCGAAGGCCAATGATCAGAGATTCGGTCTCAGGCAGCTTATTTAAACAGATTTTGTGTCTATGCTACCAACTGATACAATTTAACTCAGAATTCAGAATACCAGTGTGGTTTAAGGAAAAGCAGAACACATCTCAAAAAGCGTTGCAAAACTCGCAACATAAAATCAACGACAACAACCTACAGTATAATAATACATTATATTGTAAATGTATTATTGTTGTGCTTTTTGTTTTAAATTGAATTCAAATCCTGAATAATTCAACCAGTACAGCATATTATAGTAAAACAACTGAGCTTGTTCAATAAATTCTGTAAGCACACGGTTTTCAGGCTCAAGCAACAAATATTTTTGCAGAGGCAAAGTGTTATTTGTCCTCAAGACTCTTCAGCATTTTCATGAAAAATATACCTCTAAGTACAAATGCAGGCCCTGATGAAGTTAAATGACACCTCAGCATTGAGTGCTGAGTAGTTTCCTCATCTAGAGTGAGTTTCTGTCATATAAATAAATGGCCACAGAGGTTTAGGGACGGGTTTTTTAAATGTGAATGAAGCCTAAAATGAATCCATTCTCCTTTTACTACCATGATTCAAGCACACACTCACAGCAGTAAGTCACGTGAGGTGTTTTGTCTTCTTGTAAACTGCAGCCTCCTAAGTGATATGTCTAACTGCGGAATTAAGCAATTTGCCTTCATTTATGTCTTCCTATTTTCCGCAAGCTGCTCTCGAATACTCCAATTGATGAGGCCCCTGTTCAACAAGGCAAACTGCCAGGACAGCAGACATCACAACATCCTCCCTCTCCACCCGTTAAACTTCTAAAGCAACGTTCATTTTTAATGGAGAATTGATCTGTGTAAATCAGAAGCAGATTGGGGCCCCTTTTCTCAGATAATCTGATGAAGAAAGCCTGCCGTTTTCAGGCACATTTACAACAGTAGCCTGCTGGAAAAGGGTGATCCCTGTTCTCCTTGCGCCGTAATCGAACAAGCGCGAGGCAGATCAGGGATTCAGTGGGTGTAGAGCGAGCGAGGGGTAGGGGTAGGTGGAGTGGGTAATCGACAAATCTATCCTCATGCTTAGCTTGGCTGGCTCTCTCATTTGGTTCAAAGTGGGTGCAGATGGATTTTAGATGGAATGGCCTTTGCAAGCGGTAGCCTGTGACACACGTCAACAGCATGACAGCTCAGGGCTTTCAAAAAACTTTATACTTGTGCCAAAATCATCATACTTATCATGATTAACAATCCCTAGTTGCTTGGATACAGTGAAGTAATAGAGAACTAATGCAAAAGTTACGCAGCCATTTGGTCGACTGCATTACATGCCTAGAAATACTGATTATAGCATCATTGTCCCCTTATTGCCATTCGCAGTGCAGTTCTGTCCAACTTGGCTCATTTGAACCCGTGTGGGCGGCACACCTAATTGCTCTCTGGTTTGACAAGTGTAATTGTCCTTAAGCACCTTACATGCATTACACTGTCATTTCACAGTGAATCAGTGGAAAATTGACCTCTTTATTTCACCTTAATGCTCACTTGCAAACTCTCTGACATTTCTCCAGACCTGTTGATTAAGCAGGTGTCATGAACCCGACGATGACCTAATTCCCACAGCAACACAGCTGTTTCTAATTCATCCACAATGCAATGTCGCCTGTCATCATAACATAAACCAACTACATTCTACCAAATATGTTTTTGCTTTTCTTCCCATGCACCTTTAATCAAAAACACAAAGTTCGCCGCAAAGCCTTTTGCACTGTCAACCGGGGTATCTTAAACTATCAATTTAGCATGTGGTAAAGGGAGAGAACAAAGGGCAAATTTGAGAAAGGTCAATGAGGACAGGGTCTCTGAGATGTGCGTCAGCGAGGGCTCAGATAATAGACCTAATGAAGATGTAATGCACATGGGCATTATGGGTCAAAGCGTGCCCTGCATTAAAATGATGTGTGGCAATAATACTGCAAGTCGGCCAATCATCTCTGTGTATTGACATGTTACGCTGCAAGGACAGCTCTCCCCTTTGAATATTGAATCACATTCTGTTTTCTGTCTCTCCAAGAAAAAGGTCATTGCACGCTCTGAGTGGCATAATTTCATAGACAATAGCCCTGGCATAGCAAAGGAGTCTGGACATTTTGTATTCTAGAGTTTCAAACAAAAAGGAAAACAAACTAAAATAATAATAGCAAGATAGATTTTTAGAACAAATTAAGGTATAGCAGCAAATACCATTGTGATTTGTTCTTTTATTTAAAATATGTATTAATCTCTTACTGGGCTTCTGCTATACAGTGCTATTCATAGGATAAAAGTCGTTTAGTATCTATCAGTTCATTTCCATTTGCAACTGCTGCTTTTTCTGCTTTACCTTCACTGGCACAATCTAATTCCAATAAAATTTACATGCTTTAAAAGAGCGCATACATTTCCGCTCACTATTTGCTTTGTTTCCCCCCCCCCGAAGGCTAAAAATGACCTCTATTATGGCTGGGTATGGGACCTCCTACCAACTCTGCTCACACCTATGATCAGCTGAAGAGCATGTTTGATTCCTTCATCTATCACCCTCATTAGAATAATACAAAAATAAATATGCCAACGCTGTGCAGCTGGTACTCCAGCAAAATCTATTCATTCCCTACTGCCACTTGACCACCCAGCAAAAACAATGAGTAGCAATGAGATATCTGAAATGAAGAGGGAAAGAGAACGGCTGCCCACACAAACCCTGACGAAAAGACGCAATACTCTTATCGTGCCAAGCGCCTTGCGGCAAAACGAATAAGCCTGTTCCTGTCACTGCAGTGACAGGCGCATATATCCTTGGCTGTAATGGCATAGTACACAACTGCCACATAGCAAACAGTGGAGGTATCTGCAGAGCAATGCTGGAACCATCTGAGACAGCACATCTGACAAGTGCCATGACACCTGCCAGTCAGGCTGCTATGTGACATGAGCCATGACCCACAGCCGTCCATCTGTGCCACCTACTAAAACATACAGCATGCACAACAATAACAGCATCCTGTGCTGATGCATGACAGTTATGACAGAATTTAAGATTTCATGTAAAGTTTTTTTTCACAGTTTACTGTAAATGACATTTGTTACCATAAGCTTCATACAATAGATTTAAAGCTACTTTCCCCATATCTTTTATTGCTGTAAAGTAATACATCTCATTCACATTTCCTACCTGCTGATTAAGGTGTATTAAGCCATCCACCTCTAAACATGAACTCATTCTAAATTTAATTATGTTGTCATGTATTGTCAAAGCACTACGGTAGTGTGTTCTAGAGATACAAAGATATTAAAATGAAGCTGAAAGTTGTTTTCAATTTATAGGAGATCAATAACAAATATATAATAATAAATAAATGGCTACATAGATATTTAACTTCTGTACTAATGTGTCTAAAATTACTGACAAAATGATTTAAACTTCATGATTTTAATTTGATTACTGTCATCCCCTAAGGGTCAGTATTGGGCCCTATGTTGTTTTCTTTGCATATGTTGCCTTTACAACACAATATCTCCTTCCACCGTTATGTGGATGGTGTACAAACATATTTAGCTGTCAAGACAAAAGACAAAGGTTTACTTCTGACATTACTTAATTGCCTGAGAGATTTAAAAAAAAAAAAATGGTTGGATCAGAACTTTCTTTTCTTCATTTGCCAAGAATCACTGTGTGATTTTTGACAGCACTATTAAATTAAAACTGAGACTGCTGGCTAAAGTCAAGCTCAAACTGCCACATAAGGAGTTTAAAAGTGTAATTCATGCTTTTATAACGTCTAGACTAGCATACTGTAACTCTTTATATGTTGGTTTGGATCAGTCATCCAACTTAGTTAGTCCAGAATGCAGCAGCTTGACTTCTAACTGGGACTAAAAACTGTGAACACATTACCCCAGTCTTAGCTTCCCTACACTGGCATACTGTCTGCTTCAGGATGAATTTGAATATTTTATTGTTTGTTTTAAATGGTTTTGCCCCTGCTTACTTATTATAATATTTACATGTCCACACTCCTGATAAATATGATGCTAAAAAGAACATTATATGTGGTGTAATGCAATGTTTATGCAATTTAAGGTTGAATAAACACATTATTTCCCACATGTTGTATTGTTTCTTCTCTAAGACCCGCCTTCCTGAAAAGTTTTGTTTTGTACAAAGCTCATGGTTTTAAAACAGTGATTGATTGGCCAGCTATCCAGTGCATTTATCATAAGGTGATGCTGTGTTCCGGCATTATGAGACAAAAACAATAAAAGCCATTACAAATGAGGTACAGTATTTGTTGGATTCACTGGAGACATAATTACTGATTATATTACTGATTTTGTACTTTCTTTTTTATGTGTCATATTGTATTGTTTGCATTTGTGATCGTTTCACTTTCACTGTCTCAGTTTTGGCCTGTTTAAATGCAAAAGTTATGCATTTTACAGTGCAGTGCTATATAAATGTAGCCCAAGTTATAAACGTATATAAACAAAGAGCGTTTTACTACAGCATATGCTGTTTTTGTCAACAGGGTGAAGCTTTCCTTTATTGACATCCAATAAAGATGTTGGCTAAAAGATGCAGGCTTGCCTTCCAGTGGCTTTGGTATGTAAACATACCCTGTGTATCCTTTACAACTGTTTGTAAACAATTCTTGTACCTGAATGAATGGTCATGTGATTTCGGTTGCCTAGCGTAGACAGAATTTCTAAAATGCTATAAAAATGGCAGCGCAGACGAGAACCATTTTCATTTTAAAAACACCATAATGTATGCGTTTTCACGTTTGAATAAATATTACTTAAAATCATTATTAGTGTTTTTAAAGATAAACTGTAACCTATAGATGACTGCACAGATAATCTAAATGCAACAATACAGGAAATGAGCACTGTCAAATACAGTAAATTTATAAATTAAAGTATTCAATATCAGCCAACACAATAAAGTTGAAGGGAGCCCAGATCCATGAGATAGCAAAAAATTCCCTGATGTACAATACTCTACATCACTACTGATACTGATCATCTCTAGAGACTTACACAGTTGTAACCTCATTCCCCGAATATCCTCATTCTTGATGTTCAAATCAATTCTTTTAGCACCACCATTAAAGGCGACCTGACCTCTGATCTAAGTAAAATATTAAGGACTAATCCTCTATTACCCAGCGGCCCAACATAAATCACATCTTCCCTCTTCAACTTGCTTTGGAGGTAATAAATCTTCAGAGATTTAAAAATGCCTTGAGAATATTTATTGACTTGAGTGTATAGTGGTTTTCCCCCCATTTTACCACTCCGAAAGGTCATTCTCTAGCCAGGGACAGAGTTCCCATACAAACCGGGGGCGGGCTAGCAGAGCTGCCGACGAGACACTGTGCGGTAATAAACTATATAGTGGTGACAGCTCTGTTTTATGAGCTTCTTATCACATCCCTGTGGCTTTTACCCTCTCTGGATCACAGCCTATGCTGTCCTCAACTCTGGTTGCGGCCATGATTGTGTTTTCATTTCTTCTGCAAGGCTCTATTCTCATGCTGGCTTTATCATGTAAGGCTACTGTACTGTGGCATCCGGTGAGAAAGGTCGAGACTTGATGCTCAGTGGAGGTAAAATAAAACATTAAACTCTCCAGGGCGGCTTGCGGAGTGACTTCAAGCTCTCTTCTTGGGCCTTGACATCCATTATGTATAGTCTAGGTGTGTGCCAGATGCTAAATGAGATTATTTTGCTCAATATCTCTGCCTACAGAACAGCACAATCTGAGTTATGGTTATTTATATGCACATTTTTCATAAGGGTCAGCCAGGTACCAGCAATGTAAGTGCAGAAAATTACTAGAAATGCTGAGAGAGAACAGAATGTCGGTTTGGATATCTGCAGAATGAATAAAGGAACACTAATTTGCTTTACTGTTTATTTTTTTCTGTTTCCTTTTTATTTAGTACCTGTTGCTGAGCGGTAACTTGAAAATTAGGCTTCTTGTTAGGCGTTGGCACAAACAAAACCTCAGGATCACACAGAGAGCATGTGTGTATGTTTGCTTGCATGAGTGATTGACGTACACATCCGTTGTGTTCATATCTATTCTAAAGTGGCCAGGCGTCAACAGATAAGCACAGAAATCTACTCTGTTTTCCTCGCCTGTAATTGCAGGGTGATGGCAGTCCTCTTGCAGCGGAGCTGGAAATGAGTCTGGAGCCTGTGTGACAGCAGTGGAGGTCACTGAGTCTGTGGATGAAAGCCTCCTGTCTGTTCTTTTCACACACCTTTTCATCACATCGCTGCCTCTCGACCGCCGGTGATAAGCACACATAAATGCCCTTCAATTGTGTGCGTTAGGATGCCGGCTTTCTGCACACCATCTCAAGTATTTTGTAAACGAAGTGCTGAAATTAGCTAGCTGATCAATACCATTAGTTCTGATTGATCATGTCCTTCAACACAAGAGCTCTTGATAGTTTGGCTGAACCTGGAAAAGCCTGTCACTAGTGTCACATTTTCATTTTTACAACATTATTACAGTATAGTGGCCAAAGAAAGGCGGTGATACCATCACAATAGAGATTTTTAAGAAAAGAAAAAAAAGAGAAATAATATTATCGGTCTAATTGTTTTGTTTTGTTTTTTTAGGGAGGGGATGGAGAGATGGAGTAGCTATAACTGAATTTGCAAAAGGTACAAAAAGAACCCTGAGAACTTTCAAGTTATCTTTTTTTGAGTACAGGTACAGTATTAAACTTTTCATCTCCTCAGACACAAATTTTTGAGGCAGCTGCAGTTACACACTGTATCTATGTTTTCTAGTTTTCTGCTTTATGACGAGTGGCAACTTGGGATGAAATCATTACTAATAGCATTAATTTTTAAATGAAATTTTGTAACTGACTAGTCTAACTGAAAATATGTACAGGTATAAGCATTTAATTTGAAATAGACTACTTAATACTTAAGTGTTTAATTAAAGGGTTCACCCAAAAAATAAATTTATGTCATTAATTACTCACCCTCATGTCGCTCCAAGTCATAAGTTCTTCGTTCATCATCGGAATACAAATTAAGATATGTTTGATGATATCAGATAGCCATCCGACCCTCCGTAGACAGCAATACAACTGAAATGATGCCAGATCCAGAAACATACTGTAGTAAAAACAACAGTAAAACAGTCCAAGTGACAACAGTGAATCAACTTGAGTTGTGCGATGATAGAATGATGAATGATAGATGATGATCATTTTTTTGCCCAAAGGAAACAAAAATAACATATACTCATGTACTCAACCATTCTTCTCTTATGACTAACGTCTTCCTCCATTATAAAAAAATATCACTGCGTTATCTGTTAATAAATCAATAAACAAGGCTGATTACATCAAATATGTTAAAACATGCATATGTGGTGCATTGAGATATTCTCTAAAATGACGCAAGTTACGGGAGAAGAGTAAATTATGTTATTTTTGTTTAATTTGTGCAAAAAAGTATTTTCGTCGCAAAAAAGGGAAGTTGATACATTGATGTCACATGGACTGTTTTACTGATGTGTTACCGATTTCTGATCGCGCAAAGCGCAATCCCAATATAATACACAAAATTCCTCAGATAAAAGTTAATTAACATAAGTTGGCACATAAAGGTATTGTTGTTCTTTACCAAGGCAAGCGGACGAGTGTGACGGTTTGCACTTTTTGCACATGAAAAAAAAAAAGAAAAACATGTGCTGCAATTATCTATTCACTGTAAAGTTTATATAGGATCTGTTGTTGAAAGGTTTTTTTTACAGTATGCACACATATGTTCCATGGGTTTCACATCTCTCTCGGACCCTACCAGTCACACAGTCAGGCTTAAATAATCAACCGATTTCAACACGTGTATCTATTAAAGCAGAATCCAACATGAAACAGCTGAGTATGTGAAAACATATACATGCATCCATGTGGAATATTCTGAAATGGCTCATTTTTCGGAGATGCTATTAGATATCTTTATAGTGTCATTTCTTTTCTGTTGACACAGACATGTATTGCGCTATGGCACAAGGAACACAATTTACCATAATATTGTTCCATAGTGGTTCGTTCATGCTCAAGTAAGTGTGTGTGAAAGAATCACAATGGCAAAGAGTATAACATGGCAGGTACATGACCACATATTAAAGACAACACTTTGCAACACTGTCAATGAAAAGCCTATTTTCTGCACAACCACGATCAAAAGACGGGTAATGAATAGAGAGGGACAGGGCTAGGTGCTGGATGCCTTGGGGGGAAATACAATGAAATGCAAGATTACAGAAAACGTTCACGGCTGATGGAGAACTGGGCTCTTTATCCATTTGGACAAAATTGCACTGGACATCTGATTAATTAGCTTGCACTTTTAACGAGCATATCATAAGAGTAATTCAAAGTCCTCACGGAGGGAAAAAAAAAACACTAAATCCTCAAAATAATGATGTCTGTGTAAAGGCAATTTGCTAATGATTTTGATTTGGCCCTGATGTAATGTACAAAGATTCATCCAGCATACAAAATCAATGTATAGCCTGCTTTGGACTCTACTCTGGGAGACATCTGGCTGTGCTGCCACTGATTAGATCCTCCTGGATTGGCCTCATTGTGCTGTGCTGGTATGGGGCATTCAGCCAGACCTGAGAGAAAGAGAGAGAGAATCCTTGACTGACAGGAGGGAATCAACTGTCTATCAAAATTGGAACAATTAGCTGCCAAATCAAGAGGGAAAAAAATAAAGAAAAAGTGCAGTCAGACCCATATCACTGATTTACACCAGAAGTGGACACATATTGTTTCATAAAAAACAATATATTTTTTCAAAACTTCCAGAATCTCCAAGTTAATAGATAATGTTTAGTCTTGCTAGTCATATGCATATGGAATATAATACATTTTTATTACAAAAAAAATAAGTATAAGACTATCAAGAGAGAGAAAAATAATAGCTATACTGATTTCATATCGGTTGATACTGGATATGTAATCATACAAGCTCTTTTCCATATATAGATGTATATATACACACACAATTTATTTATTTTCAGTTTAGATTACCATTACCCAATTACCCTCATGTCATTCCTAACCTTTGTAGAACATAGTTTAATTGTGTATACAAAAAAAAAAAAAATAAAGCTATTTCGAATTATATAATCATGAGTACATCTTAATTTGGGGTGAATGATCCCTTTAAAAGCACTAATAATTTAATTACATTCAGTTCCATTTTTCATACTGTACATTATGTTGTGATGTCTACATTAAATTGAAAAATTATAAACGATTCATTTTAGTTTTTTATTTCTACTAAATAGCATTTTAATACAGGCCATTTATCTGCTATTAACATGAAAACAACAAGTATCAAAGCATCCCTCCTCTATCATCAGTTCATTTTCTCTTTTGCCAGAAGTGCTGCTGACAGCACAGTTGTTGTTTCTTTTTTTATTATGACAACAGAAACAATGAAACAAAGAGAAATAAATTGATCAGTGTGGACAGACCATTTGCTGGGTTGTCTCTCTGGAACAACAGAGTAACATGATGCTAAATGTGTCTGTCTGTGTTTAAGGATGAATAACTCATTTCTTGACATTTTTGTAATCTGTTTTTTATGAAATACCCTCAGTCTTCCAATTAAACTGGATCAGTTTTCAAGAATACGTTTATGTGCCAATGAAACATTTTGGAAGACACCCCATGCGGTTTATCATGCTGTTGTCTGGAGCTTAGGATAGTTTAGGAGGGACACATGGCCGGGTCTGTAGCAGAGATATTAGCATTTAAATGCAGTGTTTGAAGTATCTGTACTGGCACCTGGCCTCACTACGTACTGAGTCAATCAATCTTTGTTTGTTATCATGCCCTTCACGATGAATTGCCTGAGAGCTCCTCTAAGTTGAAATCTGAAGAAAACAAAATGAGAAAGCGGTGCTCCATCAGAAAACAAAAAAGTACAACTCCAAAAACAACCCCCACTGTGCGACTCACCTTGTAAAAAAAAAAAAAAAAAGAGCTTTTGCACACACTGTGCCTTTAGCGCAATTCATTCAGATTCTAAGAAATTATGCGGTTTCAGTTTTAAGCAGCGTGTTCATTAATTCAAAAGATCTCATGCTGATTTGTTTATGACAGAAAAATCATGAATAATACATTAATTTTGAGTAAATGCATTTTGATATCTTGTGTCACTGTTCACAGTTGTAAACTCTGAATGTTGTCAGTAGTATAACAGCTATGAAGTGTTTTAAATATTTAACTTCACACTTCTGTAATGCAACTCTTTTTTTTCACACTCTTGAACCATTTAATTTCCTCTGTCTCGCATGATGACAAAAAGTACAAATGTAAAAAATATGTGAATGGTCACTATTTAAAATTTACTTTACAGATTGTTTGAACATATCTGCATGTTGGAAGTGTATGTACACATCCATCTTATAATGATAAAAACCCACCCTCTTTTTTTTTCCTCTTTCTCAAATCAGGCTGTCCGGTCAGAGCCGCTAAGTGAGCTGTCATCAGTCCGCCATTGTGTCGACTCCACTGCAGGGGAAGATGAGAATGTCTCAGATTAAGCGATTGAGGTATTTTTTGTTAGATGTAATAATGAACATAACAGTCATCATTTACTCCAGACATTTGAGCACTGAAGACACAGAGGATTAACATTAACATACTTTAGTTCTTGAGGGGAAAGCACTGATCCCTGATCTGCATTCATGATCTAGCTTCATCTCCAGAAGAAGTGAGTATTAAGGGTTTTTTTGTTGTTTTTATCTTTGCAAATAGCTTTTTTGGTACTAGTTAGCCAGCTTCACAGCTGAGTTGTACAGTCTGCTTGTCACTCCACGGAAAAGAGGAGCAGGGTTAGCAGAGGTCATTAGCATTTAAAGCGACATTGATTGAAAAAACTGCTTACGGAAAACAGAGCTGATTTTGACGGGGTGAAAAGGGTGGTTTTTACACTACCACTGAGAAAAAACAAAGTATGATAGATTTTTCTTTAAGACCCTAAAGAAGCATATCAACTTGTGGAAATGGGGCATCTGACCCCTTTAAGCCGCATGTAAACCTATAATCACTTTGGTTGTAAACTTACCTGAGATGATTGCTCAGAAATATTACTACCATGCAAGAATAAACACCCAGTGTCAACTGCTCAACCAGAAAGTGGCCTGACTTTGTGAGTGGGTGGATGTCTTGCTGTCAGATGGCAGAAGGAGGATGATGATGATCTCAATATGGCAACACACCTTGAGAAAACCGTATGCCTGTATGTAACATGTCCCACTGTCATCTGAGCTCTAAACATCTGCAATATGACCATCCATTTGCATGTGTCAGTCACAGTAATAATCAGCTTTAAATCAAGATGCCTGTCAATACAAGGACAGCCACCTGCAGATTTACACGCTCCTTTAGATGATGCCGACAGTGTAGAGACAAACTCGGACGGAATTGACAGCAATTTAGCAGCCTGTGTGTGGGAGAAAAATTGAACATATTCGGCCATCAAAGAATCAAAACAAACTTCTGGGAATCTTGTGGGAAGTTTACAGTACATACATTTGAGTGAACTACAAAAAACAAAAAACTGTGGGTTAAAACAGTGCCATTTTCAGAGCATACAACAAGCTATTCCACAATAAACTGCATTGAGCCTAACACATACTTGAATGCACTTTATATATATTATCGCTAAAGAGCAGGACAAGACAAGAGAGTGCGGTGAAGAACAAACCCCAGAGGGTGGATTTATTGACAAGTTAAAGGTGGGCAGAAATGTAAAAAGTCTGTGAATGGTGCAGTGCTCTGTGTCCTAATCCCTTTTCTTCTCCTCTCTTCCTCTGTAGGTGCTGGTGATCGGTGCAAGTAGGTGCGAACTCGGGCTTCCTCGGTCAAAGCGATTCTGAAAAAGGTAAGTAGAGAGAGCGGGTAAGTACAGTCACATCAACATTGGAGTCGTTACTCATCTTAGCGTTGTTTGGGTCCGTCTTTTATACTCCTCCAGCCGTGACGGATTGGCCCAAGATGATTCGTTCCAGGTGTGTTTTCCAGGGCGACGCTGATCTGTCACCCTGATCACCCTGAAATGTGCAGTTCTGTCTCATAGCAAAATGCCACAGATGCCACAAGCATTGAGGGAGCATGCAATTGGCATGCTGACAGGAGGAAGAATATGAGAATATGGCAGTACATCTTACCGGCCTCACAACCGCAGACTACGTGTAACCACACCAGCCCAGGACCTCCACATCCAGCAGGTTCACTCAGACAGCTGCTGAAACAATTGGTTTGCATAACCAAACAATTTCTGCCCATTGTTGTGCCATACATCCATGAACATCACCTCATGTTTCAGCAAGATAATGCACGGCCCCATGTTGCAAGGA
>JAUYWG010000040.1:17521454-17546817 GCA_034779775.1 Enteromius afrohamiltoni
AGTAACTTAAAAGTGTGTGTATATATATATATATATATATATATATAAAATTAATTATATAATATTATTATTTTTTTTTTTCTTTTGTAATAAAGCTGAAATACAATATGTGACGTTTTGCAAAAAAATAGTTTCAGGAGAAGCGTGTACGAATCAACCGCACCACATTATCTAATCAATCTCCTCATCTCACCAGCCCAATCAGATTCATTCCCACTATAAATAAACCTATTTCCTTCCCTTCCGCATCTCGTCTTTTGTGCATGATCTCGCTCTGCCTGGCAAGCCGCCTAAATTCCGATTACTCGTCCATTACTCGACCCAGCTCCCCTCCCAGCCCAGCCAGCCTCCAGGCTGCCGCTCCGCCGGAATTCCCACGGCAGCCCGTGGCTTTCATTCGAGGCCGCAAGTCTGCGCACTCTCCAATCTCTCTCCACTCTTCATCCGTCAATAGCAAAACCTTGTGAAAATAATCCATGCTTCTCACCACACGCTTCCTCCTCCATTTTCCTCCGCCTTGGACGCAGAACCAAGCCAGTGTTGCCAACTTTCAATCACAAGTAGCAAAGCCAGCTTAAAACTTGCAAGACGCTGCCAGATGAGGTCATGCATAATTTGTGTATTCATTACGTCAGCGCAGCATATTATTTTACTTCCCTGTGGTCAATCAATGTATTTTAATGCACCCAAATCTTAATATTAGTTTCATTGAGGGGAAAAAGAAATAATAAATAAATACAATTTTTATTGACTCCAGTCAATGTAATCGCCTGTCTGCTGAATGACCCCAGTGCCTCCTTACTTGCAGCTTATATACCTATGAACATCCCCTCAGTCCCCCTACGAAGCATCTCTCTCATCTATGCTCAAAGCAGTGGCTCCCAGAATCCTCCAATCTTACCTTACAGTCTGGAGTTCTTTTAGATTTTTCCATTCATGCTACAGTGCAACCTCACATTCCCCAAATTCTCCCTATTATCCATAACCTCCTTCATCTAATTTCTTAACTCTCACAAATCTCTCCAAGCTAACTCTATCAAAGGCAATCTGAGCAGCATCCAGTTCTTTTACAAATTACTTTACGGATCCATCTTTTCAGCCATTAAAAATGCTTAAACCTTATTCAAGGCATTGGCCCCTCCAAGGTTCTGGTTTAAAAAAAAAAAAAAAAACATTTAAAAACCATTCTCCTCCTCTCAGGCATTTCCACGGAAAGGTATTCATCCCACTCCTTCAGAACTGTCACAGCAACCTTACCAGCATCTCCCGACTAAATCCAGATGCTAGGTCGATGGTCTTCTGAAGCATACAGAAACTACATATGCATGACCCAGGTTTCACCCAATGAGCCATGCAGACCCTTACAAAAAATGCCTAAGCAAGGGGCAGTCCTAGTCCCACCCTCCCAGCTAATCAAACCTTCCAACCTCAACGAGGTTCCCTAAGTACACTGCATGAACTCTGCTCAACTACACTAAGGCCTTCTGCCTCTGCAGAGGTTTTTCCCCAACCTCAGAGGTTACCTCTATTTATCCCAACCCCCACAAGCCCAGCTTGAGCACAGGTTTCTCTTTTACCCATCTCTGCCTGAGGCTCCCTGCATTCCCCGCCTCCGCAAGGCTCACATACTCCCTTCCTTCGCCGAGGCCCCCTACCTCAAGCCCCTCCTATCCAGCCTCCTCCAAGGCCCAGCCAGCGCAAAAGTCCTCCCTCCCTCTCATCTCCTCTTGCTCGTGGCTTCCCACCTGCCTGCCTCCGCAGAGGCTCCACCTCTGCAGAGGTCTTTTTGCCTTTCCTGTCCTGCCTTCTTTAAAGGCTCAGCCTGCGCAGAGGATCTATCCACTTCTTGCTTGTGGCTTCCCACCTGCCTGCCTCTGCAGAGGCTCCCCTTTCCCTCCCCACCTCTGCAGAGGTCTTTAGCCTTTCCTGTCACGCGTTCTTTAAAGGCTCAGCCTGTGCAGAGGTCCTACCCTATCCACCTCGTGTTTGAGGCTTTCTTGCTCGCCCACCTCCGCAGAGTCTCCCCACCCCACCACTGCAGGGGTCTTGCCTCCTTTAGAGGTCCCAGCCTGCGCAGAGGTTCTCTTCTATCCACCTCCGCTTGAGGCTTTCCTCTTCCCTCTCCTCCGCAGAGACTGATGAGTGTTGGCCTTGTTCATCAACCTACAGATATAATACCATTGATCACAGTCAAACTTGTTTATCATGGTCATGACTATTATGTACAACCCCTCATTGATTCAGGAGCCGCAGGAAACATCATGTCCTCTCAATGTCTCTTACGATAAAATTCTCTTATCCTCTTCCACTAGTCAAACAACTTTGAAGAATTACATTCTGCTAAGATATACAGCAAATTCGATCTACGCAGTAGATTATAACCTTGTGAGAATCAGGCGAGGAGACGAATGGAAAACCGCCTTTGTAACCCCTACTGGGCACTATGAATATCAAGTTATGCCATATGGTCTTGCCAACTCACCCTGTTTCAAAACTTCATGAACGAGATGTTTTGTCACATGTTAAACCAGTTTGTAATAGTGTATATTGACGACATTCATGTATATTTACTTGATCTCTCTACCCACAGAATCCACGTGCAATGAGTTCTTCAAAGATTGAGAGAACACTCCTTGTTTCTCTAAGCAGAATGTTTCATTCTTTGTTTTAGCCACATTACAGCCCCACTTACCTTTTTTCCTTAATGGAGGTAAAAAGACCCTTCACCTATGCTCTTTTGATCCATAGTACTAATTTCTTGTCAGTAAGAAAGTTTGTATTTAAAATTTATTATAAAATTTGGACTTTGGTTAGTAAAAAAATACTACTAATAATAATAATAATAAAATAATAAATTATCACCTTAATCACACTTAATTATATTTTAATTTTTTTTTTATATTTACTTAGCTATTGTTACAATGAGAGTACGCAAGGCGTGCGAGTTCAAGTGCAAACAGTGTTTAATAAAGGATCAAAGTCAGGATAACAGTGATAGATCGCTGGCAGACAACGTTATGGGAGACACAGATAGAGGCGGGGTTGAAAAACAAAGCAAAGGGTCACAATACCGATAAACAGAGTCCTTGGGAGAGACCAAGGAAAGGTCCATATACAGGCAGAAGTCATTAACAGATAATCCAACGGGGAGAACAGCGAGATACCCCTCGTGCTGAGTGATAGAGACAACGTCCTCTATGGGCGTCTCGGGAATCACGAGCGTGGTAGATAGCTCCCCCAGCTGTCGTTTGGTGCTTGATTGCGAATCACTCAGTCCCTCATGCTGAGGGATGGCCCTGGCGCCCTCTATGGGCGTCACGAAAACCATCGGAGTTGCAGACAGACCCCCTAGCTGTCGTTTGGTGACAGGGCCCGTAGCTAGCGTTTCGGGGGTTGCTAGAACGCGTGTCAGCTCCTCGAGCTGAGAAACCTGGACCGACTGGGCTTGGAACAGCACCCCTGAAAATAGATAACAGATAATTAAACGGGGAGAACAGCGAGATACTTGGAGTACAAATGAATGTAACACAAACAACGAACCGTACAAAAATACAGACACTTCCGGGTTTTATACACACAAATCTAGGTCAAGGGGTGGAGCAAACAATCAAACACTGAGACAACCAACAAGTGGGCGGAGACATGAGTTCATTGAGGGGAGTTTATGAAAACAGATATAAAACACTGAGAGTTCGCTGGGCACTGAAGTGCCATCCCCAGATCTAGGCTGGCACTTCCAGCTGACTGTGACAGCTTTACTACTAAACTGCTATATACATACATACTCTACTAACGCAATAACTCTCCTATTTATTTAATATTCAAATATAAGCAAAACATCAGAGGATATACATAATGACTTGAATTCTGATCATCTGAGAGTCTGTCAAATCGTGTGTCAAATCATTAATTGCTAAATAACAGAATTAATTCAACTATGCTATTTCTAAAAGCAGATGTGACGTAAAAAATAATTGTATTTAAATTTTTATTATATTTAGAAATGATCAATTATTATCATACAAGGTATTTTAAAAATGTGCATTATACTTTGGTATAAAGCATTTTCACTTTAAACTGTTTTCTGGTGAAAATCCATAATAGTCCATAATTATGATTAGAACTTTAGAATATGGATGGTCTTCACTTGTAAATGGCACTTGATCTGTGCATATTTACTCCTGATTCAAGCGAGATTACTTGTTTTATTCTCTGCTGAAAGCAACTTATGTTAAAACATTTTAATGATAAACTTGTTTATAGAATATATGCAGCAGTGTTTGGTTTCGCAGGGTTATTGGGATTGTTTTTAATCAGCTGTTTGGACCTGTTCATATCTGTTTAGATGAAGAAACAAACTCATTTACATCTTAGATGTCCAGGCAGGGTGCATTTTTATTTGGTTTAAAAAAAAAAAAATCTTTCTGTCTTTCCTTTTTTTTTTAGATAAGTGAAAAGATACTGTACATGGATCGTTCAGTAAAAATAGAGATGCCTGTTACTGCTCTTCCTCTGTGTCTGTGGGTTACACTACCCACCCATACTTCATCTCTGCTTGTTTGTTCCCTTCTGATTTCCCTCTGCTCAAGTAGGTTTGTGTTCATCCAGGCATCAAAGCTTCACGTCCAGTTGCGATGGGAGACTCAGCTACTTGACCCAAACCTCCACAGACCTCTCCAAAGCCTAACCGAGATCAGATGACCACTGGAAAACAACTATGACTAGCAAAAACACTCCACATAAGAAATCTCATATGTGGGACAAGCATGGGTGTCCTTTGAAGTGCAATAAAGACACTAGTCCCTATGAAACAGAAGAGGGTTGCCCTCTAACAAAGAACCGTTTATTTACTAGCTCACAAATCATGTCCCCAGTAGTCAAGTCGACAGACCAATTAATTTGGGTTTAAAGGGTTTTGTTAATCGACGACTAAGGTGGTACACACATTGTCAATGACATTTAAGATGTAATGTGGAATGAGAGCACCTTAGCTTTTACTAATTAGCACTTCAAAGGAGCTCATGTCAACAGTGCTATTGCCAGAGGTTTTATTACAGACATGTTTATCGTCTCAGGTACTTTATATATTAAGGTTTGTCTTTCTTGCCATTGCTGCCAAAAAACAAACAAACAAAAAAAAAAAACTTTAAATAAAATACAAAAATCTTTTTTTCATGGCCTGTATTGCCAGCATAGTCTCACAACCAATTGCCAAATTTGTGGCTAAACTCCAGTGACAGGTAGGTTTAGCGGCGGGGTTAGGTGTGGGTCATTCGTACAAATTCAAAGACATAACATACACATGATTTAGCAAAAATCATATAATTTTGTACAACCTCGAATTTGTATGAATTAGCCCCGTCGTAAAATATGTATGAAGTGCAGTGAGACTGGGCTGATATTGCTGCAGTTTAACGAGTAGTCAGCTAAAATTCACCGAAACTAATTTTTTTACATTATTGATATGTTGTTTACTGTAATTTAGTGCAAATTACATTGTCAAAAACATTAATAATCTTTATAAACAATAAATGAAGATAGCACTTCAGCTTCACAGTTTTATGTATCACAAATGAAAAAGATCAAGGGAAATTTTATTTTACATCAAACATTACATTACTGACTTCAGACTTCACAAATGAATAAGTTTGAAACTCCACTATCAAGGCAATAATTGAAAAAAATGCTACAAATCTGCCAGACACTCAGGATCACAGCTGGAGAAATGCAGAAAATAGAGTCTCAGGGTCAGAAAAATATCAGCACCAAATTCACCTCATGTTGTTTGGGAGAGTTTTAAGTTAACTCTAAACAAGAAAAAGCTCTCATCCAAAAACAAACTCCCGCATATTCTTTGCTAGACACTAGTGGAACTTCAAAAAGGATTGGTTTCTATATGTTCAGATGCTTTTTAACATCAAACTCTTAAGATGGGTCTGGTGCACACAGGGATAAAAAAGTATCCCAAATGTGCACAATGAAGTGTACTGCTGAATTATTAATGCTGTGGGCCCATTTTTGGCCAGAGATCTTGGATATCTTGTTCAGATAGACTGCAATATGGATCTCATCAAATACCAATAGGTAACAACATCAAAATCAACAACAAACAGGTCATTGAGAACAAAACCAAGATTCTGCCAACAAAGTATTCTGACATGAAACCTCTAGAAAATGAGTGGTGTGAACTGAAGAGGAAAAGGAAACCAACATGAACTTGGAAATCTAAAGAGCCTGGAGTGATTCTGGTCTCTCATCTCTTGTCAGGTGTTCTTTAAACTCTTCAGAAATTGTAGGTGAAGACTCGGAGCTGTTATCTTGGCAAACAGAGGTTGCAAAAACATTTATTTTATGAGACACCCCCTATTTTAAATATGAAAAGTGTGGGGTTTTGTAATTTCTTTATTAAATAAAGATCAAAGGATTCACACACTTCTTTGATCACATTTACCATATGAATAATTTTGAGCACAACTGTATATACCCTAAATATATATTGAAATTGAGTTTTGAGTTGAAGAAATGGATAACACTGGTAAACTGTTGACTGTGCATTTAGGTATCTCTGCAAAAGGTGAAGCTATTTATAGATCTAACACACACCTGTTCAAATGTGACTACACTTTATGGGTGTAAACACTGAAATCCACAAACATGAAAGTATTAGTAACAGAAAGTGATTTGGATATACAGTTAAAACAATAGCCTCTGCTGCCCGATGTTGTACTGAAATAAAAAGCTAAATGCATCATCTTGAAATAAAGCTTCATTTTTTTACTGTATGTTGTCAGTATATTCTCTGAATAAATTATGATGTGTATAATATTTTGATTGCGTGCAGAGTAATATCTAATTAGTAGCAAATTTACTATACTGTCCATATGCAAAATGTTAAAGAGATGATAAAAAAGACGACATGCGGAAGTGAAGGAAATGGGTTTATTTATACTCGGAAAGAGGTAAGATAGGGTAGGATAAACGAGGGGATTGATTAGGCAAGGTTATTTGCAAAACATTCACATTTGTACACAAAGCATAAAAGGCATTTGATGTTGAGGTGGTGTACATTTTTTACATTTGGTGTTTATCATGTTCATCTGATGTTCACTACTGTAATGAACCTAACTTTTAAATAAGCAGGGGAAATTCCCTTTAAAATAACCGTTTACATGTCAAGGTTTTTGCAGTATAAGGATGTACAGGGATACTTCTGATTTAAAAACGCTGTTAGGTGATGTTTTCGATTCCTATTAATTCAATGGAATGTATGGGAACAGTGGGGAATACTAATATGGTGGCGCAAAGTCTTCACTTTCATGAGTTGATGAGCAATCCAGGGGCTGGTTGTATAAAAGGTTAAGACTAGTCTTAAAACTTAGTCAGCAAATTTTTTTTTATTCAGTTGCATAAAAATGTAGATTAGGCTAAGCTGAATCCAAAAAATAAAACTGATTACTGTTGGCTAACCACTAGTTGGTCTTAACATGGAGGCTAAGTTTATGCAACTGACCGCAGGTCTTTATTATAGATGAGTGGGTGTAAATATGTTTCCACATATGATTAAAAATGCTCTTTTTTTATAGAAAATGTCGACAGAATGGCAGAAGTAGAGTCCAAAAAAAATGTGGCAGATGTAAAGGTGCTGCTCGAGACAAAGAAGAAAAAATACATTGTTTGAAATTTTTTTGCACAGAGGTGAGCTTATATGTGTGTGCTTTTAATGTGTAAAAATAAAAACAATTCACATACTGTAACCTGATCACGATTCATAAAAGCTTTTGATTTTAGAATCTGCAACACATATGTGTTTCATAGCTCTATGTATTTTTAGACATTTCTCATGTATTTATTCACAAAATATTTTCACAAATATTTCATGCCAACAAATTCCATTATGAATAAATGTTTTGTGAGCACCAATTTTCATGAGAAAATTCAGTCTTGGCATTAGAAGAAATAAATGACATTTTAACGACAATGACAACAGTAATTTTAAATTGCACACTTATTTAAAAATATATAGTTTTCTGTGTTTATACTCAAATAAATTCAGTCTTGGTGAGCATAAGAAACTTCATATTATTAGAAGCATAAAAGGATATTGATCTATAAGAGACTGTGATTGTTTGACCATACCACTGCCTGAGTTTGTTTTTTGTCTGTCCTAACTTAGCACTCCCTTCAAATAGAGTGTATATGATATCAGTGGGGGAGAGGATAGAGGTTATATCCATGCACTGAACTACCCAGTACTGTTTGTTTTCTGAGTCGGATCTGTGTCCATCAGCGGTCAACCCCCACAGAGACAGCTCTGGGTCCCAGGCCACCCTTTCCCCTGCCGCCTTTGCTGTCACCTTTCTGCTTGGCTGCACCCCTTTGGTAAATATACCTCCGGAGTCATGCTCTGCCAATATTTTACACAGCCAGGTAGTACATCAGCGATGATCCTGTCCACTTTATTTGTCTTGCCTCCATCAGTGTAAGGCCCGTGTCCTCAGCACTGGGCTTCAGAGCAGAGGATACATCGGTATCATTGATGTGCTGGACTTCGCAGGGGGCCTTCAGGGCCCAAAGTAAGACCGCTGTAGTACAGTGTCAGGACACAGCACTATAAAGGCTCTTCTGGGTCTCGACATCAGGCGTGGGTGACAGCAGCAATCTTTTATCCCACACGTACAGGCCATATACTCTACACTGTACCTCTCCAGCTGAGCGTTATAAACAGCTTCCTCTAAAATGACTAATGAACCATAAAAGTTTATCACCTAAATGCAATAAACCTGTGGGGAACAGTTTTTCCTCTTGGTGTGAGCAAGCATGGTTTCTTGCATGGATTCATGCAGCTAATGCATGCCATTTGGAATTTGATGAGGTAAAGTAGGAAGTGTCAATGCAGTTTGTGTATAATGAAATAATTAAAAGAAATGTCCTTATTAAAAAATGTGACTTATTAAAAAATGTGACTTATAAAACAGACCACAGGCTGTCTGAGAAACAGTTTGACGGAGACAGTGTGTTTCTGTGTGATTAGCATCCTGCTATACAGTCTCTCCAAATGTGCACAGGATGAGTTTAACCTTGCCTGAGGTGAAAAAACACATTTTATTCTAAAAAAAATGTTGTTGTTTTTTTCTATGTATAATGCGCCCCTGGCATCACAGCTTTGCCAGCCTATACTAAATGTTGCATAGAAATAGCGTCAGCAACGATAAAACATGGTTGTGATTGAGACTAAACTTGATGTAAGATTTTGCAGGACTTTTATCATTACTGCTATAATCTCTCACAGCATTTGACTTACCGGTTCTTTTTAGTTCATTATTGATTTGTTTGTGTAGAAACAAGGTCCAAAGGCTACAGATGATTAAGGCGTTTCATATCTTCAGCAGAACTGTATTCATAATCTTTTAACTACAGGGTAAAAAAAAAAAAAGATTCATACTGTTACGTTGCTGGCTGACGTGACTCGTGCTCTCACTTTCCGAGACGGGCAGGCAGGACACAGAGGCAGGAACTTGACTTCAAAATGAACATTTATTTGAAAAACAAACACGAGAACAACGGAAAAATGCAAAGGACAATGCGAGGTACAAACCGACATGAAACGTTAACATCACACAAAGAACCAAGTTATGGGGCGTGAATTTATACAAGATTAATCAAGGACTAAAGACACAACACCTGGACAGAACAGCTGATGGATGATCAAACAATGATGACATGGGCGGGGTTACAAATGAGGAGCAGACACAAGGCATCAAGTAAGTAAACACACTGGAGCACATGGCATGAGACATAAACCACATACAGATGGAAAACACAGACAAGACACGCCACAGCGTGACATAGCCCCCCCCCCAAGACGTAGATTCCAGACACGCACACACACAACAGCAAGGAGGGAGGTGGTATGGAGGAGGAGAGAGTTCATGAGAGGGGGGTGGGATGCCGGGAACACCTTTCCAAGGCGGAGCAGGCAGCGGAGACTTACACCTGGATGGAGCAGGCGGAGGATCCGACCTCCAAGGCATATCAGACGGTGGGGATGACCATCTGGGCGGACCAGACGGCGGAAACGCCCTCCAGGGCGGGGCAGACGATTGCAGTACCCTCAGGGGCAATCCAGACAGTAAAAAGGACCTCCAGGTCCGAACAGATCGTGACACCGCTTTCAAGGCGGAGCGGGTGGCGGAGACCTCCACCTGGATGGAGCAGATGAAGGATCTGACCTCCAAGGCGGATCAGACGGTGGGGATTTCCACCTGGGCAGGCCAGACGACGGAGACTTCCTCCAAGGCAGAGCAGACGGCAGAGCAGCCCACCTGGGCCTACCAGGCAGCAATGATGCTCTCCTGAGCTGAGCATACTGTTCATGTGCCCTCCAGGGTGGTGCAGACGGCAGAGATGACCACTTGGGACACCAGATGGTGGGAACACCCTCCAGGGAAGGGCCGATGGCGGGGGTGACCACTTAGACAGATCTGTTGGCGGGAACGCCCTCCGTGACACCGCAGTTATCTTCCAGGGTGGAGCAGGCAACGGAGAGGCCCACCGGGGCTCACCAGACAATGACAGTGCTCTCCTGGGCCGAACAGTCCATAACAATGCCCTCCTGGGCCGAACAGTCTCTGATAATGCCCTCCTAGGCTGAATAGGCAATCATAATGCCCTCCTGGGCCGAAAAGGCAACCATAATGCCCTTCTGGGTCGAACAGGCTGTCACTGCGCCCTCCGGGGGCCGAGCAGGCTGTGACTGTGCCCTCCGGAACCAAACAGACAATGAACGTGACCTTCTAGGTTGAACCGACAGAAATTGCAGATCAGATGGCGGAAACGCCCTCCAGGGCGGGGCAGGTGACTGCAGTACCCTCCGTGCACATGGCAGAACATGGAAAACACATGGAAAACACAGGCAGGACACACCACGGCGTGACACATGCAACATTATTTTTTTCCTTTTTAAATAAAACATCATTTAACTTATGACATAAACGTCAACAACTTCAACCTGACTGACTAACTCTGAATAAAGTACAGGATCAATAGGAGGAAAAAAAATAATAATAATAAAAATAAATAAATATATGATCTCCAATTGAACTTTCTATGCATTAAAGAATCCTAAAAATAAATGTATAACCTTTTCCACATAAGTAAATAAATAACTAAGCACTAAATCAGCATATTCAAATAAGTTCTGAAAGATCATGTGACATTAAAGACTTGAATAATGACTGCTGAATATTCAGCCTGCCATCACAGGAATAAATTACATTTTTTATTTATGGTAGAAAACACTATTATTTTAATTTGTAATATTTGACAGTACTGTTTTAATGTATGATTTGTCAGATAAATGTTCTAAGACTTCAATTAACTTACCCCAAAGGTTTGATCAGTAGTGTACTGTACTGTATTTAAGAACCAACTAAATTCTATTTTTAAGTAAGGTCACACAGTTGAATATATCAAATAAAGTTGCTTAATGATCAATAGTTTTGAAAGTTGTTTTTGAAGAGAAAAGCCATTTTAAAACCATCATCAATAAATTCACTTCCTATTTCTGTATACACCAGCACATTCTACAGTATATTGCAATAAGACGTTCTGTATGGAGCTGGCCTTGATGGGGCTTTCATATTCATCATCAGTTTGGGATGTACATAATTCAGGAGCCAGAATGCATCATGGGAACGATGGTGTATGTAAGAAACACAAATGGATGAATATTACAAGACTTTTGGTGCACACAGAGGTTCCAGCTGAATAAACACAGACTGTGCATCTGGCCCTGTCCCACTTTATGCTTTCTGCCTGGCACTTTTATCGGAAGAAAGAACTTAACGTGACTGCTGTGCTGCAGACTGGTTAGTCTAAATGTTCAGTTGGTCCCTGTCCTCAAAAATAATGTTGTTTCAATCCTGCTTTAATATTCAGGATGTGTTTACATACAGTAGTTGGAGTTTATAAAGCCCCCAATGTACGATTCTGAGCAAATGTCATCTGATGTCGCAGTGTAGCCCGTACTTTGTGCAAATAGCATGTTGCTTCTATTTCATTCGCCGGATAAATATCAACAAATATGACTATTTACATGTGTTGTAAAGTGTTCATCAAACCTAAAGTAAACATGATTTTGTATAATTTACACTTTGGTGTGAAGAGTATGTTGCCATTTACACCAGCCATTCATTTAGAGGAAAGACAAATTGTGTCATCATTTACTCACCCCCATGTTATTTTCAGTGCTATTTTCCATGCAATTACGAGGAGGCACGAATGCACCATTAAGTTATTATACAATAAGTGCTCCATAGGATGCCAAGTTCATGAGAGAAGTAATGATATCTGTTTTGTGAATAAATAATTATTTAGATTCAGATCTTTTAATGATTCAGTTGAACTGGTTCACAAAACCAACATGAATCAATTATGAATCAGAATTATTTGCTGCTTGACAACTTACTGAATCAATGATTCATTGGCAGCATTTAAAATAACATTTTGGGATGTTTATAACATTGTATAACCTCAAAAGACCTGAAATGTAACTGGAAAGTCATGTAAGACCAGTAATTTGATTGCTTTGGGGTGCTTGATCTGTTTTCTTAATGCTGTAAAGCTCTAATGCTTCAGTTCTCATTCATTGTAACTGGAGAGAAAAAGCAATCATCACAGTCTTTAGATTTTCTCCTGCTGTGCTTTTTATCATAAAAAGTAAATGGATGAAGAAATGAAGAATATTTTGCATTAGTATTATTATTATTATTAGTAGTAGTAGTTGTATTTCTTATAGAATATAACACTTTTTTATTAGTAAGGAGTAACAATAAAAAACAACAGTTTATTATTTCAAGTGAATGTTGTTTGTTTGAACCTTCATCAAAGAATCCTGAAAACAATAGTTTTCACAAAATATTAAACAGGACAAACGCGGTTACATTAGTAAATGGTACTTGAGCTGCAATTTAGCATATTATAATGATTTCTGAAGAATAATGTTACACAGATTGCTAAACCTGTATCTATTTTAACTGAATGAAACACGCAAACAGCAAAGTCTTTTTTTCTGTTTTTCAAAAATAATGAAAAACACGAGGGTGAGAAAACCAGGTGCATTTTCATTTGGGGGTGAAATATCCCTTTAATGTCTATGCATTTATTCATGTATTGATTTATTTCAAGCTAGATTATTAGCCTCCGTAAAATGTCAGTTCTGAAGCAGAGCTCCCGTGTGATTCACACAAGCAGGATCTTTCTCTCAGGCTGAAGTCTGCTGATAACTGAAGGAAAGGTGAGTCACTGATAGAGGTCACTAACTGCTTCACAAACTGAAATAGAATCAGCCTGCAATGGCAGACTGGATACTTTAACCACTTCAAAGAGAGCGAAGGCATTTCTAGAGATAACGTGGCTTTTAAGAGAAAGATGGCGGAGTGTGACAGAACGACCGAGATAGAAGTGACAGACAGAAAGACACGGGTAAGTTTCGATGCAGAGATTGTAGTGCTTGAGAAACACTGCAGACAAGATCTGAACAGAGTGACCGAGAGAGGTTTACAGGACGTTTATAGCACAATATTGCCCCCCCCACCACCACCTGAAGCAGTAGGTTCTAATCGTTTTCTCAAAGCCCATCTGAGACAAGCATCTGGATTTACGTGCGGAAACTGCAAGGGTTCGGCTGGAACCCTTCCAGAGTATACCATTACGCTGAGACACTCTTCCTCCTCTGTGAAAGTGCCATTTATCCTCCAGCGGGGGGTTGGGGGGGTTCAACACCTCTGGTCAGACATGCACTTTCCAAGGCCTTCAACTTAATCCAGACTGTCTGATAACAGCTGTGAGATCTGCTCTAATGGAAGCCTGAGTCAGCGCTTTCACAACTGCCCTTTCGGCCAACTAAGTGGAACGCAACCTGCCGGTTTAGGATGGTTTGTTTTTAAATAGTTTGTTTCTGTGCCAGTATGGATGTTTTGATACAATAAAAAAGTGAGAAAAATAAAGGTCTATGATTTACCTTAGCTGACTCCAAGCTTTTTGATGTTTTCGTTGTATTGTTCACAGAATCCTATCACCTGATGTTTTTTTTTTTTTTTCTTGGCCTCTGACAGGGTGTCAAAGAATGCCCTTGCACAAGGCAATTTACAAGGAATGAATTGAAATGCCAGAGAAGCCAATTATTTTGTCAGAAAACACCTTACGATCATTGCATGGAGCTGCCAGGCTCCTGTGGAAAATTGTCAGAAAGCCCTTTCTGAGACAGAGAGGGCCATGGAGAACCAGCGTGGAGCCCAATAAATAAAACTCATTGAGCCCTCTCCGCTCATTACCTTGTCATGCCAAATAAGGAGCTCACTCAGAGAGAGGATACTGGAAGATGTATGGCACAGTAATTAGTTGTTCTCAGCTTGTAAATTATTTATTCCCAAAATACATTTCAAGTACAAGCAAAATTGCACAACAAGCATTTGAGGAACTTATGTATTATTTAAATCTCGATTCACAAGATGCAAGGAGATAATGGTGTTCACTTTTATCGTAAGAGCGAAAGCTTTTTAGGTCAACAACAGATCTATCTGATCTGTCTGTCCATCCATCCATCTGTATGCATGTCTGATTTTGTAATGATCAGTATTTTATATTTAAATACAGGCACGTTTCAATTATTTACCTTTAGAATGATCAGGTTAATAACACAAAATATCATCCAAAAAGTACATATATTATATACTTTAAATTGTAAAATGTATGTATGGTGTTGTATTTTCAATGTATTAAGACAAAACAGTATGGCGTTTTAATTCTAGACATGTATTGGTTATTGGACATAACAAGAAAACGATTACTGGTATCGGCTAGCCATGCATCCTTATTCTCAACATTTTTAAAAACTCAATCTGGAGGTCAATAAATGAATCTTTTTTTTTTTTTTTGGTTAAGCTGTGTCAGCTTTACAGCAAATATCTGAAAGAAATTGTTACAAGAAAAGATTGCAACTGATTTGTTTTCCGCTGAAGATGATAAAGAGATAAATTCCTGCCTCACTCAGAACAGGATGGATAATGTTTACATAGCCACTTTGTTTCCACAATGAATTTATTGGCAACTTTCAGCGTCTAATAAAATATTCATGTGTCCTCCTTTTGCTATTACAGATGACTTTACGGGCACAAGACTTTTTATAGTTGGAAAACTTTTTCTTTCACCATGATTGAAGAGCGTCAGGAAGCGTGAGATACAGCCATCACGTCCTTGTGCACAAAGTGCGTGAGGAGGCAACCTGATGGCACAGGCATCCAAATTGTCAGTGTGTTTTGTCACAAAGCGCAAAGCAATTAAATATTTAATGAAAAAGGGGCCACATATTTCCATCAACCTGGGAATTGCTTCTATTTTCTGATATATTTGTGAGAACTAAGTGCTGCTTCTCAAAATGATGTCCCTTTACCCAGCAACAAATGGGCAATCCAATGCAGCAGCCATTGAAGCCTGTGAATACGCAACATTACATGACCTTCTAAGCCTGGTTTGTCATTTTTATCCACAGCAGAATTAACTAAGTGACATAAAATAACATGCATTATTTAACTAGATGTTTTAGCTTTAATGGAACAAAGTGCAAAGGCTTCTGTTTTCTTCTTCGTCTTGTAAAAGCAGATAGTTACACCAACAAGTGCTACATTGAGGTACGTCGATGGTAAGAGCGGTCCTTTCCTCTTTGTACAGTATCAGCACATTCTGAAGTCCATTAAAGGATCATCTTTACGAACCCATCCAGCTACCAACTTTTTCTGCATCACTTTACTCATGTTCTGCATTAAGTGATGTTGTTAAACAAGTTTCAGGAAGAGCGCCGGCGCATGATTCGCCATGGCTGGCACCGCATTAATCAATTAATCTACTTTCTACTCCGTCCAGTCACAAGCCTCCTCCTTAAATAACCTCACTTCCCTCCCTTCCCTATCTCGTTTTGCATTCCCTCCTCCGCCCCGTCTCCTGCCTAGTTTCACACCAACCTGCTCCAGTGGGGCACAGGACGCCGAGCTCAGCCCTTGCTAGGGTTCAAAACCACTAGGGCTCGGAGTCCAATGATCTCCCGACTCGCCCCCCAGACAGCACGCCAAACACTCTAAATTTATCATCATAAGGAAGTGCAAACTCATGGAATGGTGCCATAAGCTATTTAAAAAGATATACAAGTGTATTTCTTCCTGCTGATAGGATTTCTTATTTTTTTTTTTGAGTGACTTTTTATTGTGGAATTAAAAAACAACTCAGAATTGCATAATTGTAAGATACAAAACTCACAATTTTGAGAAGAAAAGAAAAAAGTGTAAGTTTGCAAAAAAATCTCAATTGTGCGATAAACAATTGTTGGACTTTTTCTCACAGAACTGTAAAGAATGAGTTCATATTTTGCAGCTTTTTTTTTTTTTTTTCCTCCTCAAAATTCAGATTCTTTTCACAATTCAGACTTTTTTGTGTTCTCAAAATGGTGAGAATAAGGTATAAAATAAAAAAGGAAGTGAGATATAATCTCATGATTGTGAGATATAAACACACGATTGTCTTTTTTTATTTATTCTTTTGACGGAAACATAATTCCATGCAGCATTATGAAGCACCTGGAAAACTTATTGGTCAAAAACATGATGTTCAAAATCACTGAATACATTGTGTCAGCTTGCATCACTATTTATATTTGTCCACTGTCTATCAGACATTGTGTTGTTTTGAGAACGTTGACATTGATAGTCCAGTATAAACAATGAAATATCTGCAGTACTCTATGCTGTGATAGTAAGCGCATCCTACCATGATATTATAGCGTGTTACTGACAGCCACATTTTGCAGTCAGACAATCTGAGATTTGTTTATTCCATTATTTCAAGCCAGAGAGAAGATACTGTTTTCCACAATGTCAGTCTATGCCTCACACACGGCTGTTTGATGTTGTCTGACCTGCAGCGTTCAGTGAGAGAGAGAGAGCAGAGCCATGATGGAGGAGCGTTTTATAGCTCACATAAAGACTGGGCTCTTTTGCAATACTAAACAAGCTGGTGGAGCACACACTCATTTAAATCATCTCATTTAAACATCACTGTCACCTTGTCTCACCCTTCTCATCAGAATCACACAGTCTTAATAATACATTTGCTGTGTCTTCCAAGAAGAGGAGTTGCATTGTGATGATGGTTACTGCTATTTAACCTTGATGGTTAACAGAGGCTGATTTTGAAGGTTAATAGTTCATTTGTGCAGGAGATAATGAGCAAACTTACCCACTGAGCCCAAGCATCTCAACGGTGACTCAGCTCATTATACATACAAGCTGTGTATTTGCATCTGCGTGTGCTAACAAGGTCAAAGTGGATTTTTTTGTAGAATGAGCTTCATTAATTTTTTTAGGGTTAAAACTACACCGAAGAAATAAAGACAAACTAATGTTTTGAAATTAAGATGTCAATCTTCCTTCGTGTAAACAACATGGAAGTTCCGGTTAAAGCCAGCATCTGCAATCATTCACCTTGTTCAAAGACGTTTATACTCCTTCATATTTCACTACATCTGTTTCTCTTTTATGTCTTAATGAACAATTGTAAAAAATTTCTCAGGAAAAAATCACACACACATAAAAACAAATTATTCCAGACCGATATAGGAGAAAAGTAAAAGTAAAAGCTCAAAGAATATTTCATATGGAGATATACATTTTCACATCAAGAATTCTGAATAAAATCAAATTAATCTCTGTCTTTGCAATAATGAAGTATGTCTAGTCTTGTACGAAATGAAATCTCATTATGTCAGTTTTAACCTCATGAAATCTGTTCATTCATCACACATGCATTTTAATAAAGTAAAATCACAAGCAATAACTAATCTCGACACTTCCTATCAATGATTCCCTAGCCCTCATATGAAATGCCTGCCAACACCATCAGTCAATTTAGGGTAATCTAATCTGTTTCTGTCAGCAAAAATAAAAACATTCCTGACTCATTGTGATAATGATTAATGTATGTCCACTAAGACAGGCACATGCTGACATGCTTGCACACGTTGTACACACACGGCCACCTGAACATCACACACGATCAGTGAACAACAACTATAATGTGAAAGCATGTGTTTTCACAGAAATACAGAGGATAAAAGAACATGTATTACTGTATACGTATTTTTATTTCATTTACACACTATACAAATATTCGTAATACAGGAAAAAAAAATACTTGTTACTGTCATGTTGGTGTTTGGTAATGTTCTTTTATTTTCAAGTTCTATCCGTTAATCTATTGTAATTTCAATGTTAACTTTATCATACACATTGGAAATCTGTAGTTGGTTTAAGATCACGCTATGCCATGCTGATATAAAGTACTGTCACATTTATGCTTATTGGAAGCAGAAAACTATGAATGATTGAATGATTCATGATGCGAAACAGTAATAGGATGTTCACTGAAACCACATTTATTGCTCAATATTTTATATGAACAGTTTTGAATCTTATGTTTATTATCAGTTAGTGCACAATGTACAATTTAGGCAAAGACTTGGTCATTGAACACTGAAAATTTCCTCCGATCCTATAACAAAATCTGTAGTCTTTAACTGCTAGTTTGACATCTTCACCGACAACCCATTAAGCACAACTATGTCAAACTTTACCTTTGATCAGGGCCGTGACCACCACTGACATTCAGGGGGACAAGACCCCTTCTCAGATGACCATTAAATCAAGAACCATTAGGTGCAAAAAACCTCATGACACAATTAGTGGGACAACAACAAACCACCAATTGGTCCACACACATTGTCTTTACTATTTTCCTTTTCTTCTCTTGCTCTTCAAAGCAAGACATGATCAACATTAACACCAGAGATTGTTCTTTGTTTGTTTTCTAGCCACTGTTTCAGTTCCATGTGCAGCTCACTATCTCTGAACATGTCACGATATATATACGATGTAAAACTCAGTATGAGTCTTCTAGCTTATGCCTTTTTTTATCAAGTCTTGACTGTCGTAAAGTCTGACATTAATGACATCTGAGATCCTACAGTGTGACATGGCTTTAGCTGGGATTATGTTTGTACAGTCTTCTAAAAATTGCACATTTCACATCCAGCTTTATGGTGTTTTCTGTTACAGAGTTAATGTGTATTACATTATTTTAGTGTTAAATGTGTTGCAATGATTTGTTTTCTTTGCGTTCTGTTGGGTATGTCCCTGTGCACCATCTACTCTTAAGTACTGGCAATGTTGATGAACAGGACACTTAAAATAAACTGATTCAACGTGTGGCTTTTTATTGTGATTAAAAGCTTATTCTGATATTTGTAGTAGACTAGTATAGTAACATTATATCACTTAATGAATTACTGTTATAAGTTTTAAATACACAGGCATCCCATAAGAACAGAAACATTGTTAACAGTATTTTAAGGTGATTTTTTATTTTTTATATTTTGCAATCACACCAGCTTTTTTAAAATGTGATTATTATAATCATAATTATTTTATATTTAATAGTAATCTTTTTTTTTAAGTCACTAAACATTGTTTGTTTGTAAAGTTTCCGATATCGGGACAGGTGATGATATAAAGTAGAGAGAGTCGGTTCATTTTTATTCCACACACTCTTCAGCAAAGCTAATCACCTCAGCGGTTAGTCCCTTCACCTCAACTCTATCGTGCACAATCAAGACTTCCAGGTGCGGACTGATAACTTTTGTGAGAAAGATGGAGTGTAGTAGCTCATTCCAATTATCACTTAATTTCTCTTCCATTCTCCTCGTTGTCAGATTTTGACTCATGCCTCTATTAGTTGTGTGAATTATATCAGTTTTTTTTTTCTTCCATCCAGTGCGTTTGTGTGTGTGGGTGCACTTGTGTTTGATTTTTTTTCAAATCTAATTTAAGCAGGAAGGTTGTAAGTTAAACTTCTGTTCAGAATGTATGTGCAATTCTTCTTTCTGCTGCTCTTTTATTTTCTCATGGTTTTATTTGAGAAAGGTGCTATTTATGCTATTATTTCTCTATTTGAGAAAGCAGATGCTATGTGTCTTGAAGGCTAATAAATGTATACTAATTGTCGCATCTGAGTACGTTAATTGGCTTGTTGAGTAAAGATCATATGTGGATATCACCCAATGTGGCATTTAATTATTCTATTTTACCCCCAGATGATCTTGTGTCCATCTGACTGTGTAGAAAATGCCAAGGTCACTGCTGATATTGTCAAGACATAGATGATATCGAGATATGAAAATGAAAAAGCATTTGTAATAAACCTCTATCTTGCAAGGAAATGTGTGAATGGTGAAAAGAAACATTAAAACAAGCATAAAGAACATTATACATCAAACACGTCTAAGGTAATGAGACTATAAAGCCACCTCAATGGAGAATGGTTTTGATATTTGGCGGTAAATTAGGAGGAAATGCTGAAAAAAATAAAACACATCCCTTTTGCAGCCACACAAAGTGCACATTCTATTTCCTGTCATTTTGTAATTGGTTAAGGGCATGGTGGGATATTGAGCAGCTTTAAATGCCTTCATTTATTTGGCTGATTTCTAGCACTCCAGAGCCATGGAGCTCCGTGAGCAGCCAAAAAAATCCATTGGAAATTCTCCCATGCGACAGAACAACAAATGTGCTTTGCTTTTGGGTAATTGCCTCTTTATTGATAAATGAAAAAGAGTGATCATGGCAACCTCTCTAACCATTCGCACATTAAATATTAAAACTTTTTACTGAGGTCATTTCTGCAACCAGGAATGTCACTTCTGCTGAAAACAGAAGATCCTGAAGCCGTGTCAATGCTTCATTTTCTAATGGTGCTTTCCCCCAAGAAATCATCTCTGACGGATTCCTTAACTGATTCACATTTTCTTCAAATTACATTTTTCCCCAAAAATAAATAAATGTCATATTTGCATGCACTCTCTATTGGGGGCGGTGGAGGAGGAGTGTGAAAATACAAGCTGGGTGTTATCTACATTTTAAGGAGAAACACTCTTTATTAGGCACCACATTTGGACCTTACAACAAGTGCAGAGGACACGGAAAATACTTAAAGAAGCACAATAGCTAAATGTCACATTGCTGACAATCAGTTGCCACAGGGTCTGTTTACAAAGTGCAAGCTTAAGTCACCTTCAGTTGACATGTTGCAGGCCATGTTAACTTGTGTTGACACATTCGAATGCTTATGAGTTACCTGATTCAGTGTTGTATTATCTGCGGTGCTGGAGGATGTTGTGTAATAATCCATCACGATTTCTGCACATAATTTAGTGCAGGTTTAGTTTCACTGTCAGAGCACATCTCCAAATGGCTTAAATTAAGGGCTGCCATTTGGCATAATGCTGTCAAGTTTTTGTCCCACTTTTCTTGTATTATTATTACCTGTGTAGCCTCCTTTGGGGATTTGTGCACTACAAGTGAAAAACTTTAATTGTGGGTTATTTTATGTATTAGCTTCTATTCCCTAGAGACAAAAATACTTCAAAAAATGTCACAGAAAAAAAAAGAGTGCGCAATGACAGACTCCTGGGCTATAGATCACTCTGACACATCCTGATATGGAGCCTAGTCTACCGGCTTCATTAAATATTCAGTTACCCTTCAATTACACCAGGGCTAGCATGATTTATGCTTTTACGTTTTAATTTCAATTAAGCAACCTGTTTAGCCAATGTCCCGTTGTATGCTCGCGTAACAGGCAGGGGGAAAAACTCAATTACGCCCTACAACATGTTGATTCGCTATATCAGAAATTGGCTAATACATTTCTTGTCTAGACACATTCGCTCCTGTTCTCGCCTCGACTTCCTCCAAAATCTACTTTTAGTGTCCACTGGGCCCTGCACGCACACACCAAACACATGGAACAAAAACAATTAGATTAGCCCTGAAACCAGAGGTTTTATTTCATAAGTAAAACACACCATATAGTGATACTGGATATGAATGAGCTGCAGAACCGTAGTAGGAAGATAACATGATTTTATTCTATAGCATTTGTCTTCGGGGCAGAAATGAAGGAGTGCGGCAGAGACACAATATGGTCTCACTGGAGAGTTGAGCAGCAGGTGGCAACAGGTAAGAGAAAAAAAACAGTACAGACCATTCTCTTTTTCATATTTAGAGCTGCGAACATTCTTGGCCTAGTGTGTGCCTCTGTATTGCTTCTGTTAAGCACTTACTTGAGATTTTGGTAGGTACAGGTACTGCAATAACGCACTAATTAAAATAAATTAATTAGAGTGATTTCTGAAAGATCATGGGACACTAAAGTCTGGAGTAATGACTGCTAAAAATTCAGCTTTGCCTTAACAGAAATCAATTAATCAATTGTGAAATACCTTAAAAGACAACACAGTCGTTTCTAATAATTTTTCACAATTGTACAGTGTTTACTGTATTTTTAATAAGATAAATTAAGCCTTGGTGAAAATACTTCTTTCATCCTTTGATTTAAATGTCTTTTATTTTTAATTCATTCATGTCATTATACAGAAGTCTCATGATTTATTTGATCAAATTTGATTTATTTGAAAAATACTACATATATATTATATACTACATTTAAATTGTATAGCATATATACAGTGCCCTTCAGTAATATTGGCACCCTTTGTAAATATGAGCAATTGTAGCTGTGAAAATAAATCTGCTTATCCTTTTGATCTTTCATTGTGAAATAAACATGTCTATGGTTAATGTTAGCCACAATTATTTTCCCTTATAATGTCTTGGAGAACAGCTGATAAGAGACAATTCCTTCACAGGATCTCTTTAGATCCTTCAGATTTACAGCTCCATGTTGGTGCTGCTTCTCTTAAATTTACCCACTTTTTTTCCATGGGCTCTATGGTCAGAGGACTGGGACAGCCAGGGCAGCTTTAAACCCATAATTGTCCTGATGGAAGATCCAACCACGAATAATCGTGCGATGTCTAACAGAGACTTATTTGTTTATCTGTTGGTATTTGATAGAATCCATGATGTCATATGTCTAAACCAGAAGTCCAGGACCTCGAGCAGAAATATAGGCCCACAACATTAAAGATCCAGCAGTGTATTTAACTATGGGCTTATACTTATCCCTATTTGTACTAAATCTATCTGGTGGATTTGCTGGATTTTGCTAATAAGTTATTATTTTAGTTTCATTTGTCTATTGAAGCCAGTGTCATTTGAAGTTCCTCTCGTGTTTGATTACTGAATATACTGGAGATTTTGGATGAACAAGGAGATTTCTTTTTTTTTTTTTTTTTGAAGCAGTTATATAATAGGGATATATAGGGACTGTTTGATATATGGGATTTCTGACCCCAAGACTCAATAATTGTGGCATCATGCATTGAAAAAAAAACATTTATCAGGAAATGTTCTTCCCACTTTCAATAGTTTTAATTTAGCTATAGGTTAGTGACCACAGTATCCATAAAAATAAACTAATGCAATGTTGAATTCCTGTAATGTGTAGTTCATGTATAATAATTTTATGTAAGTAAAACTGTCACACACAACTATAAGCTGCATTTAATTGCAACTAACCAAAAACCAACAAATCAATTATATTCTTATACAAGCCATTCATCTTTTTTTTTCTTTGTTGAAACTGTAAACCATTATCCTAGAATGTAGACTATAAGCATGCCAAGTAAATAATCTCATAAATAATTTTAAATGAAGTCTGATCCATGTGACATCAGTTGACAGTGCAGCCTCCAATAGCAGGGTGTTTTGCATTACTTTTGTAGATTTAGCAAATCAGCAAGCAGTGGGGCAGAGTCCTACTGTATGTGTGTAGCATGTTTGACTGGGTGCACTTTCAAACACAAATGTTCTTAGGCTGCACAAAATGCAGTAGAGAGGGCGTTGAATTTTGAGAAAGCTATTTTTGCGGTGCAGATTGTGCAGGCAGGGTGGCAGATGAAGAAATGCCATAAGCTGGGGAAAAGAAAATAGGTCATACACGTCAGGTTCTTGGCTTCATTCTCTGACGTGTCATCACCTGAGGTGCAAAATGAAGAAAAATTGCACGTAACTAGACACATGCCTAAGGAGCTGATTGTTTTCAGGGGTTTTGGTTTGGGGTGGGTTATTTCAACCATCCAGGCATGGCTTCACACTGAGGTTTTTCCTAGCTTATTGTACACAAATGGCTACTGAATAATTTGATCTTCTAAGAGGGGAGTCTCTTTCTGTGACCTTTCTGAGAGATTCAGATTTCATGTGTTTCCCTGGGTGTCCTACTGCTCCTACAAATTTAGATTTTCACAAATAAAAGAAGGAAACAGTCTGCTGTGTATGAGTCAGGTTACCCTAGCCTTCCATGGATCTGGAAGACACTCTCTGTTCTTTAATCCTTCACATACTGTACATATAACAACACTAATGCAGACACAAAATGTCACTCAACTAGCAGACACTGTGAGTCAGTTAACATAGCATTTTTGTGAATTATTTTGTTTTTATCTTAAAATGGTGATCAAATCGAATCAGTTTGTTCAATTTTTTAACAAATCATATGAATTAATGATTCCGTTCAATGAATCAATGAATTCAGCTAATGGTGAATGTTTCAGTTGTTTTGTTCTTGAATAAAGCAGTACTCAATAAATTGGTTAAATTTTATGATTTAGTGATTTACCCATAAAGAGAGTCATTTGTTTCATTCTTGTATAAAACAGCAAAAAAAAAACACAATGAATATTTTAGCGACTCGTAGAGGCAGTACAATATTTGTCCTTCCTGAATAAAGCAGTCTTTTTAAAAGAGGCAGTTGAATGATTCAATGGTTAAACCATAAAGCAAGCCACTTGTTGAATCCCTGTGACATAATAAAGCAGAATACCTCAGGTGCCATGTCATCAAGTGTCAACAAAGGCCTTGGAGGGCAACCTTCAAAATTTTATGGCACTGCCAGTGGCTTACTAATGCATCTCATTCTAGCCTTCAGTGCTGAAGATTGTCACCTAGATCTTTCACAAGGATTAGACTAGAAATGACACAGCCTTACTAAGATGCTGTCTTCCAGTACGTTGTTTTATTCCTGAATGAATCAGCATTAAATAAATCAATGAACAGCTGAAAAAAAAAAAATCAGTGTGACCAGCAAGAAAAAATAACTGAAAAATCCCCACGACTAATACACGGATTTGTAATATAAAATGAAACAAATAAATTACATCGTACAATATACATACAATATAACATAACATAACACTTAACATAACATAAGCAACCAAAGTGAAAAAGAAATATATTTAAATTGTGCTTTTTTAGACATACTTAATATATTTAAATCATACTATACTAAGTGCATATTAAATGTA
>JAUYWG010000040.1:17548217-17559730 GCA_034779775.1 Enteromius afrohamiltoni
GCCTTTAGTAAAAGCTCAAAGCAGATAGGTCTCTCTGGCGAGTTCCCATATGTAACGTCGAAGTGATTCGACTGAAACGGTAACTCCAGCCAAGCAAAACAAAAATGTAGCCTAATGATTATTTAAAAAAAAAGCGGGGTGGACTGCTAACCTTGTGTTCTACAGTAGTCAACATTTGAAGTGGATCAAAACCTGTCATCAATGTTGTACTAAAACCTAAAACCAAAATGCGTTCTTGTATTAGGATAACTTTGATCAACTGTTTTTGATCCACTTCAAATGCTGACTACTGTATACCCATCAGAGGAAAAACAGGTAGACTTGTTACTGCATTCTAAAGCTACAATCTGAGAACTGGGTCAGTGGAGTTTGGATTTAGGGTTCACTGAAGTCAAACTCAATTCCAAAAACATTGATTTCGCCACCTTAAGTATACAGCACTTATTGTCAACTTGTCCAGTTCATGTAGCCTTTGCCCCATTCCCTTCGGCTATGTCTGGGTCAGTCAGTGCAAATCAGAACAATCATAAAAAGGATTTGTACATTTGTAACACTTCAGACTACTAAGCCACCTACAAATGTTGTTAGATAGAATACCTTGCAGGGCATGCGCTGGGAAATTTCTTCTATAAGCTTTACAAAACATTGCCTTTTGGTATATGTTGTAATGTAAACCAACTTTATACTTTTACAACTAAAGATGCTCTTTATTTTTTTACGTTTTAATCTATTATATAATTTGTGTCAGATGCAGATTCCTAAACAAGATTTGCCCATCTGTACAGAAAAGACATAACCCGTCTGTTTTCCAAAATTAGGCATAAGTATTGGAATAATTTGAATTCATAATAATCCTTCTGTCATATTTTAGTCAAATAGCACATATGAACCAGGACTAATGCATGGATCCTTTCAAAAGTAAGAAAAACATTGTCATTAATTTGTAATGCATTTTAGTATTTTTATTTTAATTTTTTTTCAAAAGAGCACTTTTTTTTTAATTTGTTTACTTGAGAAATCACATTTGCCCTTCTTTGCCAACAGCCCTCTGCTAATATTCAATTGCTATTAGTAATTGAGGTGCCTCATCCCCATATCTTCTCACCTCAGACATTTTACAGAAAAAGCAAAATGCCTTTGCTTTTTCTAGCTACAGATAAGCCTTCTAACTGGCTTATATGTGCTGTAATTCATAATATTCAGTCAAAAAATAGCAGCTTTTGTGTTTAAAGCCATACTGGGAGAAAAGCAAATTTAATGTCACCACATGCCATGCTCCATAGTGTGATAAATGCACATGAAACACCTGTAATTTGTTTGCACAGATCAGAGTGTCAAAGGCACAGTCAGATCTCAACCACCCTCAATGAGCTGTCAATAAGAACTTGTACCTAATGATATCATATGTAACCAGCATTACAAAATGTCTACAGCTGTCAATAGGCTAATTTTGGTTAGAGGCTAAAATAAATCGATAAAGCAAATAATTTATACCTATTAAAAGGTAAGACACTTTATCCTTAAAACCATGTAGTCTGGGTCATGAAAAAACACATAAAAGTAGTAGCAGTAAATTCTGACAGCAAATCTGTACTATATTTCCAGTCATTTTAAAACACTAGATTTATTTTTTATCATTCTACTATAACTATAAATGTATGTGCTTATTGTGATAGGGTTGGGGTAAAGTAATATTGCACACATCATGCGTAGTTGCTTAAGAATGCAATTTTACATTTACACCTATTGTGTGAATTACCAAAATAAATTTTGCTATCCCCCTCAGGGATTTGTATGAACATTAACATTTTTCTCTCTGTGGTTAATGTTAAGACCACAGAATATTCAGAATATTCAAAATATATATCAAGGTATATCAAAACAAAGACTTCCGTTAGGGATAGGGATATTATTATTACAATTATTATGAGGCTGTTACATGAAAACGGAAAAGCTGGAGTGTATAATCTCTAAACAAAGTCATTACTTGGGCAAGTATATCTCAGTAACATTAAGGGAAAAAAGGCTGAAATTATTTTCTCATGATTTCAGAAGCATCTTAGACTTAAACAGAAAATTACAGTACCTGATTTTGATGCGGTAGGCAAAATGCAAGACAGATTTAGGGATCTGGCAATTAAATATTTAAAGCTTAACTCAGCAAGAGTCCAGCCAGAACTGAACTGAGGTTACTGAGTTTACATTCAAAATATAATTGAGTGAAATTTTACACATTCACAGAACATGGGTGGAAAAACGAATGCGTTCGGGAGCACCTACCTCGGGAGATCACCATCCATTTGCGCTTCAGATATGAAAGGAAAAACCAAAGGCCTAAATCTCCTGGCTCCATACCCATCCCCTTGTAGTGTCGAGGAAAGCTTTTCACAGATTCAGCAAATCATTCGTCGAGTCATCTAAGTCAAAGGATACGAAACGTAAACAAACTAAAACCGCAAGCTTGACTGTGGTTTATGCAGATCTCAGAAGTAAGCAGCTTGCTCCAATTAGAAAAAACATTCCTTGAACTTAAATGTGATGGGGGATTTCACTAGTTGTGTTGAGTGCAAAGAGTGAAAAAAAAAAAAAAAAATAGTAAAACACTTTAGAATAGATAAGACTAAATGTGGTTTTGCTGGAAAACTCTCCATCATACTCATGTCTGGAGGTTTTTTTTTCCCCTCTCTTTTTAAGAAAACAGAGAAAAAACAAAATTCTATGCTCCACCGAGGTTCTGAAGTCTACATCCAATAGACACTGTTATTTTGATTGGCAGTGAACTGGTATGTCACATGACAATGACAACGTGATACATATAGTATGAGCCATTGCATAACGTTACTATTATTATTCAATGGCTTTGGTTTTGATATCATTCATACGCATATTCAAAAGGAGTACCTACACAAAGAATGTGCAGCCATCATTTTTATAAGAGAGTCACTGAATAATTTACTCAACTGCTTGGTTGAAGTCTTATACATTTAAAGAATTAAACAAGTAACTTTCTGTTTGTTGAATGAATTACTCAACCTATTATAAAACACTAATTAATTGAACAATCCTGAGAAAAAAATAAGTAACTGACAAAATCGTGTCAATTTACTTTATTGTACATAGAGCTTTTAAATGACACAGTGTTAGATTCTCAAGCACGCTTTTCTATATACAGTACAGTCAATTTTTACTTTATTCATGCAATTCAAATGGGACTATTTGCTGAAATATACTCTTTAAGATCAGTTGTAGTGACATTTCTGCCACTGTGCTGTTGTGAGATTGTTTGCCATGCATTATACATTTTAATTATTTATGGCTTATAAAATCATACCGATTCTAAGGTCTGTAGAGTGCGGTAACCTTCCAATCCACTGAGGACGGACAGCATGGGGCTGTTTTAATGCTACTCCAGCCAAATCCCTGCCATCATCTGCTGATGCAGGTTGCCTAATGCAGTTTGAGTGTTGAGCTTGTAGGGGTCAGCATTCAGAGCTGATACATGCTCAGGTCAGGTTTTAGACCTCAGATGACATCTATGATGAACTTCCTCTAGTCCTCAGTAACAAGGGCAAAATGGACACTGTGAAATCCTCAAGCTTTTGTGTGGCTTTATAGGGCATGCGATTTATTTCGAGTGCAGGTCTAAATGGGCTCTGTATGCGGACTATGTATTTGTTGGTGATATCTTAGCAACATCTAATACATTTTACATAAATGCATGTTGGCCATATGTTTGTGTTTACTTTGGTTTACTTCGCAATTAAATATTAAAATATCTATAATTAAATATCCTTTTTTTTTTCTTTTTTTTTCAGTTCGAGAGTCTCTCCTGGTAATTTACTGTATGCTACATTGTTTTTCTAGGTACAAATCAACATCATGCATCTTTGTACTGCATGCGTGTTTTGACAAAGATGCTGTTTAATAAAACAAGATCTTGAAATGAGACATAATGTATATACAAATTGATTTTTGTAAAATAAATTTTGCTTGACAGCCAGATAAACACATGAATATTGTATATGCACCACCACTGAGATATGGAATAAGTTTATCATAAATGCAATTTTAAAAATAAAAAGTCATTTGGAAGTGCATTTCACCCAAAGAATCCTTTGAGTCTGATGTTCATCTGTTTGAAATATTTGTAAAATATTTCAAATGTTAAATATTGTGTTTGAAAACCAGCTACTTGAATCAAATGAGTTGCCACAAGCTCTAATTATGCTGCACACTGAGCAGCATCAACATATTAAATGAATTACTGTTAACCTTGCCTTAAAATCAGTGAAGTTCTCTTTTAATTTGTTCATTTTCAAGCTTATTATTGAATATTAGTTTATACACAGAGGGATGATGAAAATTAATTGTCCTTGCTTGTGTTTTGGTCCATTTGACACCAACACTTAAAAACACAACAGCTTAAAAGACCATTTATGTGCTTAAATATGGGTTATGCTTTTGTACATCTGTCAAACGGGTTGTATATACTTTATGCTTTACAGCCACTGCACCAGTGTTAAACAAACACAATGGTATAACAGAAGAAATGCTAGAATAATAAGTGAGATATTTTAGAAAAAATTCATGGCGGGGGTGATCTTTGAAAATACATTACATTGCACACCAGGTGTTTTTTGTTTTTCTCACAACTGAATATATCTGTGGTTGAAAGGAAAACATTTGGCCCAGCCTGGGGCATGTGGTGAGACATTAACAACACCTCAAAGTGACCTCTCCTCTTAATGCTGACTTCAGTTTGGAGGGCAGCGCAGTTTGAGGCCAGCACACTAATAGAATCAGATCCGAAGTATGAAAAAGTATTTCACCCACCCACATAGCTCGAAAACAAAACAAGGTTAAGCAGAAAAAGTAAAGTTGAACTATAAAGTTCTCTGAACTGGAGAGACAGATGACCGCAATGATCTATCTATGAAACAGTCAGTAACTCACTGGAAGACAGCAGGATGGATAGCCATAATATCAAATAGATAAAAGCTTAGCAATTACATTTCTTTATGCATTATAATAACTAAAACGTAGCAACCTATTAATAAGCAGTCACACAAGAAGAGGCGCTAACCCATAATTCTGCTCTCTTTTTATACTCTTTTTTTCTGAAACCTGTTAGCAAGTTGGAAGAAAGATAAAGCTTATGTCAGACAAAAGTTCTTTCCTCTCTGTCTCATTTGTCTGGATTCTTACTAGATTTCTGCCATCAAACAGACTTTCAAGTATCTAAGCAACTTGTTAATGTTCATTTAGGAAAAAAATCTGATTTTTAACAGCTTATTGGTCTTTACAGATGCAAACAAAATTACACTTGTAGTCTAATTCTGCACAGAATGTACTGCAATAAGCTTTGTAATTGTTCGGGATAGGGTAATGCTTGCTTTTATGTACTGTAATGCTGTCAATTTGCACTAGAATGTTAACAAGCCTCATGTCGGCATAGTTAGTGTGCAATAAAGCACAGTTAGACCTCCTTATTGCAAAGGACTCAATGCTGTATGTAAGAAAGCACATGTAAATCTTTTTGGTGGCCTGCTGGGTTACAGAGATGATGAAGACTTGTAATGTTTAACTGCTTCGGGAGCAGACTGTAAACCAGGCAGAGGTGTGTGAAAGCACTGTGACTCTCCTCCGCTATGTGGGTACCATTTATTTCTAGACACTCCACCAGCACTATCTAATCAATCAACTCTTTCCATCTAACAGCTTAACCACCAGAGCCTTCTTTGTCTTCTTACTCTTGAAATAACAGTAAAGTACTCTAAAGAGCTGTAAAATGTGGATCTTCCCACACTAAATGAAGAAACACTTCCTTGCCCTTTACCATTTAGACAGACCACATGAACAGACGCTGTTTAGATCTTTAAGAACACCTAGGATAAACTGTAAGATAAATACCTGAACATGACGCATATTCTTTTTGGTTCACATTGACAGAACATATAGAGAATATCTATTTAATTTGGTTGTGGATCATTTTGCACTGCATTTAGAATGTATTTTACATTCTAACTATACAAATATATTTTGTTCATATCATTGAAATTCAATAAATTCACATTCCAAATAAAATTGTCAGTTTAATTTCCTTAATTTCTTAATTTTGCCCAACTTTGATGGATATGCCATGTAGTCTAAAGTTTATGAATTCTGTAATACTTTCATTTACTGTTCACTGATAGGAAAGTGGCTGCAGTCACTTTATTTGTAAATTCATGTAAACACGGCAGTTTTTTTTCCGCAATCACACATCTGTGCTTTGTTTCCAGGTGGACCGAAAATAAATGCAACACTCGCGTCCCCTGGAAATCCAATAAATTTCAACCAATAATTTGATGACTTCGACATTCCTAATGGGTTTCCAGTTAAGTGTACCATATGCATCAGACGTTTTGCCAACGTTCCGTGGGCGTGACATCTGAGGCTGAGAATAGTCAACTACTTGTACAGTATGGAAGACCGTTTTTGCCACTGAAAAAAGGTTTTTGAGACTTTTTCTCTCACAATTCTAACTTTTCTTTTTCTCAGAATTACGTGAACTTGTAATTAGGTGAAAAAATGTCAAAATTGCTGTAACAAGGGCCAGGACTCAGGCAAGTGTAACATCCAAATGCAAGCTTTAGTAATACACAATGTGGTCATACAAGCAGGGTTCAAACATTGGTAAACAGGTATATCCAAGTGCAAAACAAAATCGTAAACAGTAACCAACCAATGGTCAGGGCAGGCAGCAAAGTGTTCACGAAAACAGAATACAATCCAAGGTCAAAATCCAAGAGGGCAATCTAAAGTAGCAAATGAAACAAGACAATTAAAAAAAGGCAAGACTGTGGCAACGGTAAACAGGGCAAAACAATGAACATGAACTAGAGAAAACGCTTGGTAGAGTCCGCAACAGCAAAACAATACTTCACAAATTCATAGGGCATAGGGAGCTGAGACATTCCGTGCACAGGTGAGAGCTCCCTCTCCTGACTGGGCATTATAACAGCATCATTTAAACTCGCAATTCTGAGTTATACTTTACTTTGTATATCTCAGATTTCTGACTTTATAGCTCACAATTGTGTAATACAAAATATTAGTTTTGACTTTTTCTCAAAATTGTGAGACTTAAACATATATATGAACTCAGATATAAACTCAATTTCAAGTTATTAAGTCACAATTATGTGAGAAGAAAAGTCAAAATTGTGAGATATTTTTGTGAGTTGTAAAAACCTTTGAAGAGGTTGGAATCGAGAGAAAAAAAAAAAGAAAAAAAGATTGCCATTGCTTAAGGAACGTGGTCCATAATGAGAGTTTGTGCAGACATGGTTCAGAGAGAGTGATATTACAGTAGTTTTAAAAACTCGGGAGAGTGATTCATGATTAATAGTTCCTCAGTACAGTTGCTGGTTTCCTTGAGGAACACGAGTGCACGTTTGTCTGAAGAGAGATAATAATGGGCTATGTTTGTAGATGCATTGTATTTACAGGATGTAAAAACGAATAAAAATAGTTCAGTTCGGGCTTGAAGCAAATTGATTTCTCAAAGATTATCCTCTTAACTTTTATTTTATTTTGGTTTATTTTATTTGATAATCCTATTCCTGTTAAAGAAAGAATGGAGGAAACCAAATGTAGCAAATAAAGCGGATGTAATGGTATAAAATAATACAAGATAGATATATATATATACTCTAATTATCCCTACCATACCTGCTCAAACAAAATAATAGATTTTTACATTAACTTTAAGAGGCCCAGCTCCATCCTTTCTGCTCCAAGAAAAATCAACACTGTTAAGGCAATATACTTTTTTTGACTACATTTAACGTGTTTATATAATGCAAAAACTAACAAGACTGTGAGCAACAGTACAACATTTACAGTTTACAATTTGAACAAGAATACTGTGTGGCATAAATTAATAACTCTTTTGAAAAGCCTTAGATGCAGTTGTTCTCAATGACATTTTCCCTTATTTTCGCTTAACAAGTATTCCCTTGTTGTATAGTTGTTAATAAAACTGAAAGACAAACACCTGTGGTATTCAGCTATGAGTTTTGCTTGTATTTTATTTTTTATTTAAGTATTAGTGCAGAAATAGCATATTTCCTTACTTAGTTTATGTTATATTAACAGTTTTGCAAAGTGCAAAAGAGCCTGGATGTTATGTAAATATGAAAAGAAAACCTTCATTAAAAAAAAATCTATTTTATTTGGTTATATTATGTGTAATTTATTTGCTGCATTTACGTATATTGTCTTGTGCTTAGAGAATAGGGAGTGTTGAACACTATTAAATAAACCCCTTTCAATCGGATCTAAAATTCGTGAAGGAATGCTCACATCCCTGCATTTAAGCCATTTAAGTGTGTGTGATTTATTTCAGTGGCTTGCCTGTGTTTTGGGATGAGATGAAGCACTGGGAATGCAGCACATCTTGCCATTTCAGCAAGTCTATCTGGATGGATAAGAGTGGCCTTCAGACCCTTGATGAAAGCCATCCCATCATCCTGACATTCACTCTCAAATCACCAACTATTCTGCTGACTCCGCTGAACTGGTGACGGGGCACAACAGGGGGCCATCAGGGCACCTCTCTCTCCTTTCACAGGGGAAAAGATTGAACTACCATAAGTTCTGCCTAATTTTATTTTATTTGATAAGAGGGGGAAAGAGATGGTTTAATACTTTGTATTTTCACCTCCAAAAATTAAATAAAAAATCCTCTACGGATAATTTGAGATGACAGTCAACTTGTCAAATTAATACCACCTGCTGAATGTTAAGCACAGTTGTCTTATTAATTTACCAGCATCTCATCTCTTCTCTCTCGGCAGTTTTATCTCTGGTGGTGAAATCCCTACTCCTGTTATACTTGAGTTACTAGAGAATTTGACCAACTGGCAAAAAAACAGCTGCAAAATCAACAGTGATACTTCAATTTTGTTACCTACACACAAGAACGAGTTATAAATGCGATCATTCCTGAACCACACATGCTTCCCTTCTCACATAAACCCTCTAGAAGCAGATCACTAGACATTTCCTATTATCAAGATTCGCTCCGCTTATGGTGTGAAAGACATTGTAGCCCAGCTGATTAGAAACACTCACAGACAGCCATCTGTAAAATTTGTGCTATAAAATTTCATGAGCATAAATCATAGTGCCTCACTCAATGGCTTTATGTATATTAAATTGTCTTTGTCTAAATCGATCACTATATGAGGCTCTGCTCAGCACAACAACTTGCATTATAGCCGCAGCTGTTTATACAATGGCTTCAATTTATCAGTGCTGTTTACCCCAGAATGCAATTTGCAGCCGTTTAGTCAAATGAAGACACATGAGTGATGTAGCAAGTGAAAAACATTTCAGAGGTGAGTCGATAAGTTCCAGTTCAAGGGCTTTATTTTTACTACAGTACACCCACTTCTCCTAACTGTAACTGTGATTTTGGGGTGAAATATCTTAATGGTTACATTATGTCATTTGTGAGGTTTTAAATATATAGATATGAATCTATATCTATAAATCTATATAAATATATATATACACTTTTTCACTTTCAACAACAGAACCCTTCATTTTTGTGGAGCCATTTTCTGTATTACTCTATACAGTTTATATAGTCAACACAATTGTATCGTAACCAAAAATATCCTGCAAAATAGAGCTAAATGTTGAAAGAAAGAAAGAAATGACAAAGTCACTTGAATTGGAAATAATAAAACCAATATGACTTTAAAAAGTTTTGTCTTTGTGCTTGTTGAATAAGTCTAACAAGTTATTATTTAATTTCCAAAAAAATAAAAAATAACTGATGCAATTTTGTTTTTTGATAAAAAAAAAACATGACTTTTTTGATAATAAAAACTGGCACATTTTTCAAAAAATATTTTTAAATGTCTATATTAGAACATGTCAGCACTTGTAGTTAGTTTTTAAATGTTTTGTTTATAAATCTCACTATCTTCATATATGTCTGACAGTGTTAATTTACTAATATAAGTGTAATATTTATATTAATATTAATATTTATACTGTATTGTTATATCAATTTTCCAAAACAAGTTTTAGTTAAAACCAACTATGAGTGAGCTGCTCTAAGTCTGTTTTGCATGTACACAGTATTTAGAAACAAGACCCCTTGTGACCACATGGCTGGTCTGTGTTCGGGCATATAGACAGTTGTGTGAAGTAGGAAGCATAGTAAGTGCTTCACAGTCCGTCTGGGCCCAATCATGATTGTGCGCAGAGCTTGTCGCTAGGGAGATCTGAAGCAGCCCTCTCAAGCTGCCTCCCAATTACCTGATCCAATTTGTATTCAGTGCATGAGAGCAGCAATGTGTAAGACCGTGATAGCCCGACAGCCTTAGGTCTCTCTCTATCCTCTGCTCTTTGTAGAGTGCTGGTATTAGCTCTAGAGAAAAAAAGAAAAAGCCTTGAACAAACAACTTGACCACTGTGGCATGCTGAAGACATAATGATTCATCATATTCAGCACTCAGAGACTCTTTAACCCTGAATACTAAGAGAATGATGCGTGGTGCACACTATCTAGCGCATGTGTATAATATAACCTTTATCGCGAAGAGCGATGAAACACAGCTACCGAAAGCCAAAACAGATACTTTGTCTGCATGGACAGAATTTATGGAGGAAGCTTTCTTCAGCCCTTCAGAAAGTGTAATTGTGAAATGAATATTATAACGAATGCGCACTGATAAAATCTCCTCCATTAAGTTTTTAGTCAACTGCTGTTACCTGTGCCCCATGCAGGTGACCTGAGAATTTGACAGCGGTCTGCCTCTCCTCCACCCTCAATACATCACTCACTCTGTGGCGAAGTGGACTATGCTGGCAGGAATCGGCAAAGATTCAGCACTCATGTGGATTAATTAATTACACCAGAAATGTTAACAAGGTCATTGCTCTGCTCTTCCTGAAAATGTTAATGAGGTCAGGGCTCATCATCTGAATACTTTGGTCAGTTGAGCCTTTTAATTTCTAATATGTAACATTTAGCCCACAACAAGAGAAAAAAAAAAAAAAAAGGAATACAAACTGTTAGATGGAGTTAGATGGATGGAAAAGAGCGAGAGAGTGAGATGGAGGAAGAAAAACAAGTTTGAAGCATCAAGTTACAGAAAATTACCCATCTTGGCTGAAAAACTAGCTGTGGTTCAGTTTAACTTAATATACGTATGTACTGTACATTTCATCTCAGGATTGTTTGTAACTGATTCTCTTTAAATCTAGATGTACTGTGTGTGTTTATGTACTTACATTATATAGCAATTTGTTTATGTTTTCAAAACTCGATACTTTGGACCTATTTCTTTGGCTGAGAATAGTTATACAAACTAACCATCCAAATTGCCCGAAACATACATTTTTCAATGTCATGGTGAGTCAGGCAAGGAAGAGGACATCGTCTAGGTTACGAACGTAACCCACGTTCCCTGAAGGAGGGAACGGAGACGTTACATATGGGAACTCGCCAGAGA
>JAUYWG010000040.1:17559830-17574028 GCA_034779775.1 Enteromius afrohamiltoni
AAAAGCTCAAAGCAGATAGGTCTCTCTGGCGAGTTCCCATATGTAACGTTGAAGTGATTCGACTGAAAGGGTAACTAAATGCAGCAGTTGTAATTTCTTTTAACCAAAAACACAAAACAGAGAAGATAACCAAAGCTGTTGCCAACTGCTTTCGATGGAAAGTAGCTAATGCCTGTAAACGTCGCTAGATTACATCATACTGGCGCGTCTCAGAAAGTAGATAAGCTTTGTCCCTAGACATTTCTTTTAAATAGCAAAGTTTGCCGCATGGAACTTTTAGTTTTTCTCACTCGATTTGGTACGTTCCTCAAATCATCCTTGACATTTGCAAACCTCTAAGTGCATTTCTTGAAACAATTCACACAAACAGCATGACACAAATGATTACCACGGAATTAATCTTGTAATTCTGTCAACATCGTCTTACAAGTAAATATTTATTTCAGTAAACATAATAACATTGCCCTTAGAATGACCTTGTGTCCTTGTTCACAAACAAGATATTCAAAATACTTAGCCATGTTATCAATACTCTGTCAGCATTTTCTGAAGTATATGGCTGCTGTTTTGGTGACAGTGATTGAAAATGCACAGGTCTGCACTATTTTATATGGCATATATCAATTTCAACTGTGCAAAGTTATACATTAATGTATATGGAATACGTACTGCAAGAGATTAGACAGGATTCACATTTATACTTTTACTCTTGGTCGGTCAACAAATAACATGAATAGAAAATGCGTATGCTTGACAGACTATGGCATGACTTAATGACTTATGCAAGAAACGAATGCTTAGATGGTTTGGAGGGTAAGGCTATTTAACAGAGAACCAGTATAATATAATGTAATCAACATGGCATACGAATTTGCATTAATGTACAATAGTTTTGATGGATGGATGGACATATTCATTGTCTGTGTTAAATGTCTTTGGATTGCAATATAATACACAAGATGGATAGATGAAGTGGATGGATGGATTGATGAATGGGTGAGCAGATGGAAGAATGGATGGATGGACTGACGGACGGACGGATGGGTGGGTGGGTCTTGGGTGGTTGGTAATATTTGTGAATGCATTGTTTGTTTAATTTCTTTGTATTATATTTTTTTTATTTTGAAATGGAAATAGACAGATGGGACAATGGATGAGTGAATTCTGTATGCATTATCTGTGCTGACTGCATCTTGATTAAACTTCAGTAAACACAAAGGTTAGATGGATGGATGAATTCATGCATGATTTATCTGGGGTTTTTTTGTTTTTTTTTGTAGTTGTTGCTGAGACCCACAAGTGAAGTACAAAAAAAAGGGGGAAAAATTGTGGAATGTGGAGATCCCAAAGCAATCCACAAAGTGTGTGTGCTGTTCCAGGTCAATGAAATGTTACTGGGGCTGTTTTGCGGGGCTGTGTCTGCAGTAAAGAGTTTGTGCCTTTTAGAGCACACAAGGGAACCGTACATATGAGCGCATACTGTGGACAGACAGAAAGACAAAGGGAGAAAGACAGAGGGAGCTTCATATTTCTGGGGGAGTAAGCCAAGCTATCTGATTTGGGGTTGGGAAAATCAAGCTCTTAGAAAACATCTGGCCTCTGCATGTGTGGCAGATACAGCAGCCCCTCTCTGCATGACCCACGGCCTCCGCTTAGCAGACAGAAAAGCCCACAGAGAGTGTTAATTCTTCCCACACTGATACGGCTGCTAGAATGCCTTAAAAAGACACAGCACGAGGAGTATGGAGGAGGAGCGTGTGTTCGAGAGAGCGTTTGATTTAAGAAGGTTTCTCGAGGACAAAGTCTTGCTGCATAAAAGTGTGGTGTGACACTCGGAAAACTGTTCCGTCTGTCTGTGCTTTCCATTGGAAAAAGCTGTTTTCTCAAGCTCTCTTGACAGCATAGCAGGTCAGAGATGGTTGATGGGTGTGAAAGAATGAGATGTCGGTGCTGTGCTGCTTCTAATACGTCTGTGTGTGTGTGTGTGTTGCATTCTTAATATGTAGCTGAGGGACTGATTTCTCGTCTGCCCCCCTGCTGTGGTGAACAGAGCGTTTGAACGACCGTATCCGCCTGATGTGAGCTCAACTGAGCGAAAGGAAAACAGCAATGGTACCCGCGCTTCTCTTTGGTCTAGCGTAAGGTCAGCTGCCAGACAGTCTTCTCACCGTGACAAGGTCACACATTTAAAATACATCCAGGGAATATGCAGGGCTGAGAATAACATGAGAATAGGGCCCTTAAAATGAGCTGGAGGCATCTCTAGAGAAAGTCTATCAGCCATGTAAAAAACTGCAATATGGACGGAATGTTTCCTATCAATAAAGTATGTGAAGACTATAGCTATGTGTAGACTGCACAAGTGTTTTTCTCACTTTTAATAATGCATATACAAAAGCCTACATGGAGTTCGCAAAAAAAAACACCTGAAAGACTCCAAGATGGTGAGAAATAAGAATCTCTGGTCTGATAAGACCAAGATCGAGCTTTTTGGCATTATGTGTGGAGAAAACCAGGCACTGCTCATCACCTGTCCAATACAGTCCCAACAGTGAAGCATGGTGGGGGCAGCATCATGCTGTGAGGGTGTTTTTCAGCTGCAGGGACAGGACGACTGGTTGTAATCGAGGAAAAGGTGAACACGGCCAAGTACAGAGATATCCTGGACTAAAACCTTCTCGAAAGTGCTCAGGACCTCGGACTGGGCTGAAGGTTTACCTTCCAACAAGACAATGACCCTAAGCACACAGCTAAAATAACCAAGGAGTGGATTCACAACAACTGTGAACGTTTACCATCCAACCTAACAGAACTGGAGAGGATCTGCAAGGAGGAATGGCAGAGGATCCCCAAATCCAGGTATGAAATACTTGTAGCAACTTTCCTAAAAAGACTCGTGGCTGTATTAGATCAAAAGGGTGCTTCTGAGCATATACTTATGATCATGTGATATTTCAGTTTTTCTTTTTTAATAAATGTCAACAATTCAGTGTTTTTCTGTCAATACGAGGTGATATGTTTGCATTAATGAGAAAAAAAAAATACTTAAATTATTTTATCAAATGGCTGCAATATAACAAAGAGTGAAAAATGTAAGGGGGTTTGAATACGTTCCGTACCCACTTGTATAGATAAATATGTTTGGGCCTTCAAAGATTTTCTGAAAATTCTGTCATTATTCACCCACCATTATGTCATTCCAGAACTGTATCACCTTCTTTATTTGAGGAAAATTATATCTGATATTTTGAATAGCTTGACTTTGAGTTAACAGAGAAATCTGTGCGTGTGCACCAAAGAAGAAAGAAGCTCTTTTGTTTATTGTCACATAGCTCACATCTGAAAGCACCAGAATCTTTTTTCAGAAATAAATGAATAAATTACAGGAGAGTACACCATTCAAAAAAAATTTGGTTCGTAAGATATGTATTATTAAAGAAGACTTTCATGCTTACCAAGGATGAATTTGTATGACTTATTATTCCGTAAAAACAGTAATATAGAAATATCTTTCTAAATATACTGTACATACAGTAATGGCCAAAAAGATTGCCATCCTTGCAATTATTTAAAAAAATGCTACCCTGTTCTGAAAAGAAATTTGCTATTGCAAATTTTGGTTTGCATTGAAACATCACAAAAAAATGAAAATAATTGTGAACCTGTAACTATGAATGCGTTACTGCTCCAGGTCATTCAGACTTGAAGGGTGACTACTCCCGACTGCTGTTTTCAGATCTCTCCACAGGTGTTCTATGGGATTCAGATCTTAGACCATGTCAGAACTCTCGAGCGCTTTGTTATTTCTTTGTTGTGTTTTGTCCTGCGTGAAGATCCATGACTTCTGCTGAAGATGCAACTTTCTAACACTGGCCACTACACTTGCGACCCCAAGATTCTTTGGCAATCATTACATTTCATAATACCTTTCACACATTCAAGGTGTTCATTTGCCAGAAGCAGCAAAGCAACCCCAAAACATCTTTAAACCTCCACCATGTTTGACTGTAGAGATTGTGTTCTGTTCTTTGAAGGCCTCATTTTTTTCTGTAAACGATGCCTTTTTCCAAAAACCTCTATTTTGTCTCATCTGTCCACAGTACGTACTCCCAGAAGGATTGTGATTTGTCAAGTAAGTTTTGGTGAACTCCAGTCTTGTTTATTTATGTCTTTGTGTTAGCCTGGGTCTCCTTGCACATCCAGATTTTGCTGAGTTCAATGTGTTCCTGGAACAACATTTTAATCCAAAAGTTTAGTTTTAACCTTATCTCTACACCTACACCTAACTCTACTCATGAATAATACCAAAAATATTTAATAATAGATGACTTATACTGAAGTACAAGCACCAAACAGAAATTGTAAGCCTAAATTTCACAAAAAAACTATAAACTGGTTCTTCAAATTTTATTTGTTAATCACAATTTTGTTCCAGGGACACGTTGAATTCTGCAAAATCAGGTTCTGCGGGTCTCCATCTAGTGTTGCATTGACAGAAATGCAAGGATGCCAATATTTCTTGTCATGACTGTGTACATTTATTATATTTATGTGTATTTAAATTTGCAATAGTTGTGTAACATTATTTATGCACAAGTCTACAAGATTTAACAAACAATTAATTCTTAATTTAATTCTGTCACAATTAGTCCTCACCCAATTTATGGCCCCCAAAAACTGTTTAAGACAAGTAAAACAGTAAAATGGAATTATGTAAGCTCTTTGCTTGAATCAAATTCATAACTTTTATTTTGGCACCTGGTTCTCCAGTGACTGTTCACTCTCAACCGCATAAGAGGTGGACCTCCCTAATAAGGGGAAAAACAGTCATATTCTTTTTCAGAATTGGGTCCACTGGTTCTGTCCCAAGGTACAAAGGGTTCCCACACTAGCCCTGATGTCCTTGACCTGATCTCCATCAACTCCTTTTGCCAGCAGTGTCTTGAATGTTGAAATGTGCCCCTCCACCATTGGAGAGACATCCCGAAGATTATTGCTCTTTCCTGGTAACATGAAGGTCACTCGAAGTGGCACAAGCTCTTGTGGGAAAACAGGCAGAAATGAGACTGCGTTCCCTTGTCATTCCATTCCCTGAATCAATCCTGGACAAGGAATCTTGGAATCTGGTCTCTTTTTGTCCGCTGCTTGACCTCTTTGCAGTGTTGTTTATTTAGTACACACACAAAGAAAATAAATAAATAAATAAATAAAAAAGGGTAAAAAATATGGAAGATGATATTAGTCAAAGAAAAAGGGAGATTCAGATCGTCTGAAACAAATGACATTTGAAAAACACAGAAAATACGCTAATTAACTGAATGTATTGTGTGTTTATTTACTGTTAACAATGAATGCACTGTTAGTGTATTCATTAAAATTATATTTCAAGTTAATGCTATGCAGAAGTAAAATAAAATAAATATTACCAACCAGAGAGGATCAAACGAGGATCATGCTGTAATATTTTTAAAGAATTATTTAAAAATCTTCTGTAAGTTTAATGATCTCCCTCCCCCTAAACTATGCTAGCGTGCAGCTGCCTCTGATTTTCTATATGTAAGCTGTCTATTTTCTGTTATAGGTAGATATGCCATTTCTTTCATGTGGTGACAGCTTTTAAACAGCATGGCATCAGTTGTGGGCATGAAATAACCGTGGCAACAAATGGCTTCTCAGCTGCCCACAGACCACCACAGATTGTTTGTTGAAAAGAAAGACCCTCTGTACAGTTCACATAAATATTTAAGTCTATTAATTACTGTTTAAGTGAGTACTGAGAGGGAAAAATTTTTTTGAAATAAGAGAGCGTATGAAATGATGGAAACATGTGGAAATAAAAAAAATTCTCAGAAGTTAAGAGAGAACAGGGCTATTGTAGAGAACATTTGAGTCACTGACCCTATTTTAATATATGAGTCAGATTTTTTTGATTTGGTCCATTTCTTTTAACAAGAATATGTAAAACACATCTAAAAATGCTATTTTATTAAAGTATTCCAGAACAAGTTAATCTTTCGCGCTCACACTGCACAACAAGCAGGAAATCATAAATGTATTAGCCTTTTGCACAATCAGGGTACACAAAAGTGTTGAAATTAATCGAACATAATGAAACCAACCGAATTGCATACATACAGTATATGCATGCATGCCATTTCTTGCTACTATGTTGTAGAAAGAGTACAAATGATGTTACTACTTGCCACAATTTTAAGGTTATACTAGGTACACTGAGCAAACTTCCAAAGTCTTAAATTTACTAAATGTATGTTAACATGCATAGTCTTAATTAATATGCACACAAAAATAAAAGTGTATGTTGTACATTTAAACTAAAATCATATTAATGGGGTTTATATGTTTTTTTATAAACAGAAATATCAGGAATGTAGCTAAATATGTTTTCAGCTAATAAACTGTATTAATATATATAAACATTTTTACTACAACGATCTGAATATTGTTTCATTGGATTGTGTTCTGTATAAACTTCAATTGCTGCATACATTTGAAAAGGTCAAAAGGTCAAGAAGAAGTGAAAGAAATATCACCCTAGACATTTAGCATGCTTGCTGGGTCATTTTGACATTAGATTCTTCTCACAACAATGTTTTTAATGCTTTTAAGAAAGAAATGGCACAGCAATCTGAACCATATTCATTGAAAGTGCCGGTTAATTTCAATATCTTCTTTCCCCGATAAAAGCCTTTAATATGCTCCATTTCAAAAATCATTTGAAAGCACTGCTCTTGATCATCTTACATAATATCATCTTGCACGCGCACTAAGTTATTCAAATTATTCATTTTGTTATTTTTAAAGGCCTTCAGAGTAGCATTGGCAGTGTAAAACAATCACTTCACATCAGCAAGTGAGAGCGCCTAACATGCCAAGTAATGGGACTGGCAGTAATCAACAGAGAAGAGAAGACTAGTTCTTTCCAAATGAGAACGAATAAATCCTTTTATGGGGGAACAAAATGCCACCAAATTAATTAAACATGGACAGGTCAGAACGTACTGCAATCTGTCCCTTTTCTCCCCATCCTGTTGGAGAGACATTTGGAAGTCTTCGAGCATGAAATTAAACATTGAGGACACCCCTTATTGAATATCTTCTATTCTCTGGGAAAGTCAAGAAGACTAAAGCACGGAAAAGCCAAAAGAATTAACTGTCACAGTCAGCTCGTCACTTTGGAAATGACCACATTGGTTACACTGATTAAAAACAGATTCAGGTTTTATCAGAAATGCAAAAAAAGCCTTGTTTTGGACCGTGGACGAAGAATACACATTACAATATGTGCTTCGCATATGGAGGTTTCCTGTCTTGCCAAATTATGTGCGCGCAGTTCCTTTATTCTCTGTTCTAGGAACATGTTTTACAACTGATAATTAAACTTTGAAAGCTGCCTCGCAAAGACTCACGCAGAAAATGTCACCGTCTCCATCTGCTGGCTTGATTACAATGAGTTGTTTGCAAAACGCAAGAGGAAAAGGGCTTTGGCATGAGTTTTAGGGCTTTATTTTTGTTTAAAATATAAACAGCAGTTTAAATATGTAGGGTAATTGGACTCCGAAGCCCCGAGACATATAATTTAAAGGGGAAAGAAAATATTTTCCATATGTCTTTGGTTAGGCTTATTTTCCTCTCGCTCTCTTTTCCAGCTCCAGTGTTTGGGTTGTTATTAATGTGTTAACTTAAACCACTGGAATTCGCAGTCATATATCATCCACTTCCTGATTGGAAGCTGACCAGACCGAACCTCGACTTGCCCGACTGTTGACACGGAGAAACAGAGAGTTTGCGAGCATTCACAGAGAATGCAGTTCTCGTTCAAATGGGACCTCGGGGTCCAATATCCTTTGTGTTTAGTTTTCAAGATTTTGGCCCGCTGCACATCTTTTCCTGAGAACATGACCGAAAAACCATGAATTATGACACAGCTCATATGGTTTGATTATTTGACTTTGCACATTGATCACTACCTCTCATCTTCCTTCAACTTTTTTGACAGCTGTTGTCTTTAGTCCACATTTGAAATATTTACACACTCCCCCAGCTATTTAACCAGCCTGGTCTCCTTCATCCATCAGAGTTTGCATTCGTCTATCTCCCACCCACTGATCTGAGGGCGCAGAGTGTGGGTAAGTGTGACAGATATATCACAGTCATTTTATAAAACACACCTGGATGCTCTCCAGCTTTGCGATTAGTGGTGCCAGTGTGGAGGAGGCCGTCCTTTGGAGATTAAGGTCATGTCAGAGTGCGCCATGGGGGGATCTCATCAAAATGCACATCATCAAAATCATCTTTCTTAACCTTGATTAAAAATTCTGAAAAGCCAATGCGCTCCTCTCTAGAGGAACATGATGCTTTCCTTCCCTCCAAGGACTAATATGACAAAACAAGCATGATGCTTCTTGGTAGAAAGACAGTTAAGAAAGAAAGAGATACTGATATGGAAAGAACTTATGGAAACTAGAAATCCTTAAACCTTGAAAGTCTATCCCTGTATTTGCATACAGTACATAAGCTGGTTAGTGCACTTCAGTTATTAGCAGCAAATATTTAATCATTAAGACGCACAATATCTACCGCATTCTCCAATGTGAGTACACAGACTATATTTCCTAGGTTCCTAGTTCACACTGAACATAGCATTATAGCTTTACACTGTGACTGTTAACAAAGAGACCTTTCTTGACAAAATAACCCATCCGAATCATCTTTTAAGTACATTACCCATGATAAATGTACCCTTTCCTTTTACATACCAGCTGTGTTACGCTTCCTGACTCTGAATTCTGGGGGAAAAGGAAAGCCTTAAAATCTGTGAAGTTTAATAAGCTTGGGTTAAAATGGATTTGAACCGCTAGAATTTGAGGTGTATGGACTGTAAATGAGAACATAAGGTCAATATGTATGCAAGTGCTTACGCAACTATTATTTCGCCAAAGATCATAGTTTTTGTCTTAATAAAACATGCTGGATCCAGATGCTGTTTGGCAGGATTTAACCTCCAAAACTAGAATGACAGCTTTGAGGTCAAGGGCAACTTTCTTTTTGTCCTGCCCTCCATCTTAGATGCAATGGAAAAACAATCAGGCCTCACACACTCTTTCAGGTCTATTACACAGAAAGAGAGAGTGGCCTCATGTTTGGGAGGCATTTAGAGATAGAACAGTTATTATTACGCAAAGAGAAGGCAAGATACTTTAATCAACTGAACAAATCATTGCAGAGCAGCTAATTAAAATCTAATGTTCATCAGAAGCACTGGGAAGATCAGCTTGATTATGGATAGAGGGCACCATTAAAGCGAAGCAGACAAGTTCTATTATACTGCTAGACAGCTGAAAAACACATTACTATGGCTTTTTAACAAATTATGAAAGACAAGTGTTGTATCTCGAACTGTGTGCTAAGACTGTGATTTTCCCTCGCTGGAAAGAATTCAGCAATCATTTTGCTCTAGAGCTAGACATTATATTCACATTGTCCTAAAGTTGGTTTTAAAAACAGCTTCAATGACTTCAATGGCAAAAAATTACTTGTGGACATTAATGATGATGACATAGTTCTACATCGACATTCTAAAGCACCACTGGTACACATTCAAGGGATAGTTCACCCAAAAATTCATTTTTGCCATTCATGTCGTTCCAAACCCGCAAGACTTTTGTTCATCTTTGGAACACAAACTAAGATATTTTTAATTAATATCAAGCATCCTAACACGATCCAGGTTCAGAAACATAGCAAGGAGATCATTCAAATAATCCTAGTGACATGTGAAAGAAATCTATCAAATGCATCAATAATTTGTGTTCTGAAGACGAATGAAGGTCTTACAGGTTTGGAACGACATGAGGGTAAATTATAAGTTATATAATTTTCGTTTTTGGGAGACCTATCCCTACCTCCTGAGACCCCACCCATTGACTTGTGTCCTCTGTAGTGGACCTTAATTAATGTTTTAATTAATGTTCTTTGAATTCTTTGAGCTACTCTGTCAAGTCCTGTACTGTACAGAGGACAGTGGGCTTTCTAGTGATATGTCATTTGATTGGCTGCTATGCTAGGAACCACTTCTTACACTGCATCCAAATTGGCCGGCATACAAGCACATTTTACGTAAAGGGGTTTGTTGAAATGTTTTTTTTTACTATTAATATCACAAATCTATTGTTTTTAAAGTGTCAGGAATAATAAATTTAGCTTTCAAAGCCATAAAGTTGTTTGTGTTTCAAAATATTATCCTTTTCTGAATGTCAATTATAGTGGACACCAGGACCATCTTAATGTACTTAATGACTGCATGTTGTAGGATGCAGAACTGAAGCAGAGACGAATCTTTTATAAGATAGTTGAGTGAAATTCCAATTTAGAGCTGTCAGATGAGGAGAAAAATGAGGATAAAGCAGACTGAATGCAGCCTAAAGCAGATGAGCATACTGAAACAGACACATAGACAGAAAGGGAAGAGCATCCCTCAGCCCTCACCCTCTGTGAACCAGGAGTAACACGTATGAAAAAGTTAACTTCTAGCAGTTAGCCTCTGTTATATTTCTAGTGTCCATGCACATGCACACACTTTTTATTAAAGTGATAAATTCTCTGTGAGAAGTTTATCCATGACATCTGAATGTTAACCACATGGGATGATAAAAAAAGCAAAGTGGTAACACTTTATAATAACTACATGCTATGAATCATTAGTTAAGCATTAGTAAATAGACAGTTCATCCTTTATTAAGCATTGTTCCAACATTAATAGTCATTAGTATCTAGTTTATAAATGCAGCTATAAATGCCTTGTTCTTGATTTATAATCATATCTATTATAAAGGAGATTTACAGGCTTACATATTACAGTTATCTTCCTGATAGAACAAATAAACACAACACAACACAGAGGGATAAAGAACTATTCATTTTAAGTTGCAAACTGTACAAAGGTACACTTTTTTTTTTTCTATGAAATGTGTACAGTTGCAGATTACATTTTTTACATCTTGGAAAATAATTCTGTGTTCTGTATCCCTCTGTGTTGTTTGTTTAACTTTTCTTTTTGCAAGACAAATTAGTCTTTACATACATTAATGCTTCACAAGGTATAAATATTCCTCACTTTAGATGAGCTCACAAAAACAGACGTCTGGCAACTACTAAATGCTTTATCTGACTTAATCATGAATTACAGCAGGGACATGTGTTAATAAAGCATTTTAATGGAGTCTTGTCACCGCCCATCTCATCTGTTGTCACGGTTCCCCATTGATGACCACCACACACAAGATGGCCACCGATTGCGAGACCACCACACACAAGATGGCCGCCCAGCCCGAACCTGTCCACAAGATGGCTACTGCCCCTGAGTCAGCACCCCTGTCTGCTGCCACCACGGAACATCATCCAAGTGATTCCAGGTGTCGTGAAGATTTCAAGGCAGCTCCGAGGTACGATGGATTGTCTTCTTGTTTGCTGGACCCCCATGTGATGTCAGTAAGGGCAGTTGGTGTGCTCAGGATTCCCGTACGGCCCATAGTAGAGACTTTTTCCCTGTCCGCTGTGTTTCCTGTCATGGCCATTCTTAATGTTTGGGCCATTCACTGTGCCCCTGAGCCCACCAATGACTCTGATTTCCCAAGGTCTGAGCCTACCAGAGACCATATTTGCCTTGGTCCACTTTGCCTGAACCCACCATAGACTGTGTTTTGCCATGGCCTGAGCCGCCGAACCTGCCGAGGACTCCAATTTATCATGGCCCGATCCTCCCGAGCCCGTTTTCCTGCCTCTGTTCGATCCAGATGCTACCTCGAGGTACACCCCAGTGATTGCAGTGATCCCCAGTGAACTCCTATCCAGCCCTGAACCAAGCCCAGGAGCCACCATACTCTCACCTGGTCCGGACCTGGCTGCCAGGACCACTCACCCTGAACCAGATACAGGTACAAACTTGGCCTTAGAGGCCACCATTAACCTGTCTGTGCTCCTGTTTACAGTCTGGTCTCCTGATCCGCATGGGTGGGCCTCTCCGCTGTCTGATCCACCCAGGTGGGCTTCTCCGCCATCTGCTCCACCCTGGAGGAAGACTGCGACATCAGGGAGGGCGTTCCCGCAGTCTGGTCTCCTCAGGTGGGCATCCCCACCGTCCGCTCCGCCCTGGAGGATACTCAAACTGTCTGATCAGGAGGGCATTATTATAGACTGTTCTACCCAAGTGGACTCCACCCTGGAAGACTTCTTCGCCGTCGGTCCCGCTTTGGTTGGCGTTCCATCCGGCTCTTAAGTCTGGAGCGTCTAGAAGCCGATCCTTAGAGGGGGGGCTATTTCATGATCAGCTAGATGTGCCAGCCCAGCTCAGGGGATGGCACTCCAGCACCCAGCTAACTGTGTATGTTTTGTGTCTGTTTTCATTCATGGACTCTTGTCACCGCCAATCTCATCTGTTGTCACGGTTCCCCATTGATGTCTCCGCCTCCCTTGTATGTTGCCATAGCCACTCATGTCTAGTCTCCTCCCACTGACCTAGTTTTATGTGTATATAACCCAGAAGTGTTTGTATGTTGCCATGATCTATTAGCACTGTCAAGCTGTTCACACCCGTGTTCCTGTGTTTCTTGTTCCTGTGTTGCTATTGTCTGTTTGGATTATATTTACTGTGTACCGACCCACGCCTGGACTCTGACCATTCTTTTGCTCTGCCTCCTCCATCCCCGTCTGCCGGTACTACCCTAAGCCTGTCTGTTTTGCTCTGTGTCTGTTAATAAACAGCCTGCACATGAACCCGCATGTTTCCTCGCCTCTCTTACGTGAAATTAATTATGCTTTCTAAATGATCTTATTAAACACTGACAACCACTAAATAACTAATTTGTAAATAACATAATTGAAACAAATTATAAACTGAATCTTAATAAAGTATGAAAATACAATTATTTAACGCTACCAGGATCATCGTGTCAGGACTACTTCCCACGTATCGACATCGGCACGAAAGGTTCAGTAGACTTTTTGCTCTAAATGAATGGTTACTGTCTCCTGGACGCTAGGCTCCATCTGACTAGTAAGTACATCATCAAGTGATTGCTACGACGCCTTATGTTCTGAACATTTAGATGATAGTACTTGCACTTTCCAGTGTATAAAGACTGTGCCTGCTCCCCGAATAGTGAGGTCAAAACATAAATTTAATGCAGGATCTAGAAAAACTCTGATCGTAATTAAACCAGGAAAAAACTAAATCATTTTTAAAGCTTGGACTCCTAAACATTAGATCACTTGCACCGAAAGCATTTATTGTGAATGAAATGATCACAGATAATAGTTTTGATGTACTGTGCTTAACAGAAACCTGGCTAAAACCTAATGATTATATTGGTTTAAATGGGTCTACTCCACCGAACTACTATTACAAACATGAGCCCCGTCAGAGTGGTAGTGGTGGTGGTGTTTCAACAATATACAGTGATATTATCAATGTTACTCAGAAAACAGGATACAGATTTAATTCATTTGAATTACTTTTGCTTAATGTTACTCCCCCAGATATGCAAAAGAAATCTCTTGTCTTAGCTACTTTGTATAGAACGCCATCATGCATGCTGCGTATCACTGATTTTATCTATATGGCTCCACATTATTGTCTTGGAAGAACTATTGTTCCAGCCACCAAAGATAGGTTTACAAATAACCTGCCTGATTTATCTCAATTGCTCTGTGCACCCCTTAATACACATGATCTAGACAAAATGACTAGCGATATGGGCACCATCTTCTCCAATACGTAGAAGCTGTTTCCCCCATCAAATTTAAACAAGTTAGAGTAAAACATATTGTGCAATGGTACAACAGTAATACCCATTCTCTCAAGAAAGAAACTCATAATCTTGAGCGCAAATGGAGAAAAACTAACTTGGAAGTTCTTAGAATTGCATGGAAAAACGGTATGTCCAGATATAGACAGGTTTTAAAAGCTGCTAGGGCCGAGCATATCCACAAAAAGTCATAGTTCTACTGCTTCTAATATGTCTACTTTCATCACACCCAAAGAAAAACTGCAGTACTTTACTGCTATAGGACTGGAAGAGTTAAATAAACTCATCACTGTATCTTAACCAACAACATGCCTATTAGATCCCGTACCCACTAAATTACTAAAAGAATTGTTACCTGTAGCAGAAGAACCGCTT
>JAUYWG010000040.1:17585439-17604340 GCA_034779775.1 Enteromius afrohamiltoni
AGAACTGAGACCTATAGATATTGATACAAATTATGGTTGTATTTTTAAGCATTTACATGTTTGAAGAATAAAATTAACGGCTAGTCATAATGACATTTATGATCTACATCTTTTGGTCATTGGATACTTTTCCTGGCAAGTTGTATTTGTTTTACATTTTGTATTGTATTGATCTTTATTGCGCTCATTTTTTGTTTTCATTACTCGTTCCTGAGAAGAAAATCAAATGACCCAAAGATGCAATAACCCTTTATGAAGACCACTCACCTTTTTTTTTTTTAAATATGTACATGTGGCTTAGTTCATAATATCCATCTCCATGCCACATATAGTTAGGTTCCATGGAATGGTAGGTTCTTCTTGTAAACCTGCGTGTTCTGCTCTCACACCCTCGAGGATCCAAGCAGTTCCAATCTGATGGCGTTACTCATGGAGTTCGGAAAGGAATAATCCTTTCTACGGTACAACCCGGCTTCGTTTAGTTTACTTTTAAGAGTCCTCAAGCTGATGTTTACACCGTGTAGACTTGACATCATGTCCATGATTACAGCGTAAGAGTGTGCCGTTGTTAAAATATTGAACACAATATTGCAGTATGTTATGTCTAATGTTTAGAAACTCTAAACACCAACCACACGTAAAGAAAACCAGCGTTAAGCTGCTCATGTGTTTGCCACAAAACATCTCTCGGCCGCAGTCCATATTTGGTCACCATGAACTTTATTTATGCCATTGTCACAACCACAACAAAAATCTACCGCTTGCCAATAACAACATTTCACCGTGTCACTTCCGGTGTGTGGTACATTCCCTTTCCGTAAAGAATCTGTAATTGTAAATTTGTTTCGGGACTGGTAAAAGTATTATGCCTCTTGTTAATTAGTTTTCTTTAATGAAAATTTGTTTCATCCTTGGTAAAAGTCTTTTCTCTATGTAATTGTGTTTTATGATAGGTAAAAATGTTTTCCAGCATGTAAATTTGTCTCGAGCTTTGTAAAACTGCTTTCACACTTTGTAATGTTGTTTTGCACTTCTCGGCCACTGTAATAAGCTGTAAATATCAAAACACACAAAAGCCAGAAGATCTAATCACGTAACAAAAACTCACATGAATGATCACACTAGAGCCACTGAAGATTTAACATCTAACTATCATTATAATTGCCAATATACAGAAATTTTTTTTGAATGGATGTCAATGAAGAAGGATGCTTATTTGGCACCAGATGGTGCTTTCATGCCATCTACCAATAGGGAACTAATGAGGCCATGCTAACCATCCAAACCTTGGGTGCAATCTGTATGGGTCATCTCCCAACACATCGCCATCTGCTGGTGGGATGTCATCTCCCACATATACACAGCCATGTGGTAAAAATTATAAATATAAATTATTATTATATAATTTATTGCTGCTGATTATTATTTTCTTTCAATTTTATTTCTGTTTGTTGTACATCTTAGCAATCTTGTTTTTTTTTTATTTTTTGTTGAATTTGAGTTGTTTTCAGTTTAGAAAAATATATTTAAATAAATAATTATCAGTGATACATAGCATCTATTCTAGAATATATAGAAAAGGACCGTCTATACAGAAAATAAAGCCGTTCAAGCAAACAGACACACAGATAACCCACTTCATAAAGTGCATGATCATCCTCACCTCAGGATCAGAGTGTATTTTCTTTCTTCTCAGCACATCACACAGAATCTGTCTGCTACTGTACAGTATATTGAGTTAGAGTGTGCAGAGCGGCATGAATGCTGAATACAGGTGCTGCTCAGTTCTGCATGATACATTACACTGCCTGACCCATCCACTAGCCAGACAGGCCTTTGTGGATCATTGATGAAATGACTCCAGACGTGAACTTTCTCTAAAGACTCTGCAAGTGAAAGATGAGCTTTAGGAGTCAAACGGACACAAAGTCACACGCAGGCTGCAAGGAGTATGTGGTTTTTTTTTTTTTTTTGCGGCCATTCAGTACGGAAAGAGCACAGGCACTTCTAAAAATGGGAATCAATGACTGCACACTCTGTTATCCTCTCCTTTGCAGAGCTCCGCTTGTTCTCTTTTGAAAAGGTCTCCAAGTCTCTTTGGCTCACGTGCACACATACCGCAAGCACATTCACCTAACAAGCTAAGAACAGTCACATTTCATAATACTCGCTCACGCCAGATGCATGCCAGACACAAAAACGGGTTCCTTTAGACACGCACAATCTCAAGGCTCCATGACAACAACAGCGAAGGCCAAATTCAAAAGAGCTGGCGTACAGAATGAAAACCCTTGTGTCGTCTCTATGCTTGGGAACTATAATAATCAGAGAAGGTAATTGCAGTCTATTAACTTCAACACCCTTTCTCTTCCTCTCCCTATATGGCCCGTTTACACCAAGAACAATAACTACAAAGATACCTATTACAATAACTATATTAGTTACCTCACTAGCAGTTGTTAATATTCTGTTTAATATAAGCACTCTTCATGTTTTCTGCAGCTTCATCAATGTTCTTTCATCAACTGGAAAAGTGATTCCATATCAGTATATTTATGGTGTGGACTTCTCGTAGAATTAGAAATCATATTAAACTGTTATTTTTTATAGTTATCATCCTTGGAGTGAACAGCTGTTTACTGTAGGCGGAGAAGCAGGTCCAGCTTTACACTGCAGCCAAAGCCAAGCAGATGTCTTCTCCAGAAAACGAATGCCCTCACTATAACATCCAAAGCCAATAACCTTAAAGTCAATGTGCTGAAATGGCTCATTGATGTATGAGGTTCTGCTTAAATCAACACATGCTGCTCTGTCCAGATGTGTGCAGGCAGGCTTTCTGTCTTGTATTTGGCTCCCATTTAGACCTCTTTCATATCGTCGTTGCGCTCCTCAATTTTTTTTTCACCTCACGCACACCTATAATTCAAAATACCCCGTTCTACTGTAGTTTGCCCGTTGTTTTAGGGTCAATCTCTTTAACCATTTCATCTGCTTTCACACGTGTTAAAATGAATAAAACGTCAGTACTGAGAGATATGAGGCATTGGCTTCAATTACTAACACATTTTGTTTTTGGATTTCGCCATGCTAGCTGCAACCAGGAGGCATCTGGACGTGTGCGCATCTATCTGCAGATTTCCGACAGAATCCGGCAGAACAGACCCTCTGTTTTGAATTTTGGGAGGAATCTACCCCTCTATTAAGTCAAAGCGGAGGAAGCAATCATTTATTGTAAAAGGAAATTTTCAACACAACATCTGCCTCGCCTTTTATCAGGATCAGGGGAACACACAGCAACCCTCATTTTGGCATGTGTTGGTGAGAAATCAGTAAGACAATTTCAATCCATCTATTTTGCTCTCCTAATGAAGTCTCATTTATTTCAATAAGGCGAACATTGGCTCAGGCTGATAGCTTTCTCAGTTTACGTTTAGATGGGAATGCTGTGGGAATCCTGATTGGAGTATGACCTTATACAGATTCATTTTCCAGGCAGATATAAATTTAGAGAGGGAGGAGGAACACAAACCGCAAGCTCCCACTGTCTCTCCTCACAAGCTTAATGTGATATACTTGTGTTCTGTTGATCTTGGCCAGAACATTCTTACTTCTCAGCAGGAGCCTTGAAAAAATTCCCACATTCCGACCATTTGAAGATAAGGGTCACAAGAACACTTCCCAAAACTAAACAGAAAAAATGATGATGATGAGGTTATTGTGGCATGTGTTCATCAAGTATGTGTGTCTAAATCTCTAAAGTTTTTCCTAAAGCCTTTTCACCATCTGTCAACATGGTCTTTGTTTCATCTCTTTGCCTTTTATTCTTAACAGCTCTATTTACAACTCTGTAATATGTGTCTAATGGGTGGATATTAGCAACGCCACTAATGTAGCTACTCAGTTGCATGGACGCAGTTAAGGCTATGACTGCTGTTATTGCTAAATAATAGGATGCAAAATTATAACACATTTTAGACATTTGCTCCGCATTATGATTTAATTTGCAGTCTAAATGCAAGTGTTGGCTTTCAGGATGCTTTATAACTACAGCTTTTGGTGTGAACCTGCTGATTCATCTTCTGCAAAATCAAGGTTAAAATCTGGAGGTTTAATGCAAAGTCCTATGAATACAAAGACAGAATCTAGCACTTTATCTACACGGAAGTAAGCTATTTTCTATGAATGTGCAATACTTATGATTTATAATAGGCCACAATACTTAAATAAATAGAAGATTAACAGAGTGCGGTAAAGAGCACAACTATTTAAAGTGCATAACAGTGTCCCTATGATTAATGCATTTAAATACTGCAATATAACAAAAACATGTTTGCAACATCAACCTGCATAAACAAATGTTTTTGTGCAGCTAAAATAACTGAAACTGTAAAAAATCAGAGTCCTTAAGTAAAAATATAAGGGGGTTAAAAAGCCCAATGGAGCTCTCATTCCTGTGGGTGCTTTATGTCTGTGTTATATTTTAGGTTGGAGCGCTGAAAGGTGAGATGATAGCCGACAGCAGCCACAGCTGTGCTAGCACTTATCACCTCTACTCAGTGATTAACCAAGGTCAGATCAGCCCCTCCAACATACGAGCACATGCTTCTAATCAATAGTCTCCACACACTGCCCCCTGCACCTTTGCCTTGCCCCTGAGCTAAAAATAAACAGGCCTGTCTGTGCTAACAGCTACGCTAATGAGACCTGGATGCGGAGTTTCAGCTTGCTATAATTGCTATTGACTGGTAATCACATTATTTCTTGGATAGTTCTCTCTTGATGTTTAACTGCCATCAACACATTCATTTCTGTCGCTTGGTTTGGCTACATATCTTGATATTTACAGTGAAGAAGAAACTAATAGGTTACTTCTGTAACCTAGGTTCCCTGAGACACAGGAACGAGTACTGCGTCTGCTAAGACGCTATGGGAAAAACTCATTTTTTCTTTTCATTTTTTAACTGGGTAGTTTGTGGGTGAAGAGTCTATTCCTGTGGACGGACTACACCCCATGACAGCATGTAAGCACCCTGGTTCAGCTCATCTGAGGCACACAGACAATTTGAAGAGGCACTTCGATGACAGACCACCTTGATGATTTATGTAGACCCCGACAGCTTCTCGGCGTCCAAAGCTACAGAAGGACAGTCCTCTTGCAGCTCATCGTCGCTGTTTCATAATGAGACTAGGTCACTGGCCATGGAGGGATGCTGGTATTCATTCAAGAAGAGAACGGGTGATGCAGCTTTCTGGGGAGATGGTGAGGCACATGGGGAATCACGTCCTGAAAAGGATGCTATCCTCGTATAGAGAATAGCCAGACTCAGCGACTCGCAGTGCGAGCAGTCAGTACCCGTCAGAGCGGCGTCTGTGTGGGATCGTCCGAGGCAGGCATAGCGTCTTAGCAGACACAGTACGAGTGAAGTGTCGACAAGGAACTCATTTCATGATCTTTAAGTTCATTTATTTGGTTTTAAAGATTTTTTGTACTATTTTTTCTATCACACTGGTGATGGTTTGAGGAGATGGTTTTAATCCAAATTCCACATATTCACCTCATATTATTTAGTTAAAATACCATAAATGTAAACAATCTTTCTGGAAACAACATAACCTTTGTTTGCAGGACTTTCCTGCATACACTCCCTTTCTTACAATGGATTAAGATCTGACTCCACCTAATCAACAACTAATGGTTTGAACCAACTTTTTTAATTGTCAAGTTTCACGTGAATGTATGTCACAATATAGATGAAAAGATCATTTGTAGATTAAATTCTAGAAGCCTTTAACTCATCCATGTTCGAATTACAGCTCATGCGTAGGCCTACAGTATGTACATATGACAGCCAGCATCATTATTTCAACCAGACAGCCATAACGCAGCCTTCCCTAAGTACATCATGAACATGGGACTTGTGCGTGTATCAAAACAGGAATCGATTTTTCTTTACCAAGATGGTTGACACCAGTATTCATATTCAAACTTTACTTCTCTGACAGTTGCTCACTTTGCTCACTCATATCCTATAAAAACAGTGTGCATCCTCTTAAAATGAGAATTTCACAGAGATGCAGCTTCAAACAATCCAACATTAAAAAGCATTTCTCCAGAGAAACACCTCCAGCCACTGATGTTTTTGTTTTACTGCACTTCAAATGGAATGGCACTGAGAAGATGCAAAGCGTGGTGCACCGCAGGCTTTTGAATAAGACAGTGTGAGGTAAGGATGACGTTACAGAGTGACTTCAAACTGACTTTCAAACCGGTTTCAACCATTTTGAAGAATTTTTCTATGTTGAAGAACAAGGGAGGAACCACCTGAGGATTGTTTGTTAAGGAAATAAATTGCACTTTGCTGTAATCATTGGAGGAGACAAGTGGCATTTGTTGTGCCCACACTGTATAGCAAATATGTGTGTATAAACAAAACAAAAATGTTCTCTTTCAGATAAATCTCTTTAGAAAAATACAAGCGGTCACCATTCCCTAGTGATTAAATACGTCTTGAAATGGAGTCACAGTTTTCTGAACATTTGCAGCATCAATCAGTTGTTTACTCACAGATTCCATGTGTGCACACAGCACTGCTAAGTAAATGAAAAACCATCTCCATTGCAACAGGATTAATGTTGCTCAAAATAAAGGGTAATAGTTTGCTAGTGACAGTCTCAGGCCTGGGGAGCCTATAAAAGGGCTGCCCTCAAACGGGAGAGAGGGGATCTGACACATCACTGAGCAGAAAGCCAGCTGGTCAATGCCCAACTGCATTGTACTCATGTACTTGTTAGTCCCATTGCATCCCTGTGCATCTCCGGCTCTCACAGCCCCAGAGAGGAAGATCATCATACACGGTGCAAGGACTGATGAGCTATGGCACATGGTTGGACCTGTCACAAAGCCAGTAGATGAAACACTTCTCTTTGTATGCGGCACTAAACGGATAGGAGTGAGTCATTCGCTCACTCGATTTGTGCGTTCGTCCAATCGGCACGCACACACATCTTACTGTGAGCAGAGATATGTTGAAAATACAAAACGAGGAGGGAAACAATCTGCTTTTATGAGACACATACACGGTACACCAGATTTATGACACTCAAACAGATGAAGATCGATATTTTTTGAGACTCAAATTCAAGTCTCAATCCAGTTTGGGTCTTTTGCATAATTCAGCTCAGTGCTCCTGCTCTCTTACAGAGAGGCAATCCACTTCGGTGGACTGTGCAATGCATATTCAAATGAGGTCTAGTACTTATGATCCATAATGCATGGCCAAGTTTCAGTCTCAATTACAGAGCACTCAAACATCCAATCTTCAGAAGTACTGGTAGAGATGAGAAATGAAAACACACTGTTGAGAAACAACTTGTGGCCTAATCAGAGTGGACAGCAGTCAAAAGCTTATAAAAAGGCTTGTTTAAATGATAAAAGAGTTAAATCAGCACAGAAATCCACCATCAGGGTCAAGTGTTCACCACAGAGAAAATATAGCACAATAATAGCATTTTAATTATGTTCATATGCCACCCACATACATGGCATAAGGGTTCCAAGACTGGTTAAAACAATATTTGGATTGGAGTGGTTGTATTTGAGAAGTGAAAAAGGACTTGTGAAAGATCTTGAAAAGATTGAGCTTTTTTTTTTCACCCATAAGCCTGGAGTTCTGATTGAAGACATTCGTAGCAACGGGCATGAAGAGGACAGGGGAACAAAACTGTGACCCTTAGAGCTCTAACGTCACACATCAATTTCACCTCTGGCCCTATAAAATTACTCCTTAGGCTATCTTTTCATGGGACTCATTCTGACCTCATAATTAGCCATGCCACTAAAGGTGATGGATTGAACTTTGACCTTGACTTAGAATGCCGCGTCTGTGATGGGTGTAACCATTGAGGCATTAAGAATAACAAAATGGGGGAGCATGAGAGATGATTTGACCCCTTGAAAGTGTCACATAAATAAAGTAATATAAGCCATATGCATAGTACTGTTCCAAGACCTAGTGAGCTGCCTGCAGAGGGAGCATCAGAAGGCATCATAGGTGCAGACAAGGATGAGAAATGTTGATTAAGGCTTACTAATTTTGAAATAAATTGATCAATAAATTAATTTTATGAAAACTCTATTCTGAAACCTAGTAAGCTACATACAGAGGGAGCATCTTAAAATATCATACTGTCTCATAATTGGCTGAACAAAGAATCTCACATTGTTAAAATGTAATTATTGTTTTGTTGTTTGTTGATTTTTTATTTAAACTGTTTTGTTGTTGTTGTTGTTTTTTTGTCATCGTTAGTTATTTGTTGTTGTGATGTAGAGATAAAGAGTTTATCTTTTTAACATTTGTTGATTTCCACTGTTGAGCACTGTTGAGGTTTGTGTGTCTAATTTTGAGGCCTAGAGTATGGTCATCCACTTTTAGCTGTTTCCTGGATATTTTGGTCTTGTAAGTTTTTTTACAAGCAAAGACAAAGTTGACTGCATATTAGTTTGTCATTCATAAATAAACATAATGGGATGACATTCTTTTTTAGCAGAAGTAACAGAAAAACATTAATTACCTCAACAACATTGTTGTTTTAGTGGTCGTGACAAGAATTGTTCTATTAGCAAAATATAATAATCAGAATTGCATGAGCAAACAAATTTACATTGGCTAAAAAAAGAAGAACTGAAATATTCAAAAGTCTTACTGCATCAGCCACTCATGAGGGTTCAGGATGATCAGAATGCTTGTTAAGGCAGCTGTCTAAGATGGCAACAAGGTAGATCACGGGGACTTGGAACAGTGCTGAAGAGTCTACATTTTCATTTAAAAGTTTTTATTTTTATAAAACTTGGTAAAATCATGTCCATCCACAATGCAATAGAGGTGCATCCTCAGATAACACTGTGAGAAACTTCATCTTTGTTTAAACACAAAACGATTAACTGAATAAATATGGAGAATAGAAGAAAGGGGTGGCAAAAAAAGGCCCTCTGCTTCATCAGCCACAACACAATAACAAGCCTCAGCTTGCCTATTTTCCCACAGATGACTTCTCCATGCAGCTGCTAGAGAGCCTGGATCTTTAAACATCTCGTCCTTTGAGAAAATAACGGGAGACACCTTACTTACAATCATTGCTTGCAACATTTCATTTCGCACCATGAAAGCAACACAGTAGTGCACTTATTTAGAGCTGTAGGATACTATTCCCCAAATTCCACCTGCCATATTTTCTGTCACAACTCACAGCAGACACTGCTTGAGTGGCTATTTTTAGTGGACACCTCATAGGCCGTATTTGGCTTTTAATTGGTTCCTTTCCTCTCACCACTGAGCTGAAGTCACAGAGCAATTCCAAGCTGTGTGGGTTGCAGGTACAATGATCCCCAACTGTTTAGCAAATTTTATTCTACCTGCTCAAGCTTTGAAACACAAGAGAATACTTGCACTTTAAATACAACAGGAAATCTCAAAAGACGGGTTCCTCCCCTCAGAAGCACAGCACTAACAACGCACACACTCGATAGTGAAACGTGCACACAGATGTCTGATACATCTCTGGGCTCACACTTCAGGCTGTCAGTCTAGCGTCTCTCTGCTGTATTTGTGCCGGTATATCCGTAGACCTCCGTGTAGCTATAATTTACCTCACATCTTGTTCTGTATTTGTGTTCGGCATTACCAGGGGAAGGTCTTTGGAGACTGACACATAGTAATTGATACCCTTACAATGGTTCCCACAATAGCTGCATTTGATTGACTTCTCTCTCTCCCTTCAGTCTTGTTCCTTTTCACTTTCTTTCCCTTTCATTCCTTCCCCGTGTCCCGCATGATTGTGAGTATCACAGATTTGTTCTTTGCAGGCAGTGCTGCAAGCTTTGGCCGTGACTTCATAAAGCTATCACCCAATGCAATCCATCCGAAGACAAATTGCTCAGGCTGACAAACACTCAGGTAGAGAGCAGGTTTCTCAGCAGCTGCTAAAATTATACAGAGCTGAGTTAGGATAGAAGATCAAAGCCATTTCATTTAAAAAGACAGGAGAAGAAAGGATTTTGAGGCCTGCGCTGTGATGGCGGAGAATGAGCTACTGTCTATCTGTCTGCTCCGAACGTGCTCTAATAGCACGTATGTTTAACTCCAAAATTAGAAATTACTGTAGCGTTGTAGCGGCTTTAAATTCGATTCGCCGAGGTTTGTTTTGGAGGCTTTCTTTATTGAGCGTATTTCGACACAGTATGTTTTTGACCCTGCTAGTATTAAACCTTTTATCGCTGCACATTTATTACGTTCCAGGTCTTTAAATGCCAGTGTTCTGTAGCAGATAGGAAAAGAGCATTGTGACCTCTACCGAAGCTAATCGGGGATCATCATCGGCCCATTTGTCAGGATAAGCACATTGTGGAGGGTGATTTCCTGCTCCCTTTTTAGTTTTTTTTTTTTTTTTTTTTTTGGAAAGGGGAGGGCATCTTCACAGAGTGTTGCTTATCCCTGGAGAGTTCGAGGGAAAAAACTTCTCACCAGTCTTACTCCCAGAACTGCTGATAGCTAGGCAGCATCCTCTTCTACAGGGAGGCCCGGAGCGATGCTTAGAGTGGAGGAAGAAAGAAGAAAATAAACTGCCGATGGTACGAAATGGCCAAAGGCAAATAGGTAAATCATTAGCACGTCCTACTTCTGCCTCTAGTGTCTACTGTTCTTATTGACCCTCTTTCTCTTCTCCATGGGATGTGGAACGAGGTTGGGAGGAGGCTCTTCAGAGGAGGCCGGAAATTTGACGACTGCTGGGCGGCTCAGACAAGACAGGATGCTCAATGTCCAGCATATGCTCAGAGATTTGGTTAATAAATAATTCAATTAAACGAGACCCATCTGTTCCTGATGCACTAGCGGAGATGCAAAGATACAGAGCCCAACTATCAGCGCACAGCTGTGTCTCTGCATCCTGAACTATTCCCATTTTTTATTCCCTCTCAATGTGCCGCCGTAGCACCGCAGCTGAAATCTAGTCGAGAGGGCAGAGGCCACAGTAATATGTGACAACCGGAAATAAAACGTTTCATGAATTATTCATTCATAACCTTTAGATGACCAAATTAGATTCTTCTCTTAACACCCCTCTATGTTGCCGCCGCTGGTCTTTGTGTGTCTGGAGTTAATTTGCACATTAATGAATTAAAGCTAATGAACACAGCACAACAGGAGTCATTTCATATTGTACTCTTGAAGCAGTTCACTCTGCCTTTTCTTTCCTTCATTCATAGACCAAGCTTTGACATTGCTAGCATTGGTCACCTCTAATTCAGAAAACATTTAATAAAATAATGAATCGATTTATCAGTAGATACATTTATTAAACAGCTCTTTGGAATACTTGATTATAAATCATCTACCATAAGACGACAACATACATCTGGCAACATACATATTTTGGAATTTGGTAGCACGGCCTCTTACTATACAAATGATTACCATGACTACTGACTGTAATACAACTGGAGGACAGGATTATTTTTAATAAATGAGCATAAAAACTTTGGTAACATGGCAATTAGAATTTTGGTTTAGCAAGAAATTCAAAAAATAAAATATATAATTCAGTGTGATACAAGATCACTCATTCAGGTTCTTCTTTAAATAGGCGTATCAATAGCAATTGACAGATTGTTTTATTTATTTATTAGGAAATTATTTTATTCAGTAAAGATAAATATAACTGTTTTAAAAATGGAATTAAAGTCATACACACTGTTACATACATAATTTGATTTTCCGGAGCAACAAATAAGCATATCATGATTTCTGAGTGATTTCTAAATTATCACGAGACAATGAAAACTGGAATAATAACTGCTGAAAATTCAGCTTTGCTATCAAATGAATACATGACATTTAAATATATTACAGTTGTTTTTTTGATAAAAAAAATACAGTCAAGGTGAGCATTACAAATAAAAACAAATGTTTAATGTGTATACATGCTCCTCTCTGTGTATTTCTCTTTGCTCTCTGCTGTTGTTTTCTGAACTGTTACTTTTACTGCCATCTCGACTGGAGACAAGCTTTATTTTGACAGACCTTCTCTGAAATTTGTCTTGATGTATTGGTGTAGCAATGCTAGATTGACTGCATGTCACTTTTGCCTCCTTTGCTGGCCACCGTGTCATTTAGCTCAATGTCATTTCAGTGCCTTCTATTGCAATATCACATGAATAGATCTGGCTGCTCTTCAAGTGAAAGGCTAGAAATTGGTGTCACGTCAGTTTGGTGTGGATCGGTTGCAATTGGTTGACTCAATTCATCCCTAACGGCGAAAACATCCCTTGTCGAAAATGGTTCTTTCAGTTTGATGTAAAATTTGAGAGGAGCTCAGATTCTTTGTGATGTCTTTATACAAATGGGGCACTTGGATGGATGAAAAACCTCAGTTGTTACTGATTTGTAAACTTGGTTCTATTGCTGCTCTCCACTTGACTTGAGGCACATATAAATGTCACTTCTCATATGCAAAGTGGAGCATACAGTATGTAGAAAGTAGGGGTAAAAATGTACCAGTTGTGACTGTCACTCAGTTTTACAATGCATGGCTCCAAACTGTAAGCATACAACTAAGGTTGACATGATTTGTTGGAAACAAACTCACTGCATTATAATTTAAAAGAAAACGCTTCTGGAAGGTCAATGTCAACTTTTTTCCTACTCCTGCTTGTTAGAATAGAGTAGGCATTTACTCTAACATCCCTTAAGACCTTTTGTCAATGTTAAGTCAGAAGGAACTCAGGTGGGACCATTGAAACTCCCATATGTTTACATTCATCACACAAACCTATAGTTTCAGTGGTGGCTCTTTCATCCAATCAGACCTTTAGCCTGATTGGCTGATCTAACTGCTGCCACCCCTCCCTTAGCAACAATTCAGCCTCGTAGTGTGAAATTAGCTCTTTGTTGGGTGACCTTGTAAGAAAACAAAAAGGTAGAATGAAACATATAAACCCTGAACATTAGCCAATGACTTCAAAAACCTGGCTACTCTGCTGACTGGTGCTGTCTGTAAATATTATGGTTGACTTTGTTGAAGAATGTGAACAGATTTCTGCTGAAGCTCCACACCTAAATAGAGAAAGATCTAAAGGCCTGCTCTCACTGTCATGAGTGCCCTCTAGCGCCACTAGAGGGTACTCCCCTCACATCACCATCCCTGGGACTTCATTTCCCATCATACACTGCACACCTACACCTGTTCTCATTTTGTAATCATCACCTTCAACTGTTGTCCGTCACCACATCCTCTCTCACAATATTTAAATGGTTCATTTTCATCTGTTCAAACGCAAAGTATTGACCTGCATAAGCGATTTCCAAGCCTTCTTTCATGTTTGTTTCTGTTGTTTTTGACCTTGTTTCTATTTTCTGATTCTGTGATTGTTTGCCCCGACCCTTTGCTTTGTGTTATTGACCACGATTCTGCTCTGCCTCCATTGAACCTGTCTGCTTATGATATTAACCCTGCCTGCTGACTATTGAAATAAAGCTTTTGCACATGGATCCGAACACTCATGCCACATTCATTACACTCACAAATAAAAGGACTGGTGACATTTTGTTGTTCAGAACATCAACTATTTGTCATTCTGTAACATATCTGATAGTTAGTTAGTTATAAAAATCACTGCCCAAAAAAATGGCCATAAAGCTACAAAGTCTGCAGGTTTATCACTAGATTCTATCATTACATATTTATATTTAAAACATTAATTTCATAATATGATTTATACAATTTGTAAGTACGAATTATAATTATACTTAAAAAAAGTCAGTGTATCTTTTGAGCGTAACCTATTTTGTTTGAAGTGTATCCTATGTATTGTGATGCGTTAATGTCTCCTCTCACCATAGAACTTCAGACAGTCAACTTTTATGGCTCCAAATGCATTGAAAGTCACCGATTAGCATGAATTCTGGAAGAATGTTGCAACATGAATCCCATCCTGTTTCTCATCTGAGAGTCAGCTTTAACAGTCAAAATTACTGAAATGTAACCACAACACAAACTCAGATTTACTGTATTTTATTTACACTACCTTGATTTTTCAGTTTTTTTGAAAATCGTCTCTTCTGCTCACCAGACCTGCATTTACTTCATCCAAAGTACACAACAAAATACAATTTTACAATACAATACAAAAAGTACATTGTGGAAATATTTGTACTGTTTTTTATATGTATAAAGTGTAATTCATTCTTGTGATCAAAGCTAAAATGTTAGCTACTTGTTAGTTACTTCAGTGGCAAGCTTCCCTGATTAAAAGACAGTTCAGAAGAACAGTATTTACTTGAATTTGAAACCTTTTTTCTAAATGTCTTTATCATCTAGCTATTTAAAGCATCCTTGCTAAATAAAAGTAATTTCTATCATCTTTTTCTCAAAAAAATGATGACTCCAAGCTTTTGAATGGTATAGCATATAATGTTACAAAAACTTTTTATTTCAGATAAATGCTGATGTTTGGATTTTTTTATTCATCAAAAGAATCCTGAAAAAATTACTCAACTGTTTTAACTTTTTATAATATAAAGAAACATTTATATTAGAATGATTTCTTAAGGATCATGCAATACTGAAGACTGGACTAATGATGTTAAAATCACAGGAATAAATTGCGTTTTAAAACACATTCAAATAGAATATGTTAAATAGAATAAATAGTAAAGATATATCAATAGTACTGCTTTTGCAGCATTCTACTGTAAATCAAACAAATGCAGGCTTAGTTAGCAGAAGCATTAAAAAAATCTTACTGTTCAAAAACTTTTGGCTGGTACTTGCTGATAATTTGCTTTTCAGTATGTTTATGTTTTTTCTATTAAACAAAGTCCCCAGGTGACGTGGAGATGCCCTTTTTGTCAGGTTAAGATTTTTAATTTTTATTTTTTAAAGGAAAATGTTTTACAATAAAGAAAGATTATTATAAGAAATAAAGAAATAGAAATGTCACTGCTATTTGATGCTGGACATGGTAAATATGCTGCCAGAGATTGTATGAATATATACAGGTATATGTATATATTAGATGTGTGTGTGTGCATATATGCTACATCATTGTGTTTGTCCCTTCTTTTTTTTATAAAATGACTTCACATCTCTCTTTACAGCTTCGCCTCCCCACATTCCCTATTTCTCTCAGTCACTCTTTCTGCAGTATTGATTTAAACAAAGGTGACTTGCCACTGAGGCCACAATGCCACCTGAGAAAATGAGAAAAAAACAGTTCCCATTTCCAGCAGAGGCAGGACGACCACAGTCCAATTGCTACTTGTTTGTTCACAAAGAAAACAGAGCTGCTTTTCTTTCCCCAGAGAAATTTTGGGTGTTTAGCTTGAGGGTATTTTACATTCCAATCTTCCTCCTGATAAACTAACAGATTGCATATCACTTTAATTAGTTTTGAATTAGCATGTTACGTACTACAACAATAATCAGATGCTTGTATTGAACAACATAATACACATAACAAGAATTGTTCGGGGCTATTTTGTGGTGCAGGTGTGCTCTCGCAGTAATCAAGCAATCTGGTGCGTCTCTCATAACACGTAATGGATTCATTATGATTGACATTTAATTAATGCAAGAAAGACTAATTACACTTTTATTGTGTTTAAGGCTCATTCGGCAGAAACTCTTAGCAGAGTCGTTGAGATGAAAGTCATGCCCGCTTTAATCAGGAACTCCCTTTAATCGGCCGCCTGTCTCCGCTTTCTAAAACCAACCGACTGAGAGAAAAAAGGAACGGTTGGAATTTTCAAGAATACTGTCAGGAAGGTGAAATGTTAAAGACGTCATGACTGCCGGTGACGATACAGACCGTGTCCTCTTATTCCACACATCATTAGAGGCTTCCAGCCATTTTGGCAGCCAGCATTAATGGCAGCCGAGAACAAGAACAGCTGCATTTTAAACATTCGCACTTCTGCTTCTATGATTCCTTTCTCTTGCCCCATCGACCTGGCACGTTGATTGTCTGGAGATGAAGAGCCTTGTGCACAGCAAGACTTGAAGAAAATAACAAAGTCGGTGTGATTTGAAAGTCTAATTTAGCTGCGTGCACTCAATGGGCACACTATGTGAGTGAATGGAACTGACTTCTCAAATATGATAGCACACTTATCACTTCTGCAAAGGCTGGGGGAAAATATCTCTTACTTACCTTTACCGCAAATACTTTTTTTTTTCTTGCTTGCTTTTTGAGTGACGCTCTTTTTACTGCATCTGTAGTAAAAGGCTAATTGAGCTTCTTGTCATCTGAGATCTTTCTTTTTGCATGTTGCACTAGAAAAACATAGCTACAATGAGATGAGACGAATCAATGAACATGTAACACATACAGCAACGGAGGAAACAGAAACCAGCTGGGCAACTACGGCCACGGAATTGCTATTTCAGTCTCAGCACTCAACAAAGTGATTGCTCACATCCATTTCCACCAAAAGGAAACAAAATAAATGGGACCGCTGGCTGGAGAGACAGATAGATGGACCGAGGATGGAACGATGGACAGATGGATGGAAGATGTGGCCAGACTGTTGATATGTACTGTATTAACCACACAGGAAGGCTGTGGAAATCGCTGTTGGCTGCCCTGTAAATAGCTGTTTTCCTGCTTGACAAAAGTGTGGGAAAGAAAACACACCTCTATCAGAGCAGATAAGCCGCCTGACAGGCCATGAGTGCTTCTGCGAGGGGCTATCTCTACGCTATTGAAAGACAACTTAATTGTGACATCTTGAAGAGGGGTTGCTGTCTGTCATACACGTGATGAGTCCAGTAGCAGGTCTTGGGTGGTGACAGACGGATAGTTTGCCCAGATTAATAGACTGAATTGTAGCCATTTTGAGATCATTAGAATTGTCTGGTATGTTACACATTTCATTTAAACTCATTAAGCTAAAGGATTTGAGGAAACTGACTCTCTTAAGCGTTAGATAACTCATTAATCGACTTATTATTTTTTATCATTTTTTTTTTTGAGAGAAATGTACTATTCTCATTTTTTTTTAAATAAATTAATAAAACTAAATAAATATTGCAGTGTTTACTATACTTTTTTCTGTGCATCCCCCCATGTGTCCTAATCTTTAATGATAAGCAATCATCAATCTCTCCCGTCCAGTCATCTGTCAAGCAAATGACAATGATCCAATCGAATCCTGATGAACCTAATCTAGTCCCATCCTACATTTTGTTGTTGTTGTTGTTGTTGTTCAAAAAGCCATTTCACTCAGATATACGTCACAAAAATGATTGTGTGCAATTAACTTTCTGTACTTTGTGAAATTTAAACATTTTACTCATTTATTTATTTATTTTTATTATTATTATCCATAAAGACTGTAACCATTGTGAGATGAGAGAGACATATCATGGGTTTCCAAGACAAGTGGCAAACACTTAAATATTTAACCAGCATATGCTGGAACAGACCGATTGGAATCAAGAACTCCATGTAATAATATATTGTATAATAGAATGCAAGGAAATTGCTGTTCCACGTGGTATCTTGGCATTACTCAATAGCCTGAAAAAGCACTTTAAGTATACATATTGAAGCATGCAAACGTACTGTATGCCGACAAAAAACACATATCTTTCACAGCCTACACGATGATTAGGTAGGATAAATCCATCCACCCACTGTAACTGATGGAAAGCAGATAAGTATAGACACATGTATACTCTCTCTCTCTCTCAGGTAAAGCTTTCTTCACTCCAGGTTGTTTCTTTCCTCTCATTGCAGCAAGTCTCTGCAGGGAAGCAAGTGTGTGGGAGTGCTTTCAATGAGCTCTCCACGCTTTCTCTGTGAAACAAGCGCAACCTGCCCTTCTTCTCCTCGCTCACTCTGTTCACCCTCACGCTCTTTGAGTGCCGTCTGTTGTCTCTGCCACACCTACGTTCCGTTCATCAAACCCAGAGCAGGATATCTAAGCTTGACATCTGGCCCTGTCTGACATGTCTCAAGTGACAGGATGGGCAGAACGCTGAGAGACTGAACCTCACTGTAACCTCTTCCCCTACCAACCACTCAAAGCACCAGCAGATAAGCTGTTGTCACTGCAGGCAGGCTGAGCAGCGCTGGAAGCCAGAAACAGTGAGTTCACCATGGCTGCTGCAATTATCTCTTATTGAACCCTTACATCAAAGAGATGCTGAGGCCCTGTGGTGACTGTCTCACCAGCGTGTTTTGTAGAATGACATGCATTTCCACTCGAAAGGGACGTATGGGTTCAACAATGATGGATAACGCTCCTACATCAAGTGTTGCGGAGATTCCTGCTTATTGACTAACATCATGTCAGTATGATTTTTTGGTAACGCTTTACTTAAAGCCTTTATGTATAATGCATTAGAAAAGTAGCTTTAATGAATTAAGTATGCTTTCTAATGCATCTTTTAAATGCATTGTACAAGCTCATTAATACCTGTAACCACAGTTAATACATTATAATAACACTTCACTTCAATAAATTCACTATGCATTTTAAATTTGGTTATACATTTGTACAACAAATATCATGTATCATATGCCCATTATCAATAATTACAGCTTTTAATAACCATTTATAATGCGTTAATATATGGTTTTGTTATTGTTTGTTTTGTTTTTTAAATAGAGCAACAGAAGTTCTATAATCCACTCAAATCCAAAACCCTCACAGATCTATATATATAAAAAAAGAAACAACATCTAATTTCAACATTTACTCTCCTTTTAGTCTGACACAATGCATTAGATGAACTAGAAATCTACCAAAACTCATTAATCAACTTTTATATATATATATATATATATATATTTTTTTTTTTTTTTTTTTTTTTTTTTTATAAAAAAAAAAAAAATTTTTTTTAT
>JAUYWG010000040.1:17604440-17620138 GCA_034779775.1 Enteromius afrohamiltoni
ATATTTTACAATTACATTAATTTTTTTAGCAGACGCTTTTATCCAAAGCGACTTACAGGTGGGGAAAACAGCAAGCAATTAGTCCTATAGAGGCAAAAACAACTTAGCTGGTAACAGGCAATGCTCAGATAAGTGCAGGCTAGAAAGGGAAAGAAAGAGTAGGGTTAGGATTTTATTTTTTTTTTGATGATGTTAAATATTGTTGAAAGAGATGGGTTTTCAGCAGTCGCTTGAAAGTTGTAAGGGAGTTGGCATTTCGGATAGTGATGGGAAGGTCATTCCACCAGCCAGGAACAGTGTAAGAGAAAGTTCTGGAAAGAGATTTTGTGCCTCTTTGTGATGGTACAATGAGGTGTCGCTCACTGGTGGATCTCAAGGTTCTGCAGGGAGGGTAGATTGGTAGCAGTGAGTGGAGGTAAGTGGGAGCCGAGCCGGTGATTGTTCAATATGCAAGCGTCAGTGCCTTGAATTTGATGCGCGCTGCAATTGGGAGCCAGTGCAGGGAGATGAAGAGAGGAGTGACATGGGCCCTTTTGAGCTTGTTGAAGACCAGTCGAGCTGCTGCATTCTGGATCATTTGTAAAGGTTTGATTGTGGATGAGGGAAGCCTGGAGATGATCACGGTCTGGGTAAAAAGTTGTGTGGCCTGCTCTGTAAGAAAGGGCCTGATCTTTCTAATGTTGTGTAGGGCAAACCTGCAAGATTGGGCAGTTTTAGCAATATGGTCTTTGAAGGACAGGCTGTCATCGAAGATAACATATATATATATATAAATAAATTAATATTGGGTTTAACAGGATGATATGGCATATATAACAATCACATAAAAATAAATCATACATGATTTACAAAAATAGACTAAAATTTTTCTAAAAATAGCTTATTCTATCAGACAAACTTAATGGTTATTTGAAAAGCAACTGGTCTATACATCAAAAAACAACTGGCGCTGAACATCCTATCTCACTAAAACCTGCTTTAGCATCCCGTTGTAAAAGGCTGTTTGGTTGACTGTTTTTGACAAATACTGGTGCTGATCTCTAGTGAGATGCTTTTAATAATCTGGCTTGCACAGAAATTTTGATGGTCTCTGCACACATTTGCACAGGTGATAGGTTCACTTCATAACCCGACATATATGTTGTGCATATACAACCTTGAAGCCTTGTGTCTTTCAAGGGAACACAAGCATAACACTTGTTACGCTTGGCTGCACCAGCTATGATTATTTATTTATCTCTTGCTGCATTTATTCCCTGTGCAGCATTCTGGCTATCTGCTCCGCTCTCCTCATTAAAGCTTTGGCTTTCTCTTGTCCTTCGTCTTCTTATTGTGGCTCTTTGGTGGAAGAAGAGGGCGCTGTGGTTGAGGGAGCTCAGTGTGGAGCCGATTCGGCTGACTTGGTAAACAAGTCAGACCTTTATCTGAGAGAAGACTCAGAAAAAGGGCCTGCTGGGTGAGTTGGGCCCCAGACTGAGGGCCCTCCCTCTCTGGGAGAGCTTGAGCACAGCAGGAGACAGCCTTTCAACAGGAACTTTGATAAGTACCAAAGGGACACTTTTGCAAGGAGGGTCCCACAGTTACCTCCAGGGAGGTTGCTGTGCCTACGACAGATATCCCACTGTATCAACAGCTCATCTATCAAGATGGAGAGACAGCAGGAGGATTCATTAGTGCCTGACTAAACAAAGAACCATGTGTTTTCTTGCAGAATTAAAAATCCAAGCTTCGCAACACACACCAAATTATATCAAGTGATTAAATGCGGTCTCGTTGCTTTCCTCAGTTATCCTCCGCTGCAAGTGTTTTCTATGAGGACAATATGCGTAATTGAAAAATCAAGACTTTTGAATCAAGAATCATGATCAAAAATTCTGGTTGATGAGGAAATTGGAATGGATACATAGTAGAAAGTTCTCTTTTTGAAATAATCTTCTCATTGATCTTTCTTTCACAAACCAGATAATGTATTTCATCCCTTTGCATCATCCAAGTAAAGTCACCATTTTTTTTCCCTCAAGCCTTGCAAGTAATTTAATTTTAAATTATTCCCACTTTGAATTGAAATCGATCTATGAATGAACGGCAATTAAAAACCACTGAGACTTTTTAGTAAGCCTCACTCACATTGTATTATTGATAACTGAGTAAATTTAGACAAATTAGTGAGGTGACTGCAATTTAGACTACCACGTTGAAGCGGAAACCGCGTGTTTGTTTTCTCTTCTCTCAGGCCCCCTGTGTGATGTTGGGGGAACAGAATCTGTTATTGCAAACCCAGGAGGAACAGACTTCAGAGTGATCAACATGAGGCCGGCTCCTCTCCTCGTCTTTGGACACACAAAAAGGCCACATTTACACATAGCCGGATTTATATCAACCCACATTAATACACCATCGAGCGCCATAATAACTATGCCAAACCTATGGGCAGCAGTATAGGGAAAAGAATAAAGCCATGCAAGCCAATCAAAATCCTCAGAATCGACACTAACGAATAACACAAGCGACTTCCTGTTCCTTTCAAAACAGCAAACATGGCACGAAGTTCATTGTAAATAGGGTGATCACATGATGTTAAGCATTTTCTGGCACATAATGTGACGTTTGAGATCCTAAAACCCTGTTTCTACCAGTTGACATGGCAACACATAACCGGCATTATCAGAAATCTCTACTTTGGCCGGAGTTTTTAGAAATGATCGTTTTCTGTGATAAAAACTGGGTTTTTGTGTAAATGAGAGGCCAAACCGCAGGGAAATATCTGCATCTTTCCTTCATGTAAACAGGGCTTAAATGTGACCAAATAAAACAATGATAAGAAATGTCTTTCATCCAAGAGCCTGTTTTAAACTCTCTTCGAACGCTGCGTGACACTGTGAGGTCAAGGCTCATTGTGGAGATCTTAGCTTAATTGTATTTTAATCCAGGTTCTCCACAACAGGTCATAGTTTCTCTCAATTCACTTCTCTTGGCATCGTCAAATCATTAACCCTCATTAAATTAAGAGAAAGGCTAACTGTTTTGTTCCAAAGCTCTTAAAAACAGGCTGCTGATCCCTTAAAAACACACAAAAAAGGGTACTATCCAACAGTAAGACAACCAAACAATCAGTTTTATGTCACCCTTGTGCAATAACTACCAAACTTTTAGAATCTCTGCTCAATCTGCACAGCTAAATCACATCTAATGTCATGTTGCCAGATCTTCAGATTGATCTTCAGCATTAGTTTGGGACTCTATAGCAGATTTTATTGGCCAAGGATAGCAATCAGTTACACTGTACACTGTTCAGTTTCATGTTTGGGGTTACAAAATGTTGATGTCCCTTTTATAACAATCCAGCAATAATAATTCATTTAAAAACATTGTCTTCAGTCGTCTTGAACTCCACATTCTTTTGAGCAATTGTTTGCAATGTAAGCTTTTTTCAGTGTTTACTAAGTTAAGGTCCTCGTTCAGGAGTCTGAAATGTACATATGCATTTTTGTATTCATCATTCAAACCTTGCACACAGTCAAAAGCTAGCTATAGATGCATAACACCTTCCAATTTTTTTTTTTCTTCCAACGGATGAAAGTTTTGAAGAAGGACTGTCAAAATGATTGACACAACATGAGGTCACGGGGGGGGGGGGGGGGGGGGTTTGGGGGGGAATTTGGGAATGTGAATGGTTTTTGCCCAGCACTCACATAACTACCTACAAAGTTTGAGTGGCTATTTATTGCCATCCAAATCTGTAATTCTCTACATTTACAAAAAGGGATTCATTCAATATTTACTCTTTAAATCCGAGCACTTTACAGTAACTGTATGCTTTACTGAAATAAGATAGCTACGCAAAGCATGTAACCATCTCAAATAGCCAGTAGAATAGTAGCAACAATTATCCAAAACAGTTTTATAATGGTATATATACTATATATATATATATATATATATATGATAATATATATATAATCTACATAAATTATATAAATTAAAAATATAACTGAGCATCTTTGTTTACCATAAGAATTTAAATTAGCAAATTTGGCGTGCTGTCCTGTGGGCGAGCCGGGAGCTCGGCGGGCCCCGAGCCCTGCTGCCAGTAACCCTCTGTCCCGGCTCGGTCCCGACTGCCCCCTTGACGGTGTGAAGAAAAAAGGCGGAGAAGGTAAGGAAGGTGGGATCGTGCGTAACTAGATATTGAGAGGAGGAAGGTATTTATGCCGAGGCGGATAAATGAAACTCTTCCCGAAACTATGTTAAAACATCCCTTATTCATATTATTTCAAGCATATGACATTTTATTTATAGCAGACAACCATGCTACTGACCACGTGAGCGACATGTTTTTAAGTTCGTAGCACCACAGAACTTGCTCCTCCACTGAGAATAAATCACTAGCTGAATGCATGCATTTATCACTACAGTGTTTAAATGTAATTTTACAGACATCCACACGAAAAACAATCACTGTCTAAAAAGGACTATGGTTGTGCACGGCTTTCTTCCTTTCTTCTAGGTTTTGGAATCACAAATGTCTTTGTTTTGAGGCAGGTAATGAACCATTAATGAAAGCAGTACACGCACATTTTGGTATTCCTGTAGGACCAATCATGACAACGCTGAAACTCCCGAAGTGTTTCCCATTCTGTTTACCGTATGCATCAGACATTTAGCCAACAGTCTGTGGATGTAACATCTGAGGCTAAAACTAACAGCCACCTTTATCAGTGGGGTCAACTTGCACAGACAGGTGACTGACTCACGGTCTGACTTCCATAAAACGGGCAGAGTACATATTTTTCAGTATATAAATTACTTCACATTTCTTTCTTCTCATAAGAGTGGCTGCGTTACCAAGGACAGCTGCATCTGCATGAAAGGGCTCACTACAGATTTCATCTTATGGCTTAATGTCTCTTCAGCCTGGTGTTAGGCCGAGGGCCACTTCCATTAAACAGGCATTGTCCACAGCCCAATGCCATTTCATTTGTCAGTTTCACTGGGTAAGTGCCTGTGATATATCATCTCCCACCGCCTTCCTGATAACGAGAATGGAGACTAAGCACTTTCGCTGCGCCCCTTCCCAGAAGCCTTGGCATGGAAGGGGGATATGAAGCGAATACAACCAGTACAATGCACTCAGTGGAGGAGGAGCCATCTTCATAGATGTCTGAATAACTTAAGCGATAAATATAAAGCACATGGCTAGATACAGTTAAGTATTGATCAGATTTACCAGAAAACCTATTTCGAAGCTCAAGAAATCATGGTTAGCTTGACAACTTTATCGAGAGGTCTACCATTTAATACTAAGCTTTGTTAAATGAGTTTGGTTTTAGCCTGATTCATCTCAAAGTACCACTTACAACATCTCAGGCTCAACTCAAAAGGTCTTTTCTTTCATTTGTTATTTTCATCAAGCTTCATTTGCTTCATAAAATCCAATTATGATTACAGGAACGATGATTGCATAGAATAAATCAACAAGCAATAGTCGGTGACTGCTATTTTTCTCTGACACTATTAGGTCCCTGCATGAAGCCGGTCTCCAGGGAGCCTGCTCTGTTTTTCTGTGTTGCGGGAAAACGTCTAAAGAGCATGTCTTCATTCTTTTTAGTGAGACTGACAAGTCCAGACTGGATTTATTGATTTTCTCACCTCTATTTCTTATTTCAATCTAAATGGAGAACATTCTGTAGGTGCTGAGTATTTTTTGAAGACCTTTACGTCACCCCTTTTCTTCCATTTTACACCCATACTGCCCTCTCAGGACACTAAAATGTCTGAAAGCAGGCACAGCAAAAGGTAAATACTTTTAACGGAGCACATAAATCTCACTTTTTATATGATGAGAACTTTTCTTTCTGGAATCATCCGTTCGCTTTTGTAAGCAACAGAAACAAAACATTGTAAAGGTGAAGCCTGCCACCTTCAGTTAGTGGTGTGATGTTGATGAGAGCTCGTGCTGACACACGCACCTCCAGCAAACATGCAGTTGCGACCAATTTCCTGAAAGATCTCTATTTATAGCCCTCTGAAGAGCTGCACCATGCTACAAAGGAGACTGAAAAGTGCTTAATTGTGCAAATTATGCCTCTAAAATGAACTCCAGTGAGGGCACCCTTGTGTGCTGCACTCCAACAAACTTACATTTTCCTCTGTCCAGTGTTCTGCTTGCACTAATTAGGGCCTGGGTGACATATGGTAAACATTTGCCGCCGATTTGTTCCTGCTTGCTTTTCTATGCATTTAGTTGAGTTTAATGCACCTTGTGCCTGAATGAGAAAGCTCAAATGTACTCTTAGTGCAGGGAGAGGCCTTTCATTAGTGCTATTAGAAAGTGGCAGGAATTTAAATTGGCTGCGATAAATTAACAGCCCCACTGGGAGCTCAGGCCTGAGCCAGCTAATATGCAATTATATTAGGCAGCTTTGCATCTCCATCTCTGCTTATCTGGAAGAATGCATGCTGGGAAAGGGGCCCTCCCACCCAGCTCAGGGATAGGAGGCCTGCTGGATTAAATGTTCAAATGGTTAATTGGGAACAGCTTGTATCTGCAGCACTTACTACGAGACATCAACATTGTCTGCTTTAAAAGCACACGGATATTATCCCGAACAGACGAGTGTTTGCTTCATTTTATGACTTCAGAAACAAAGCAGCTTCATTTATATCGAGACCTTGTGGACGCTAACAATGTAGCATGTTAAAAAGAATACATCAGCGAGTGCCGCTGAATCATGCTGCTTTCTCATCTAACACCTGTTGGCTTCAGATAAGCATTTTTGAAAAACCCTACGGAAAAGATGTAGGCAACCATGTAGAACACAGAGCAAGGACATTGTTTGGATTCCCAAATGTTTTCAGTTAAGCATTTGTTCGCAATCTAAGGCATGTTTGCCATTGCACATGTCTTTTACTTTCTCTTGATGCTGCTTAAACGCCCGCCTGTAAGCCATGGGATGCCTATTAGCAAATTTGCCCACTATTGTGTTCCAGAAACTACAGCTGTTCTCTTTAATAGAAACGTTTAAAAACAGGCGTTGCTGTTTTGATTGAAATTAAATTGAAATTGACTTGTCATGCTGTGTTGTCTACCAACTACAAATGATGCAAGTAATCAAGGAAGACATGACAAATTCAGTGCAAAACCTTGAGAGGATTCAACATGATGTTCTGAGACCAGCAAATTTATGTGCTGCTAACATGTCTGTCGTGTGGATGTCATCTTCGCAAAAGGCATTTTTCGCTCAAAGGAGTAGTGAATTCAATCTCTTTCACTTTAAAGTTCAATATTGCGCACAAGCCGATAGACCTGATAAAACATACCCAACATCTCGAATCATCAAACAGTCTCCGGCATCTCTAGAATGCAACATTACTTCTTATGCTTACCAAAGATGGTTATCACCATCTCCTTAACACAAGAAACAGCATATGTTTTCCTCTTCTGGCTGCTATTTGTAGATTTACTACAAAGTGCATCTCAGTCAGCTGCACACCAATGGTTTTGCCAGGCTCATGTATTCCGGAGATAAGGAAACACTGCATGCTGAAGACAATCAAACAACCTTGTCCTCTGGACAATGCACAGCATGGTTAGTGACCATGATTAACCTCCTTCTCATGTTGCTTGTGCTCATGGGGATTTAAAGAGATAATTCATTGTTCTGGAGAAATATCAGCTGGATTCAGATATGCAGTCTGATTGAACGTTAGGCCGCAGAGTAAAGGAAAGCCTCTTATTGAAGCGTCATGCTATGAGCATCCAACTGATAGCCTCTTGTGCCAAATTAAAGCCCCTGTGCTGCTCCTTCTGATAGCCTTCACATTTGTTTTTTTTTTGTTTTTTTTTTCAAAATTACTAATACTTGTTTTGGGAGTTACAGTGGAAATCACACTTTAACATTTACAATTAAAATCCCAGTGTAATGGCAAATCATTATCAGATCAGATCAATAGCTACTGTATATCAGAGTCTAAAGAAATCCAGAAAACAGAAAACGATTGCAAAATGAATGTGCTTGCGCGTTTGCTTATGAAACTAAAATCAGTTTTATAAAGATAGAATTTAATTCTAACTTATTATATCTTAATTACAATAATTAGCCTATGCTTAATTATGACACACTCATTAAATACCTCTTCTTGATGAAAAACATGTCAGCCTACTTAACCATCTGTAAACTGAAAAAAAATAATTGCTTTTTGGCTAAAGCTATACGATCATATAAATAAAAGCATTTTGAGCACGTGAAATCTGTACTTTTGAAATCACTCAAGCAAAGTAAGCACAACTCTGAACATCAACAAGATTAGGCCGTAGTAATGTGATTTAATAGCTACAATTGAATAAAGACGAAATTGAATTGAGTTACTTACATTTTAGGTACAGTATTCCCAGTTGTGTGTTTTTGTTTCAACACATCTACTGTTTTCCTTCCTCGGGAGTGAATAATCCATGTTTTAAACGAATCGATTCAATAATCTGAATACAGCTCATAATCTAGCTATTTGTTTCATACAATTATATGGTAAAAGAAGATCGAGTTAAAAGCAATTCAGTGTTGTCAGTGTAAATAAGTGTTGTTGAACAAGTCGACGACCATCAAAAATATTCTTGCTCCCAATCAAGGTTTTGTGTGAATCGGTGGATTGAGTGATTCGTCAGCTCGCTAATAATTTGTGGTCACCTACTGGCAAATAAAAGTAGCTTGCAGAAAGTGTCACTCGTCTGTGGTTTTGTCAAGCTCAATCTTGTGTTTCCAAATATTTAAAGGCTATAATCCAACCTTTAAATAGTTTGGTTGACAGTCCTTCAGATATTTAATGACACATCATACATGGCATAGCAAAAATTTATAGACTACAGTGCATACAGAGCACCTTGGTCTCAAAATTCAGTTTCTTGCTGTAACCTGTAGCAGTCAGGAACCAGACTTGATAACTGTATTCAGCTGCTGTGTGAAGGTAGGCTAACAACAGTGGAAGTAAGGGTTTGGTGCATTTGCATGTATGCTGTGGAAAGCAGCCAGATCTTTATCATCTACTAGATGACTTATTCTTGCAGACATCCGTTCTACAAACTTGCCTCCTTTATTTCATGGACATATTTTATGAAAGCTTCTTTCATATGGGCTCCCTTCTGACTGGTTCAGAACTCCAGTCTTGAGCAGTCTGACTGAAGTTGACAGGATGTTTTTGGGAGCATATCAGTGGAGTTGGCAGCAGTGAAGGCCCAGAGTTTCATTAGCATGTCTTCTTTAAGTTACGGCATGGCGAAGAGGTGACATGTAGGTACAGACACGAGTCAGCTCCTGTTGAGCTCAAGTAAACACGTCCCACCGGCTGTCACTGACAGATAACTGCATACATCATAACATCAAAACAACACGGTGGACAAACACAAAAATACATCTCTGACAGAGAATAAGAGAGGAAGATAAAAACAAAACTTGGAGGGAAGCTGAGTTGAATACATAAGTGCAGAAAAGACACATTTGAAGTCCCCATGAAATCAAAAAAGACAACTCTTATTTTTTTGTTATGCCATATTGCAGGATTTGTTCTAAATGATTTATATGATTTATATTAACATTACTGTTTCAATTCACGTGCCCTCATAACCAAAAACATTCACGTCGTCTCGCCCTCAAAACGACTTCTCTGGTGATGTGTACACAACAATCCAATGAAATACAATTAATAAAATCAAGTCCCATCCTATTGTTGACAGACCAGATGTATCTCACAATAGAGAAAAAAATGAATTTTCGCTGTCTCTAACTATTTGCATGCAGTGGCATTACTTATTAAAGTTAGTGTACAAAAAGACAGACTTAGATGCTCAACGTGGTTCTTCTGCAAACTGTAGATTAGAAATTGTAGACTAGAAATATCTGACAGCCATGACTTCACTTTACCCACAGTCACCACATCTGTCTTAAAGACGTAGCTTCATTATTTGTAATTCAGCAAATGCTTTTTAATGATTTTGTGAGTCATTACCCTAGCAGTTCACATAAATAATAACAAAAGATAATTAAAAACAAAGACTGTTTGAGTGGTTCATAATTCTGTGATAAGACGTCTGTAGGGATGAACGTAACCCACGGTAACTGTGAAGTTATTGTTCATACATGCTGTTAAGTCTTTTTTTATTAATTAATTATAGTGATTTCTATATGTGACATTAACATGTTTACCTTGAAAGGATTGTGCTTTTTTATTAAACGAATTAGGTCTGTGTGGAGTACTTTTTAAATGTGAGTCATCCTCCAGCCTTGATGCTGCTCATGATGCAATATGATCTCACAATGTAATTCTGATGTTTAATGATCCGCTGTGTGAAGACCTCACAGCCACTAGGGCTTTTTTTAAAATCTAGTGAAGTTAGACGTTTCTTGATGAATTATACAGAATTGACCCTCAAGTTTCTTTTGAGCTTGACTGCATTGTTTTTGTATGTTTGGGGTTCCAGAGACGTGAAAATAGCAATAGTAATTTCAAAGCAAACCTTGCATTTTGCCTTTCGGCTCTTTGAATATGTCTAACGTCATGAAAAAAGTAATTAGGACAGATATCATTGATGCTAAAGCTCTATGTTTTACCACTTGACTTGAATCTGTTTGAGCCCAGCAAAATCACACTGTGAAAAAAAGACAAAAACTGACCTAAACACCACGTTACAGGAATGTTCTGCTGTTTAGTCAATAGTCAATTCTGAGAATATTTTTGCTTATTATATTTTATAAGGATGCAACAATTCTTTTAATGATAGTTGAGGGCAAATGAACAGGAGGTGCGTGTGCTGCCATATCTGCTGCTTATAAAGCTTATAAAGGCACAAATATCAGAGCATGTCCAAACATCACAAGCTACCCAAAATCACCTCAGACCTCAGACTGTTAACATGTAAAGTAAATTTACACATATCACAGCACCTATCAAATTTGCATTGCACAGAGAGATGCCAAAAATTATTTCAGGGGGAAAAAAACACGGAGTATAGTGTTTGTCAGTTAATCTAACATCCTCTGCCTCCCCTGCGTGGGTGGGTGTTTGCGTGTGAACACTTGTGTGGGAACGTGTCCATGTCTGTGTATCTGCATATGTCTGTGTGGTATCCCAGAGCTTGTGCAGATAACTGTCTCTGAATGTTGTCCAAGTTTGAAATGAACCACTCCACCGCAAGCATACACATCAGTGATAATTACACAGAATAGCTCACTGCCTCTTCAAATACGGCAGCCAATGCCATTTGGAGATGCTCCAACGAGGGCCATGGAAATTAAGCTGACAGAGAAGCCCTGATGAAGACACATAGTCACTTGCAGGCTAATCACTGTCTTTCTTGAAAAGGTCTTTGATTATTAGTTTACAAGGAAATTACAGCGTTTCAAATTTTCAGCTCTCTCCTCCTCTGTCATGCGAGAACATGCTCTGATACAAGCAGCAGAATCGGGTTTGTCCACAAGATGGTGATACAGAGCTATAAAAGCTCTCAAGAACCGTAGACACACTCGCCTTCATTGATTTGTGAGTAATTGCTAAAAGGTATGAAAGCCTGGAGAAATGCATTAAAATGTTTGAGTCATGCTTATTTATATAGCTTTATATAACTTTGCACAGTGCATACTGTTTCAAAGAAGCTTCAGCAGTGTACAGGAAAATGGCAGGGTTAGTGTTCCAAAAGGCTTCAATTTCTGCTGCAAGAAGCTCTGCAGAACACACTAGTGTCATTACTGCCTTAAGATATTTAGAATGAGATTTTGAAATTAAGCTGTCCATCGGAGTACATGGCTACTTCAGAATGATCGTCAGTGAATAAAGTTAAATTTGGAAGCAGATGGTTTAGTCACGGAATCTACCAGCAGGGGCTAACGGGGCCATGTTAGCCAGCCAAACCTTGACCCCTTGATTCCTTGAGCTGAGTCATCTGTTAGTCATCAGATAAACAAGAAAGAAAAACACTCTTTGGTGTTGGAGAACTCTAAAACTGGTTGAAATGGATCACAAATAGTTGAAATGTTACTTAATAGAACTATTAATATCAATGTCATAATTTACATTTTTATTTTACATTTTTTGTTGTTGTTGTTGTTGTAAAAATAATGTAATATAATCCCTGGACAAAGTAAGAAGAAATTGCATAATTTTTAAAGTGTGTATATAAAGCCTATATCAAATATAAATTTATGTCACTTTTTTTTGTTAAGTAAACATTGTTTACACTGTCAGTAAAAGAAATATTACAATCCATTTAAACTTCTATTTAAAATAGTTTTAACAACATATCTTCTAAATGAATGCACAAATGTGTTCATGTTCATGTTTCCTCTGCAGGAGAAGAGTTTTATTTGACAAGGTAAGGGTGTGGCCTCAAAATGAACGACAAACAAAATTTTGCTGAAATACATAATACATGGGACAATTTTGACACTATATTATTGATTGTTTATGTTGTTAAGCATGTTGCGCACTGATGCACAGAACTGTGAAGCAGTCACAGCTGTGCTTTATTGTGAACCAAAGTCCCTTTAAAGCAAGTCATGTCATTCAGCGGCCATCTTTGAAATGCCTCTCAGGCGTGCAAGTGCAGCTCCCATCTCTATGAATGGGGAAACATCAAATTTTTATGATTAAATTTAATATTTGACATCACCAATCAAATCGGACAACAATTGTATCACAGGTTATTGAATGCCCGTTTTCCACTAGCTGATATGATTCTTGAGGTCTTAATGAAAAGTCTAAAAAAAACAGATGTTTTTTGTATTTCAATGGTTCTGTTGTATTTCAACATCTGACAAAGACGATTGTTCAGTGGTACCAGATGAAAAAAGTTATTTTAAAGTTTATTTGAGCTCCTTTAGATGAGGCATGTTACATCAGAACATTTGTGCTGTATACTGTTGCTGGTTTCATGGCATAAACATACACAGGGACACTTTTTTGTGAGAGGTGAAATACGTACCGCATCTCTCCTTTGTCTGATACAGCTATTAAGGCGGGCGTACAGTACATGGTACATTTTTTGAGGTTGTACGATTTTGTTTGGTAATCTGAGAAAATCGTCGGCTCGTATGATGTGTAAGAAATTACGAGACGAGCAGAAAGCCTTACGAGCACTTCCCGACCTCACGATAATTTTTAACCATGTCAAAAAACTTTTCAATCCGACAGCTCCCGATGTGTGTGCTGTTGAATGAGCCGATTTGTTGAGCAAACTGGAAATGACTAATCAAAAGCTAAAAAAAGAAAACCACAGAAGAAGAAAGATAAACATGGCAGCGGCACTGAGAATTTGGACTGCCGAGAAAGAGGACAAACTTTGGCAAGAACAGCGAGCACTGTATGATATATCCAGCAGCGTTTATCATGACAGGGTTGTCCGAGATGACATTTTACAGTGGATCGCCCAAGACGTGCATAATACTATGTTAAAACATACATCACAATACTGTACAGTGCTGTAGCATCTCTTCCTCAGAGTCCATGTTTTTGATGCTGAACTTTGCGTGGTGTGTTTGATTAAGGAGACATTGAAAACATGCAGTGTTGGGGGGGCCTCCATGAACGTGGTTGGGAACCACTTCACTAGAAGGCAGTAAAACTCTGATGCGTTTTATTCCTTTTCACACAGTTATTTTTTTAATAAAGCAGTTTTCACACAATTTCTTGAAGAATATCATTCAATGACTTAAAAAAAATATTAATATGCTGAGAGATTTGAAAACTGACGCATTTGAACATTCAAATCACGCATATCCAGCTTCATATCTATGGGTTCATACACAGCAGGTTTGTTCAGTAGCTCATGGACTACGGAGACAAACTTGAGAAGAGAGGAGCTCCAGTTAGGTTCAAATCTTGTGTCTGAATATAAGTCATTTTTTTTGCCTTTGTTGGTTTAGGGTTGGGTTTGGTGTAGGGCACAGGATATTTCCAACATGATAGAGTGTACATTTTTTAGTGACAGTCCTGACTGCTGCAATACGTTACACTGTACTATGTATTGAAGCTGTGTTTTAGCGCCACTGAGTGGAAATTTCTTTTGAAAACTGCAGTGATATGTAGCCTACTTATTGGTGCGTATTATTGGTTTCTTACATATTGTCCATTCAGATTTGCATATGTGGAATATGCATGAACCAAAGAGTCAGGATTTACTGCATAAACAAATCACAGCCAAACATAACCTATTTAGGGGATCTATTAAAACTCAGGGTCTCAGGGGAGGCAAGAGAGACTGTAAATTAACAGCTAGTGTCTGCAAGTCTGTCAGTTTTCTTTACAAAAATGTGTTATTTATATACTTTTTTAATGCTTTATTTTGTAATATATGCATTGCATTTTTATTTATCCTCATGAAATATTTTGAAGTACTGCCTCTTTTGCCTCCTCTGAGGAAACAGCCATAGTCTTTTCTCTCTCAAAGAAAAGATAATAGCAAAAAAATAACATTATTTCCTGTGTTTGTGATATAGGGGGAAGAGAGAGATCAAAAATAAGGTGTGACTGGATTTCTCGAAGCAGCGGTTTAATCAAATCCTCTGAATGGGATTAGGGTCTCTTGTAATCTGGACTAAATGCGGGTCGCAAGAAGTGTACTCTGCCAAGTGAGGGAAAGTGGCTTTTGGTGAAGCAATCAAGAGATGAAAAAGATAAAGGGATTAGATTTTTAACCTTGATAATCTGGCACTTTGCATTGCCACGTCAATACACTTGTTTTTGCATTCTGATTTGTTTTGATTTCTGTTCTCCAGAATCCCTTTCTCTCCAGGCTTATACCATTGTTAGGAACTTAACCCATTCTAACGTCCGCCTAGAGAAGAGTCGCTAGATTGAGATGATTATAATCAGAGATACAGAATACTGTACATTTGAACCAAGCACATCCATTTACTCACACTGAGTGCTTCTGAAGTCAAGGCATGCAACAGAAAAAGATTTAATACTTTATTTACTAACTGATTATTATTTCTTATATATATTCTATATAGATTTGATATTGTTTATCATTTTCAATATGATTCTGTGTTTAATTCCTTAATTCCATATTTTCATAATGATTTTAATAGCACCTTCTTTCAGATCTGTTTTATATTCAAGGACAGACATTGAGCACACACAGTGTAAAAGTGGTTTTAAATGTATTACTATGTTTAGCATGCATAATTTATGAGCTTTTGTTTTGCATGGCTGTAACTTCATGGCGAATGGATAAACTGGAGTGCTACGCCCTAATTCCCCCCACATACAACACCACACACACCTTCTGTCTCGCTCACAAGACTCAAATTCAAAATTATGACCAAAATTAGACTACATATAAAGATGTTTTAAATGTTTGCTTTTAAAATATGAAAATGCACAATATAGCTACATATTGTTCAAAAGAGTGAAAGACATTTTTGAAAGACACATCGTATTCTCGGCAGGGCTGCAAACAGAAATATTGTGAAATTATAATTGTAAAAGTTTAAAGTTCAAAAGCATTTAAAATATTTATTGTGCTTAATTGCATCTAAAATAAACACAATATTATTGTGTTCTGTTTACATTTATTATATATAAACACATACATTATATATTTCGATATATATATATTTTCATGATACATATCACTGCAAAGCAGCTTTACACCAAAGTAATGTTTTACAGTATATGTAGTAGTAGCTTGTACATGTAGATATGGCATAGAT
>JAUYWG010000040.1:17639379-17751240 GCA_034779775.1 Enteromius afrohamiltoni
GACGTGCGGGCACAAAAACGAGTGTTTTTTTTTTTTTTTTTTTTTTTTTTTTTTTACAACTTATCTTACTTACAAAACATTATTTACAAAGAGAGAGATTGTCCCACAAAAAAAAAAAAAAAAAAAATTATTGCTCTCCCGACTCGACGCATGATCTATCTTTCCTTGTGCAGCCACGTTCACATGCATCAGTTGATAGTAACAATTTATCTGTGAACATCTACAATAATGTCAAAAAGACCGAAGCCCTCTGGTGCCTAGGGAAGAACAAAAAAAGAGGAGAAGAAGAATAAGAAATGACTTCGAGGTAAAACAACATAATGAATGATGATGATAATATTAAACTAGATGAGGTAAAACTTTGAACAAACCTTATGTTGGCCTAGTCTAGTTCAAAATGTTAAAATGTCTGTTTCATAAGCGTTAACTCTCTTTGGTGAAGGGAGGGACTGCCCAAACGTTACCTTGACAACGCTGTGCGATCATTTTTGGAACGGCATACTGTATATTCTTCATTAATATATTAGGCTATGTGATTTTCAATGTTTGAAAGAAGTATTTTATGCTCACTAAGACTGCATTTAGTTGATTTAAAAAATAAATAAATAAATAAATAAAAATGATTTTTATTTTGATATATTTAATATGCTGTAGCCTAATTTATTCCCGTGGTCTATCTACTTATCTATTTACATTTTATGACGACAGCCTTACTCCAAAATGGATTAAATGTATGATTTTCCTCAAAAATCTACAAAAATATCCCATAATGTGAAAGAAGTTTGTTTGAAAGTTGAAAGTTTCTTTGCAAATTTAGACAAGAAGTTTCCTGTTCCATCATGACAATGACCGTACGAACAAAGGGGCTTAGACAACTCTGTGAAGCTGTAATTGGTGGCGAAGGTGCTTTAACAAAGTATTAAGAAAAAGCAGTGAAGTGATTAAAAAAATAAATAAAATAAAAACAAATTTGCAAAGACTTCAAACAATTTAGTTCTATATCTATCTAACTATCTATCTTAAGAAACTTTTCTTCTTATTATCAATGTCAAAACCACTTGTGCTTAAGATTTCAGTGAAACTATGAGACATTTCTTTTCAGGAGCCTTTAATTAACAGAACGTTTAAAATATTTAATTATTCTGCAACAATATAAATGTCTTTCATTTTGGCTTGTTGAATGTGAATATGTGATTAAAAAGCAAGTTACATATTCATTCATTCATTAAGTCAGTCACTCATTCATTTGCTTGCTTACCTCAAATGACTCATTTATTAGGAGAGAAACACGTAGAATTGTAAATCCCCATTTCCACTGTTTTTTCAGGCAAGTTCCTAAAAAATAAAAACGTCAAATTAAGGATATGAATACAATATATGAAGGCAATACACATTTGATCCTTCATCAATCGCTTGATTATTTATTTGGGGGCAAGAGGGTTCGTAATGACAAATAAAGCTGTCACAGTAATTGTAATTTGACAATGTGAACACTAGAGGACAGCAAATATGCAGTTCAGGGACTCTATTTTAAAGTGCTGATTCGGGATTGGTGAAAAGTTTGAGGTCAGTTAAATGTTTAGTTTTATTGGTTTCTTTTTATTTTAAATAATTTACATTTTTAGGAAGCAGCAGACTGATGAAGCGTGACAGTAAAGACATTTATATTATAACAAAAGATTTCTGTTTCAAATACGCACTTATTTTTTACCTTTGTGATGTCCATAAACAAATATCGGGAGAAGCACGTGCGAATAATTAGCCACTGCTGGCGTCGCATTTTTCCCAATCAGCCTTTTACCTGTTCACCCAATCACAACCAGTCTCGATCTCCTCCCTTTCGCATCTCGCTCTTGCATGCCTCCACCACCCCTTCTCCGCCATCGGTCCGCAATTCTATAATTCCATTATAATGAATGCATAATGAATTATAAATAAATGTATCATGTGTTGTATCATCTTATGAATATTCATAAGAAATCATTTAATGTGTTATAATATTTACTTATTTGTGATTATAGCTTTTAGGAGTATGATCATTTATCACACACAATGAACAAAATTCATCCACTTAAGGATTATATTTTTATGCATATCGCAGTCTCATAAATTGCTATTTTATTTGTGTTACTTAAAAGCAAATTCCACTTATAAGTAATTATAATTATAACAGTGCCAAATTTTTCTCTAACATGATAGCACACTTTAGACAGCTGTTGACAAGTAGCTTTGCAACTACATGCCAACAAACCTTCATTAAAGTATTAGTAGCCTGTTTGCTAAATTTGACACTTAATTCTGATGTTTCCTTACCAGACATACTGAATATGGGATACTTTGCAAGTATGTGAAAATTCTACCTACCCTACTACTAAGTCTACTAATACTCTTAGGTTTATATAGTAAACATTGCATTTTTTTCAATGTAAAGTATTAGCTAGCTCACATCAACCTCAATATTAGCCTCACAGGAAACACTCAGTGCCTAACCACTCGCAAGATGTTGTAATTGTACTGTGCAGATCTTAAATAAACGATGTCAAGATATGATATAGTCCATTATAAATGAAGTAGATTTAATATGGTGTTCGGGTTATAAGTAATCATATTATGAAAAGTTACAATCACGAATACATAAATATTATAAAGTATTACAATAGCTTTTATGATTATTCATGATAATGAATAATTTATAATGCATTATGCATTCATTATAATGCCTTAAGAAAACCCTTATAATGGCTTCATAGAAAGTGTTACCAAGTCTTCTTTCAAACAGCACAATGAAGAAGTATACTATATTGGATAAGTGCTTACAAAACAGAGGTACCCTCTCTCATTTACAGTACACTCAGGTAAGTCGCACATCCTGATTTTGCCGCATATTTTGTTGATCCTGGAACAACAGTTTAATGCAAAAATGTAGTCTTGACCATATCTCTACACCTAAACCTGACCTTATCCATGAGTAATGCCTAAGATCAGAGGAAATGATAGATGACTGACACTGATGTACAAGCACCAAACACTGATTGTAAGCCTAAACCTCACAAAAAACTGTAGATATGATTGGCTAATCACAATGTTGACCCAGGGACATGTTGGTAAAATCAGGTTAGCGAGGTCAGTACAATCCTTTAGCATATCTGCTCCATCTGCCCTTGGTTCCTCCATTTCAAACACAAAGATAAATGTCTCTGGAATAAAAATGGATTCTAAGCAGTGAAGTTAGAAGGACAATTTGGAAAGGTCAGCAAATCCAGTGAAATCCCTTCACCTTTCATAACCTTTGTCATATATCTTATCTCTCAACACACTTTCACTCAGAGTGTATTTTACATAAAAACATACCTCTTCTTACAATAATGAAGAATGTAGATTGGCTTCACTAAAGATTCCAGCAGAAGAATGTTATATAACCTCATTCGGAAACACTTGTCCCTGTCACATTCCCTCCCTCTCCCTCTCTCAGCAAGCCACGATGTACCTTCCACTCTAATGCCCTCGCAGAGAGTTCAATCAGATGTCTTCCCTGGCTTATGTCATGTACATGTTATACACTCACACTCTCTTTCGCACAAACACACCGGGGGACACCTGCCTATGTGTCGATCTGTCCTTTGTGTACATGTGGATCGTGATCTTTGGTCTTTTTAGTAGCAGCAACAGCAATACTGGGAATTTGAAGCAGAAATATACACTTGTCAGACGTGCACTTAAAAATAAAGGTTCCAAAAGAATGTTGTCACAGCAATATACAGAACCCTTCACTTCAAAGAATATTCCAGTGAAAAGTTCTTAAAAGAACAGTTATAAAGAACCGTTTGTGCAGTGAAAGGTTCCATGGATGCTAAAGGAAAGACTGATAAAGAACCTATTTTTTTTTCTGTTAGTCACTGAGATCTCATCGCCCTCTCCAAGCCCTTTGTAACATATTGATTCATACTTCGTGCATTATACAACTCTCAGCAACCAGAAACATAGAGCAAAAAGAAAGAAAGAAACCAAATTTAAATGAGCATGTAAGACAAAAAATGCAATGTTCTTGTCACCGTATAACCTATTGGAGTGAATCACTTCTCAGAGTGATAATACAGGATGTAAGCTCTGTGATAGTCCCAGATAGTCCACATAGAAGGTTAATATTATTTGTATTATTTATTTTATAATGAATAAAAGGAAAACATTTGTAGGAAAGTAAAAATTGAAAAAAAGGGTCAGTTTTCTTGTTGTTGTTTAATAAATGAAAAGAAGACAAGCAGATACTGTAGAACAGAAAACACAACAGAATATACAATGGAACATTTCACTATTAACAAGGAGCTTTCCCTCAATAAATATTTAATACAGGCCTAGTTGTTAAGTTTAGGTATGGGTTTAGATTAAGGAATCTTATTTATAAATGACAGACATAATACGTAAGCAAATAAGGGCCACTCTTTACATTAGGTGGCCTTAACTACTACTTACATCATAATTAAAACAAGGCCCTTATTGTGTTCATAATGTATTGCAAAACACTTTTGCTGCTATTAAGGTGGGATACGGGTAAGGCTTGGGACAGGTTTGGTGGTATGGGTAGGTTAAGGGTGCGTTAGGGTGTAAGGGATGGGTCAACAGTGGAATTATATATATAGGTAGTTTTCTAAATATATATACAATGTAACAACATGTACACAATAAGCGCATTGTACCAAATAATTCATTAAATGTAAGTAGTTAAGGTCACCGAATATAAAGTTGGACTAAAATAAGTAATTTGCTAATAGTGAGAGAAAAAAGGTAAGAACAGCTAGATAGAATAGAAATAGACCACTGTATCAACAGACACTTGTGTTTTGTGAGATCAGAATGCATGTTGTTGGCATGTGTTGTTGCATTGGTCAGTGCATTTTTTTGTTTTTTTTTTTGTTTGTTTTTGCTCATTTTACATGTTCAATCATCATTTGTCATATCTTGGAATTTCTTATTCAATTCAGTGGCAGTGTAAATTAGCCTTAAAAGATTCTTCAGAAAAACTCTTATTCAGAACCATGCCTTCTGAGATTCATCATGTGAGAAATGCTTCAATACAAGTACGTATACCAACCAAACAGCTGGATTACTGAAAGTGAGCACCATTCACTCTCAGACTGAGGCAGATCATTTCTGTGTCTCAATAACCAGAGCCACTCTCAAACTTACAAATATGAAGGCCGAGGTGACCACACACACATACGTGTGTTGCCCTGTAATACAAAAATCCAAAAATGTATAAAATGCTTATAAATTGTAAGTATGTTAATTATAAGAGATGTCTTTTCAGTAAATTATGCAAAGCAAGTGATGTATGGCACAGCACGGCTCATGCCAAGAGCGAGGGGCTGTTGAGATTTGAAACAAGCAATGGCAATTCATCTAATGGCTTATGCACATTCTGTTCCCATTTATATCTGCTGAGCTGTTGCATTCTCAAATCCCAAAGGTGTGATGTTGTACTAGTGTGGGAAAGTGATTCACACTTGCACTTAGAAAATGCTGACCTGCTGTACTATACCTCCTCTGAGATTTAACAGCTGCAAAAAGACAAGTAAAGTGAAGGGGCTTTCCTGAGTTGAATGTAAGCCACGGTAAAGTTACACTGACAGCTATATAGCCACCGTTGTATCTGATCCCAGTATGTTGCCTTTCCTCTTTCCCTGCGGTGTGAAATGTTTAAATGCCAATACAGTATATGCGGCACTTTCATAAAAATTGCTCTGTTTATCTCTCCACATATGTCTGTAAATACCATTTTTTCCCACCTAAGCTCTTTCATGACCAACCAACATCTGACACCCGTTGCTATTCATACAGTCTTATTTTCTGTAGACACAACTTGGTTAATGTCTAAGTGATTTTCAGATGTAATTATCTGTAGCTTTTTACTTAATGGCAGTAGTGCAAAAAAAAAAAAAAATTAAAAATCAGGTTATATTTCTGTCATTTGTGCTTTTTTCAACATTAGTCATATAAACTTTACTAACGATGTGTATGACGGTATTTATTCGCAGGCTGTGTTTTATATGAAGTCCTATATGTGGAGTAAAAAAAATAGACAGTTTGGCTAATTGTTTCTGTAACTTATTAATTTGTGGTCATGTTAGTCTATTTTATTTGTGGCCATGATTTAACTAAAATGAAGGCGCAACTGCCAATAGACCTCTGTGCTGTTGAAATTGTATTGCAATTAGGACAGAGGATTTCTAATTCCCAGCGTGTTTTGCATGTGCCTTGGTGGAAAGAGTAAATGTAGGCTAATGTTTTAAAATTTATTTTTACATTTTATTCCTTCCGACAATAATACACTTGAACAAAATAAGAAATAGGATGGTGTTTAATGTTCTGTTATGCTGAAACTTAGAAAGATCCATGTAACTGAAGTTTTGAGAGACCTTAATTGTGCTTACAGGCTGATGACAGTTGCTCCATTTATTCAATGGCGTTTCACTATACAGCGTATTAACTATAAGGTCATGGTTTTTCTTTATTCTTTATTTCTATTTATGCAGAAACATAATATTTTCTCTCCCAGTAGACTACTATCCGTCTGTCGTGAGTGCAGTGTTCTCTCTCTCCTTCTCTCTCTGTATACTGTAATGGCACAGTATCACCTGCCCTCATTTCTTTATTCAGAGAGCTTCGTGAAGTGCCGGGAGACTCAGCCGTGAGGTTCGAGGATACAGATGCATCAGTTGTTTACTGTGGGTTTTTTTTACAGTCGCTGTAATGAAAGTGCCGTGATCAAGTAAGAAATCGTTTTGGATTCATAGTAAAGCGGAGTTTGCGCAGCTATGTCAGATGACTTGATGTGATCGGTGGCATATGCATGCATAGAGAACACGACCGCGCGAGCCGTTTATACACGCCGAGAAGCTGCATTTGCAGGATCGCTGTTAAATATGTCTGAGGAGGCTAACAGAGTAAAATTAAGCTGCAGCTCTGAGTCCATGTTGGCTTTTTAGAGCAATCCGAGGAACACTGACGTCCAAGTTGCATGGGGCTATTTTCTTCTCTGCGAGCGGGTAAGTAGGTTACTTCACCTGTTCCTTACCTTAAAGTCATACCTCCACACATAATGTTCTCGTTTTACTCTGTTTCACAGACTGGTCTATTTAGGCTGAAACAGTCACTAAACTATTTTATCAGGTAACCTTTATAAATGTAGAAACAATTGTCAATACTGTATAAATGACTGAATGAAACTACGTCAGGATTCACACATCAAAGTATTTTAATGGCGGCAAACTAATGCGAATTGTCATAAAGTAAAGGTCACTATGTATCACTCATTTGTTGAAGTACTAGCTTGTTGCTGTAGTTAGTTGGTCTCTCTTGATTCTGAATGACTGCACCTGCACACACACCTGAGATAGCAAAGATCCCATGAGATGTGACACTGGCAGCATCAAGCCTGCAAGCAGGGATGTAGAATTAAAATAAGATGGTGCCTTATAACAATGATATGAAACCGTTTCCCATGCTGCTTTCTCTCTCTGTCTCTGTCCCGTTTTCTAATTTCTAGTTCTCCTCCTGCACTCTCATCTTGTTTTCAGTACTTCAGATATAATCAAGACTGGCAAGAAAACACGTGAGTACTTGTTTGAGTGTTTTATGCATGTTTTCTCTACAGTAATTCACTTGTGTGGAAGTTTAAGTTCCATTTTCATAATACAGTTGTGCTGTTTTTGAAAAGTATTTAATATGGTCAAATGCAAAAAGTAAATAATCGGCTGCCGCCCGGCTAATGAGCCCTGGTGAGTTATGCTACATTACATAAAATAAATAACCCGGAGTATTGACTTAGAAGTCATCAAGTTGTAGATGATAAAGATGCTGATCTTTGCACTTGTTAAATAACCCTTTACATAATCAAGCAGTTGAATCAAACGCTTTACAACTCTATTCAGATTTTCTCATGATCAAACTGGAGTTAAAGAAAATGCAAAAATACGACTTTTTAATATTTCGATGAAGAGATTGTAGCGTTCAAGTGCACCGTTGTCAGAAAGAATAAAATGTAGTATCCTATTAGTTGACATGCTTATTTCACTGTTTATATAACATACAGATTTGCTTCAATTATAAACACACCACTTAAACAGCAAGACAAAGTGATGTAGCTGTATTGGACAAAAATAATAGCAATAATAAAAAGAAAGTTTATGTTTTGCAAATAACATGGTTTCGAGAGGATCGTGAACGCAGTAAATACCCACGGCTGGCAGCCGGTTCCCAAATCAACCACTTCCAATCAAATCACTTTCCCCTTACTATAAATACACCCTGATTCTTCGTTCCCGCCTCCTCCGCCCCTTCTCTGCCTTCTCCCATACTTTCATGTTCCGGGGGGGCAGACGGTGAACGAGCCGAACGCCGAACCCTCGTTCTCCCGGCTCGCTCCCCAGACAGCTCGCCAAATTTGCTCTACTTCTTATTACTAGGAAACGTGAACTCTTGAATAGCAAATCTTGTCCCTAACAGCATTTTTAAAGTTTGTGACCGCCCAACTCAGAAACTTTGGTATCAAAATTATATTAAATAGGACTAAATAGGAGTAAATATGACTAAGATGAAGCTGAAGAGTCAAAGATGGTTAGCTGGTGTACCAATCTGGATAAATCTCGTCAAAACTGACTTGATATGTTGTGGCATGGAACTATGAAGTTGTCATGAGGAGTTTGTGGTCATGTGATTGAAATATTGTGGGTGGTCACTGGGTGAGATGTATCCACAGGGCTTTTCAAATCTGGGGGGGGGGCTGTCTCTCCCTTTCTTACTCACTCTTACTCTCCTTGGATCTCTCTCTCATTCCCACAGATGAGAACATCATCCTTCTTTGCAAAAAGGAGAAGGTCAGAATTGGAACTTGCCTGGTGGATCGTTTAAGATGTTACTATAGGAAAGACTGTGGCAGGGAGTACATGTTGATGAAACTGATTTGTTCGGGTAAGCACAATTTTTAGTATTCTTTAAATGTACAATGTTTTCAGAGAGTGGAGATGTTCATCATCCTTTACTGTCTCCCTGAGCCCATCATTCGTATCTCATTCATTGCTGGTGCCTTAAAAGCACATCATGGAGTTATAGACCAGATTTATAGAACAGAGGTTTCACACACTCGTAATGTTGATACCAGTTTTTATCCTGAGGAATAAACAAACAAACCAAACTGTAGGCAGCTACTTGGGGGTCGAGACAGAAACCATGGCAACGCGGCTTCTGATTCAACTGGGCTATCTTGACACTGAGTTGATTAAGCAGTGTTGTTTTAAAGGGAGTCCTTTTTCTCCTCACTTTGCCTGGCAGCCTAAATGAGCCCAGAGATACAGCACAACAAACTATCACTCCGAGAGTGCCAGAAATGTCATCTAAGAATGAGAATTTAAATGTTTTATACTCAGAGACATGAGATATGTAATTTATGAATTACATAAAAGGAGGTTATCAGCCATCAGGGATTGTTCTCTACCCTCCCCATGCAAACAAATCCAAGTCTATTCAATTTGATTAAAATGGTTTCTGAATGTTAATACGTGCCCAGGGGAGTGCAGTTACTACTTTTCCTTGCACATTTTTAATCAGAATCTTTTGTTATTGCTGCAATTATTTAACAAGATCAGTACTGTGAAACCTAAGGCAATGCTTGTGATTATGATACTGTTCTTTCACTGACGTATAGTGTCATCTTGTTCGCTAAGCGGCCACCGTCCTCTTTTAAACACCTTTGTAAGACAGGCAGCCCCCTCAGCCATAGCGCATTTAGCGCATTGCTAATTCGGACTGACCTTTGGCTAAACTGTTTACAGACAGAGGAAATTGTATCCTCTTAAACTTATGATGTCACAAGGCTTTCGACACGTGGCAAAAGAACTTTTGTGTAACCTCACAGATTTGATCAAGCTTAAATAAACCTATAAAAGACAAACCTACTGTAAATTAGATCATATATTCTGTACATTTCACATTATTCTTATTCTTTTTTGTAATGATCATGTGTAAAATCTGCATTCATTGTGAAAAAAATACAGTACACATGCTGCTGTACAGGAAATATCACCAGTAGCTATGTTTCCATACAGCAGTTTGTATGTGCGTTTTTGAATATCGCATAAAATATTTGTATAAAAATGTATCAAATTAATAATAATTAATAAATCCATGTGACTTTGCGCTATGAGGCGGGATAACTTGAATGATCTTGTTCACACAGCAATTATATGCTGTTATGGTCATTCTGAAATGGATGAGCAAAGTATTTCTAAGTATAACTTAAGTCTTAAGGCCCGTTCACACCGATAACGATAACTTATATGTGCCCATATACACGTTATCATCTGTTCATTATAAGCTCAAGCGTGTCTGCCGCTTTAAATTCTCAATCATGTGATAACAGGTTTGATTCTGATTGGTTGTCAATGATTCTATCAATCATTAGCTGGAAAAAAAAATTGTTCTGAAAATGATTCCCCGTGATATTGCTTCTCTGTCCTTTGTCTTTGTAGTTGTGGTGTGGACGCTGATATTCTTTAACATTGATAATTATTTGTAGAATTATATCTGTATCGTTAACATTATCATTATCGTGCTTGTGGAGAACAACAAGCCTTGCCTTTACACAACTCCATTCCCAAACAGCAGCATCCACATTCAAAAGCATTGACCGCATTTATTGTGTTTACAATATTTACAAACCCGTAAAAGCTTTTGGTCAGCAGCAGTGGAAGGATATGTCTTGTATGCATATTTACACTGATTTGTACAAACAACATATCTTTCCTTTGGTGCTGACACAGAAGAGCGCACGTTACGTGTGTTCAGCGGATGCTGACCAAAATGGTGACGTTATGGTACCAAATCATTGAATAAAGTCATTATTTTGGTTTTCTTTCTGTACAGTAAGTATTCTTGTAGCTTCATAATATTATAGTTGAACCACAGATGACCATGTCTTTTATATTCTAGACCTTGACAGTGCAAATTGTTTCGCTGTAAATACTGGATGTCACAAGCCTCTTGGTTTTCATCCAAAATATCTTTGTGCTCTGAATATACAAACGATGTGAGTGAACAATGACAGCATTTTTATTTTGGGGTGGAGTAACCCTTTAATTTATTCACATTGTTTTGGATGTTATTTTTTCCTTCCCCAAAAGTTAGGTACACCTAACTTAGTGTAATTTTGTCCAATCTTCAAATGCTTTTTTACTTCAAATGTAAGAAACTGTGATGCGATTCTTCTCACAGCGGGTTGTCCCTGTAGAAAATGTGGGCAGGCACTAATGCACACTTTGAAAATTGTCTTTCTTTGGAAATTGTTGCATCTTGTTTGTTGTTGCGTTGTGATGGTTAAAAATTTAGAAAAAGTAGGTAATGAAGTAAAATAATATTCCCTGATAAATGATAAATTGCTCATCTGTCCAACACTTTAAATGTCATGGTAACCCTGTGCTTCCAGCTTTTTCCCTGCCTCCCAGCATGCACAGCAGAAGAAAATAACAAGGCATAAATACTGATAAAAGGCTGCATCATTTTGGCTGTCAAGGTGCAGGGTGTTATACGCTGAAAAGATTCATCATCAAATCTTATGGACCACTTTATGATACTCTTTTATACTGTGTTATTTCCTGAGCTCAGTTCTCATTTACCTGCATGTTTAAAATTTGGTGTTGGTAAGATTTGTTAATGTTTTTGATGCCCACCAAGACCAAGTAAAACAATAACATTGTAAAACATAACTACAATTTCAAATTGTTTTCTATTTTAATTTGTTTTAAAAATGTTATTCAGTCCTTTGATAGCTTCAGTGTCCGTCAGACATTATTCTAATATTCTTATTTGGTGTTCAAGAAATGTTTATTATTATTATTATCAGTGTTATTGCTATCGTTGTATTATACTTTTAATTTTTTTTTTTTAAATAGAAATCTTATTTAGCATAAATGTCACATTTGCTGAAATATATGAATAATTTTATTTGCAAAAACTGTTTTTTTATATATTTACAAAAATTATGTTTTTAATGTGTTTTATTGTGTTTTTTATTAATTGGTAAACGAATCAAAATAGCCCAACTACAGTTTGATAAAAATTTGTCACCATGATTTTTGAGAATTTGTTAAAAATCTGCTCTTCATATATATATATATATATATATATATATATATATATATTTACATATACTGTATAAATACCAATCTTAAAATATCAAATATACACTAAAAAACGTGTGTATTCACCTTTTGTGAAGATGATTTTTCCAGAAAGAAAAGCATACCGTATAGGTTTGGAAAAACACCATTTTATTTCCCACGTATCTCTGTTATGTTAAGTTAACACATAATAATAGAAAGGATTCCAGGCCCATATTTTCTAAATACTGTATATACACTGTATATTACCTGGCTGATTTTTCATATTACTTTGACCAATTAAATTGTTAGTATTGATCAGCAGTTTGCCTGCTGTGTTGCCATTTCCTCTCTTCCTGACGCGACCTTCCATCAGGCTCTGTCTCAGCTGGTTAGATCTTTGTGTTGCAGTCAGGTTGGTGACGCTGACTCTAGCCCACTGGGGATGCCCCTGCTGTGCTTGTGGAAAAGCACACCCATCATACCTCTCCCTGCATGTTTGGCACAGACAACATCCACCATTATTGCTACTACAGCCCACTCATAAACGCTCGCCCTCCTACAGTCATCCCAGAGGGAGGCTAAAAGAAGCGGCAGAGAAGACAAGAAAAAAAGCAAGATTCAAAGTGGTAGAAAATGTTGCCTTTGTTGTTGCATCAGATTCACACATGGTTGCTTCTCTTCCTGTCACGTACAGTACGCTGGCTAAATGCTCCTTCTTGCTGTCCTCTGGTATTGACTTTCACAGCTACTTTCAAGTTCATGCAAATCCCAGATGTAGAAAGGGTTTGTTTTGTTTGTTTCGAGTGCATTAGCATTTTAATTCCAGAGCGAGAGAGAAGGCCTCTCCTGCTGCCGCTCTCATAAACGCTTCCAATTAGATGAGCAACGGGCAGCTCTGAGTTTTGGGTTATCAGACTGAGCTTTATTATAGACCTCCCTGAGGAAAAGTACACACGCTGACATACATCCTTGCTTTTGTACAGCTGTCAATGTCAGTGGTCCACATTAAAACAATATTAGTCCATCTCAACTTTACTGATATTAATGTGCAGTCAAAGTTAACTCGTGATGCTTAGGTGCATTTAAATGTCTATTTTCTATGAATCCTGTACCTGTTAAAAACATCTTGCTCTGTGTGAAATACTATCGTTTCTCTGTGGCAACTGTTATTCCTGCAAAATTTGAAACATTAGACAAATAGCACTTGGCATGGAAAATGAGCCTGGCACTGTTAGAAATTCTCAAGCGGTCTGCTCATATTTTAGTGCACATCAATTTTATCAAACCATATCCTCCAGCTCCAGCCATCAGGCAAAATCGAGCCATTTTCTGCATGAATTTTGAAAAATTGATGCAAGATTGCATCCTTATGCGGGCATGACTAACAATTTCACTCTTGGAAAGAAGCAACCTTGCAAGAGCCCTGAATCTATATGCATATGAGCTTTATACGAGAGAGAGGAAAGAAGTGGGAGTTAGCATGATGGTAATGCTTATGAGTTTTTTACTATTGCTTCTGGATCCTTAGATTGTTATTGCTGAAAATTCCATCTACTTCTTTGGGACATATTCACTTCTTATTTTATAAAGCGGTTCATGAATTGGGAATGCACCAAGTTTGTAAATGCACCAGTATATGTATAAATAATATTATGTTCATGTTTATAATGTTTGCAAAAGTGTGGAATTTTACCAGATTCAAGTGGAGTTAAGCATTGAAACATTATTAAATACAGTAGAAACGAAGTCTACGGAGACCCCTTCAAGACACAAAGACAAAAATGTATTTACTTTATTTATTTTATTATTTACTTTAAAATGTATTCCTTTGTTTTAGGCTATAAATTAAGTTAGAACCTTTTGTTTAGCAAATCATGGCCACTTAAAAATGTGAAAGAAAATAAAGTAGTAAGTAATGGCAAAGATTTACTAAATTAAGAGACTAAATTCTTATTTTTTTAATTCTTATAATTAATTTTTTAGTCCTTCATGTCAAACATGTCAAAAGTTATAATGGCAATCAGAGATTGTCATATAGATTCCGTTTATTGAACCATAGAAAAAGGAGGAAAAATAAAATAAGATGCCCCATTTTTAGTTGTGCTCTTTGAGTATCATCTCAGCAACAGCTGCAGTTCCAGCATCCAGCATTACTCAACAGCAGCACAATGAATCCAGCCTGCAGCGCTTTCCATCTGTGCCTGGCAGTTCATATTATTATCCTAAAGTGAGAATCTTTGTTTGTGTTTTTTTAGGTGATCTCTATTCAGGTTTGAAAAGGAAGATGGGTGGATTCTTGTTGATTGAGCGAGACATGCAGAAGTGGTTCATGGGTGCAACTTAAACTAGATTAAGCCACAGGGCCAGTGCCTCATCCCATGGGCTCAGTCTACCAGACATAACAGCGAGAGTGGGATCAAAGCTGCCAAATCCTGTGGAAATGGGTCCTGCTATTGCATCCCCTGACCCACTAAAACCCTTGAGGTCTAGATAATACGGATCTCCACTGTTAATCCCCCCTTAGCTTAACTTGCTTGGGATATGTGGTATCCAAAGCACCCAGGTTTATTTCCACTGTGCCCTTTAATCTGGGTTAAAGGAAATGGCAATGGTGTCTTTAAATGGTTGCCCTTCCATGACAGGAAGATGAGAATCCAGGGAACCGGTGTCTTTTTTTTTTCTTTTTGCTCAGCCTCTGTGAGTTAATCACCCCTATTCAAATATATACCTGGATTTTTAGACTCTCAGGGGACTAGGGTAATCGTATCGAACCGTTCGGTACGAGGCTTTCGGTTCGGTACGCATACGAACCGAACAATTCAGAGAAAAAAAAAAAAAAGAATAAACTGTGTAAAATATAATGTTTTCAATGCTACGCTCAACAAGGCAGCGCAAACGACGAGACAGGGAACCCGCTGTCTGCTCCTCCCACCCCCAAACAGAAGAGAACCAGAAACACACAAACTGTCCCGGCGACATTCAGGTAACGTTAGGCATTTCCCTTTACCATTTCAACCCAGCATCTAGCTGTTTAACCAGAGCTGCATCTTTCTGCTCTAACACACTAAAATAATGTTTGTATCGGCGTTAACGATAGTGTAGCATTAAATGTAACATAAGGGTACGTTCACGAAGTGTCTAAAAACGAGTGGAAAATGCGAGGCGCGTCACTTCCTCCACCAATTTCAAAGCACTTCGGCGCTCGTGCGGCTCTGTCGAAAATAAAGAGCTTGCGTGCGCAAAACGCCCTGCATGTGAACGACCCCTAAGCCTTTGGTGACACATACACCACAAAATTAAATTGTGTATCTCTCCCCTGTTGTCTCCCCTCACGCGGATTGTCCTGCAGAAGGAAACGGCTCCCTGGATGTCAGTGGAATGCGCGCATGGTTTACGAACACAGGACGCTCAGCTTTCACGATTTGAAACGGAAAAATCTACTTTTTATTAAGTTTTAATTAATCAATAAATACCATCCAAGGCTGACATTTCCAAAACACTTCTTTATTTGCTGCTAAGAAGAAACCCCAGAAGATATGTGAAGTATAGCTCCATTGTTGTTCAAAGTAAAAGAAAAGGGGGAAAAAAACAAGGTTAGTTTTAATAAAAATGTGGGGAAAAAAAATCAAAGAAATCATCATTTTTATTTTATTTTTGCTGTATCGAAAACATACCGAACCGTGACACTACTGTATCGTATCGAACCGAACCGTGATTTTTGTGAACCGTTAAACCCCTACAGGGGACTGAATCTTACTTTAAGAGCCTTGTTTTTTTATATTTAAAGTACAATTTAAAAGTCATAAAGGCAGGAGAATAAGCAACATTGGCTATATCTGATATATTCCTGGAAATAATGTTATATTACATTAAAAAAAGCTTTTTTGTGTGAAATCTTGTAAAATGTGTTATTATTGTATTATATTGCACCATAGTTAAAATCTATTCTATTCGGATAATTAAATGAATGTATTTAGTGACATATTACTTGAAACTTACTGATATAAAAAATATATAATTAAACATTATTTGCAGTGCTACTTTGCCCAATGCCCAAAATTGTGTTTTAATCTCGGATTGATTAGGATTGTATGATCTTTGAATAATATCAGCCTTTAAACACAGGATTGAGTGTAGTAGACAGTTTCACTTTAGTACAATTAAATATACTTCAGTATATCTTTAGGTCCTTTTCGGGAACTTCGAGCTGCATCATAACACTTTGGAAACACCTTCTGTGTGACCGCCGTGTGAATCTGCTATTGCATCTGTTCAATGTAAGGGTGTGACGTCACGGGAAGGTGTCATTGGAGACCAGGGAGCTTTAAAAGCATGCAAGGTAAGACCGGCGTCAGCCTTTCTATCATTCAGAACCACGCTCCACTGATCTGCACACCGAGGTGTGTAACTGCAGACTGTAGAGAAAGGGTTTCGAATTCAGTTGCCCATCCACCGCTGCTCTTCTGCAGAGTTATTCCCACTCTGGTGGGTACCGAGCAGGCACTGGTTATGGAACAAGAAGTAGAAACTCTCTTGAGGAAGGAGGCCATTGAGGTGCTCCCTCCACACCAAAGAGAGTCTGGGTTCTACAGCCGGTACTTCACAGTTCCCAAGAAGAATGGAGGGCTGAGGCCCATATTAGATCTAAGGCTACTGGGATATCCCACTCCACTTGTGCATGTGGCGGCATTATCGGCCTACCACTCACCGTACAATGGCAAAACAGTGGGCAAACACCGAAGATAAGATGCCTGTGCGATCTCACGTCCCTGCGTGGGACCTGAATCAGGTTCTGCCATTTGGCACTCTCACCCTGCATGTTTACAAAGACAGCAGATGCAACCCTAGCTCCGTTGCAGCTTCAGGGCGTTTGCATATTGAACTATTTTTATGACTGGCTGATACTAGATCATGGTGATCTGACATCGAGATGTCGTCCTAACTCACATGAAACGGCTAGGTTTAAGACTAAACGCCAAGAAAAGTGTACTTTCTCCAGCTCAGAGGACCACTTATCTAGGGATATGGAATTCGATAGAGTGGCTTCTCAAAACAGTCAAGAGAGGGAAAGAAGGGGTGGGTGACCTGCAGGCCCTCTTTGTGGCCCACCCTTCAGACTTTGCACCCAGCATGGCGAAAGCTTTGCCGTACCCTCAAGCGGGTTACAGCCCTAAGGTCCCCGTCACTGCACCATGGCCCGTCATACTTCAGGTGTTTTATCCTCCAGACAATCACAGGTTCTTATGAGTCGTCTGGTCTCCCCTCCCTGTTGTGTGTCAAGCCTTACTCAACTAGAACTATGGTGGCCTCTAAGGCCTTCTTTTCAGTTGTCCAATATCGGACATTTGTGAAGCTGCAGGTTTGTCCACCACTTCCACGTGTGTCCAGTTTTACAGCCTAGACATCGGTAACATCCCAGGTTCTTCGGTTCTCTCGTCCTGATGTCCTAAGCCAGACATAGACACAGGTCAGGGACTTGTTACTCTGGGGGCGTGGGCATCTCATTCCCAAAGCGTTATGATGCAGCTCAAAGTTCACGAAAAGAAATGTCTCCAGGTTATGAATATAACCATGGTTCCTTTAAGGAACGAGATGCTGCATCTCACTGCCATACTTTCGGCATCCCTTATAGTGCAGTTCTTCATGACATAAGGCTGACGCAGGTCTTACCTCACATGCTTTTAAAGCTTCATGGTCTCTGACGTCACCTGCCCATGACGTCACGCCCTACCATTGGACAGATGCGATAGCAGATTCACATGGCGGTCATGCAAACAGCATTCACTAATCGCAGATGATGCAAATGATGCAGCGTCTCGTTCCCTAATGGAACCATGGTTATATTCATAACCTGGAGACGTCTATTACCTAATTAGATTAGAGTGCATTAAGTACAAAATTAACTGATCCAATTTAGCAGACTTTAAGTATACCATTTAAGTAAACGGTATTTAGTAAAAGATGCAAATGAAGGGTGAATCTTTATTAAGCACATACATTTGTAAATGTATTTGAAGTATACTGTAATATTTATTTTAGTATATTTTTCACCGGGGCATACATGCAGAACATTTACATATCACACACATTGTGCATACTGCATACAACCATAAAGTCTTATGGAAGTATGCTATTGTAAACACAGCAAAAACAATAGGCACCCTACAGTGTAATGTAGTACTGTTTTTCACCTCTTCTGATATTTTGAAAGGTTGGGGTTTTACAAACATCTCACAGATTCATTATAAGGTTCAGTAGCAGTAAACATGAAAGTAAATAGTTGCACTCTTACTTAAAGTCTTCTTGGATTAGACATTCGAGCGAGAAGATTTTGACAATGACTTGCTGTACTCTTTCTCTATTTACCAAATCCGTCTGACAGCTCCCTTGACAGCATAGCAGACTGTCTTAGCCTCAAACACACTGGCTATGCAAAAAAACACTAAATTATATTCATACTGCACTGCAATAGCTGGAGGAAACTACAGAAATCTGTTTTAGATAAAGGAATGTTTCTCCTCTATCAAATGGTGAATTTATTATGTTCGTGTTCATGTATATTCAGCTATTAAAGGTGATGTAATTATTAAATTTAATAAGATTTAAGTGTTAAATGTTTTAAATGTTTAATGTCTGTCCCAGCTGTCAATCTATCTATCCATCCATTCATATATACAGTGAGGTCAATAAGTTGATCACCCTGTGATTTTGCAAGTTCTATCAACCTGCATGATTTTTAAATAAGACAACTTGCAAAATCACACGGTGATCAAATACTTATTGACCTCACTATGTATATATGTCAGGAATAATTGATGACAGGCCATTGAATTATTTGAAAATAATGCTCACATGTGGTGGTAATTGTAACAGGAAGTGCTTGTAGTCACTGCGCATGACAAAAGAGTAAGCAAAAAGATTCTTTAGTTCCGATAATTTAGCATCAACAAACATATACCATTAAATACCATTAATCCATGACAAAGACGAAATGGAAACTGAAGACTTATAAATACATGGAACATAATTGGGTGATCTGAAACAGGTAAACAGACACAGGTGGAAACAAATTTAGTAAGGGATAATGTACAGGCAGCCGTTGCAGTAGTTATTGCAGAAATAAGCCCCGACAGTGTGATCAGGACTTCACACTGAAGGGACTTATTTTGCGATAACTACAGGCTGCCTGAACATTATCCCGCTTATTACACGGCTACTTGCCACTTGAGGAAAAAAACTGGACATAAATATGAATTTGAAACATTTTAAATTAAATTAACATTTTCATCCTTCTGCGAAACGATATAGTAGCACGTGACTAACATTCAAACGTTAGTAAGACAATTTATAACATCTACATAATGTTTCATTTCCAACTGGTTAGGCTTATTTTGAAATTAAAGTGATTTTTATTTTATCCTTGCAAAAGACAAATATACAACAAATATATCAACAAAAATGACTGTGAAAATCTTTTTTTTGGGGGGGGGGGGGGCTTCAAAGTCAGTAAATTTGGGTTACTGTTCATGGTAGGAAATGGACATGTTTCATTTTTTGTCATCACACCCTTTATATTACCTACATTTAAAACGTATCTCTCCAGAGCATATATTATAGCCTCATTCTGTCCTGCTTTTAGAGTTCCCTGTTGACCAAGGGAACTCGTAGCAGTAACAGTTGTAAAAATCTACAGCATTTCCCCCAAAGACTAGATGTTTTGTCACAGAAAGGGAGTTTGGGGTTGGCTGGCACAGTTTTATTTTTTTCTTATTGATGCTGTTAAAAATATCTTGTGAAACAGATATCAAGATGACAATCAAGATTCAAATTAAAGCTTACATTTTGGCGCCAAAAATACACTAATTTACCTTAAATTAACTCTTTTTTTTTGTCTATGCAGTAGAAGTCAGTGTTCACCATAACATTCTTTAAAATATCTTCTTTTGTGTTTATGCAGTAGAAAACAAAAAGTCACACAGGTTTGGAATGACCTGAGGGTAAATAAATGATGACATATTTTTTGTGTCGGGCGAACTGCCCCTTTAAGTTCCAAAGCAGATCTGCATACGTTTGTTTATTTCAGCTCTCATCAAAATCAGATGAAAAAAAAAAAAAAACTTTGGTTGCAGACAGTAGATAACAGCTATTACCTATGATTTACCTCCTCACTGCACAGTTAAGCTTTGTTGTCTGGCTAAATAATGAGATTTTGATTTGTGAATATGGAGCGTCACAGGCAGAATTGTAATCTGTGTCTCCCCTATGGGCTTTATTAATAGGTGAGCCAGAATGAGAGAAGGCTTAAGCCTCTGTACGATTCGGTATGACCTAGATATTCAAAATTTCTCTGACCCACATCCAATTCACTACAGGCTCCACTGTGCACTGTACAGCAGGCTCTTTTTCTTCCATTACACTAGGAATTAATGTCTTTGAATCTCCATTAGAAAAACTCACCGTGGCATGTTGCATGCATCCCCATTTGGACTACAAAGCAATTCAAACCAAAAGTAATGCTTTGATTGTATGAAGTAATTGCTTGACATTATTTTGACTATATCATTGACAATAAAATAAATGTTTAACATGAGGATAGATGGAATGACTGTTGTAATAGGTGCAATGATGCTTATGAACACAGAAAGGGATATAATTGAGGATTTTATAATTGAGCTCTTCTTGTATTTCAAAACACTTTTGCTTCTATTTAGGTGCGATACAGGTATTACTAGGAACAGGTTTAGTAGTAGGGGTAGGTTTAATGGTTGTAAGGTATGGGTCAGTAGTGTAATTACAAATGAAATTACAGAAATTAATTAGACTTAATGTACCTCTGTGCACTTTCTGTGCAAGACTGCTTTTATGTACCTTATTGCACGTTTCGCCACAGTTTCAAAGAGAAATGTCCACTGAGTGGCACTAAAACACAGGTTCAATATGTGACCCTTTCATTGATTTAGGTAGGTATTGCGACAATTCGGAATTCAAATATCCACAGCTGTTGGTAAAAGTTAATGCTCTATCATGTTGGAAATATGCCCTACACCAAATCAAACCCAAACTTACTCGATAGTGTTAACAGATGCAATATCACAAGGCATTTGTTGATGCACTTGGGCCATTTTAACTTTATTTTACCCATAGTTTAAATGTTTTTTTCAAGCTCAAACTGGAGCTTTCCAATGCTTAAGAGCGATGCCAAAACATCTGAGCTACCAAGTCAACCTACCGTATAAAAATTAGAGCGTGTTCAACGCAGAATATTTTCTGAACCTGGGAGCAGCCTATGGTAGCTGTTCACAGAGACTATGGCGCAACTGTCTGGCGCTTCTGACTCACAACCTTTAAGTAAGTTGCATTTTCTTATTAAAAGAACCTGCTTCTTACTTCTCAAACACAAGTTTTGAGTAGAGAAGGGTAATGCTTGTTGTTTGTTGTTTCTCTGATCACAAATGCAATTCAACGCAATGCATAAAAAAGACTAAACTAAGTCAAAACTGACACATTATTCTGTAAATTCCCAAACCTGGCATAAGATCGTTCTTGCATATTTGTGGTGTCCGTGTCATTGATTAAATGAAAACAGCACTGGAGTTAGCACTGAGCATCAGTGTATTATATATTTCCAATTGAATTGTTTTCCGAAATACGCTTTTTGGACTACAAAGAAAAGGATAAAACGTAAATCTCTTCTTTGCTCCAGTTCCACTTCCTTCTCCGTCACCATTTTACATTTTCTCCCTCAAATGCTAAAACTGTTTATACGTTTCAAAGTGCAGTGTGAAAAGACCTGTTGCTACAATTTATTTTCAGAAATCTTCTTTTAAAGTTGGACAGATTAATGACCAGAACTCGCGGAGATGTACAGTAAATTGCTCGACACAAGTGTGCAGCTGTACCCCAGTCTCCTCCCCAGTTTTTTTTTTATTCTAACGTGTTCATGCATTGTGTCAGTGTGCTTCATATTTTGCGGTATTGTATTTGTGTGTGTGTGTGTGTGTTTGCTGCCCCTCTGCTGTATAGTTTCTTGCTTTCCGGTCAGCAGCTGTTGTCCATTCGGAGTCAGATGGCTCTGGGTACAGATTGACCTTGAGCTGATGAAGCCTACAGTTCTGTTTGGTCGATTTGGGGTGGTTAGAGTGAGCCCAGCGTGCTGACAGACAGACTGCCCAGTAACAAACCTCATCAAACAGGGCCCGACAGTGACACAGTGTTCCCAGAGAACCGCCTTCAGCACAGGCTGCGGACGGGAGCTAACATCATTGCCACAATCAGATCCATTATCCCCCATCCGTCACAGAGCAAACAGCCAGCATCCGTTACAGGCCTGCGGGATCACCGCTGACTTTTCTGCTTAGCCGCACACACACACTTACATTAAAGGCGCTGCAGGGGAAATATTATGAATGCATTATGCCAGCTGTGCTAGAACAGCTCATCTGAACCGGTGTGTGGGTGTGAACACAGTTTAGAGGAAATACAGCAGTGTTGTGAACATAGATCAAAGATTACGAAATTGTAATGTTGGTTATTTTAGATTTTGCTAGGTGTTGTTGAGTATGAATAATATACTTGTTAGGATGCCAATGTACAAATACTATGAATGCAACATTGTTAATGATATGATTCATACAAGTATGAACAACAGTGATAGCTTTGATCGGTTATTATTAGTGCTGTCAATCGATTAAAAAATGTGATTAATCAGAGTTATTACATTCTAATATGATGTTTATCTACTCTATAAAAGTGGTAACCTGCTGTCGTTTCCTTGATAATTCAGCCAGAATTTAGAACAGCCAGAAGATCATTTTTATGCACATTTGTTTCCAACCATGTCCACATCTTGTCCCTCAAGCTTAAATGGATAGTTTATCCAAATTACAAATGAATGAAATATTCTGTATTCATTTACTTAACTTAAAGCATTACATTTTCATCACAGGGCCAGAAAAATGTTATGCAGAAGAAAGTTTTCAGGATTAGATTGACATGAGGGTCAAACAGTGGTGAAAGAATTTATTTTTAAGATAAAATATGTAAAAAGCATGAAAAAAGATAGTATGCATGGTGAATATGACTCAACACTGTATTACAAGTCTCTTATACCACTTGATCTCTTTAAGAAGTATTTTTCTCTCAACTGCATCTCACAAATCAGCCCCACTCTAGGCAGCAGGTTGGCCATTAATTCCAAATCCCACTGGTTTATGTGTCATATCTAAACGTATGGTGCCAGTTTGAAGGAAAATAGCATTCGAGAACACCAAGAGAGGGAATTTCTATTCGAGTTAATGACGACACAATTCTGATTCATCACACAAAGCTATTAAATGACCCCAGAAGACTAATAGCCTTGTAATAGTTTATAGTGCGTTTTTATAAATGAAAGAAGTATTCAAGATAATCTTCTTAAAAAAACATCACACATATTAAGGGATGAAAATAGGACCAAATAATGAGCAAACTGTCATTTTGCGGTGAGCTGTTCCTTACTTCTTAAGTGTCTGCTATGCCTGGACTTGCCCTTGGCTTGAGGGAACAGGAGGTTTTTGTGTTGATGGCTTTCCCTGCTTCCCCTCGCTCAGTGGCTCATTTGACATGACTGCTTAATGCTTTCCACAGTGCTGATCTTGGATCAGAGCTGACATTTGCTCAATATTCGGAAGCTGCTACATCAACACTGTGACGTACTGAATTAAGCAGAGTGACAGTTCAGCACTGCTGCTTCTGCAGACGTCCCAAAGGCCTCTGAACAGTTGAGGTTAGAGGTTACACTCTTTACGGGGGAAATAACACTGATGTCAGTGAGATTTATTCAGATATATAGAGAACATTAATATGCGCTAGAGACTAACTCATCCATTTCATTAATTTGCCTTACTTTGTTTCTAATTTTAACCTCATTATTTCATTATGACATAATTGGGTGCATTTTTGCAATTTTATTAGTTTTTTATTACCGTTTGATTTGATTTCTCTGTTGGTTATTTCAGTGCACTTTAAAAGCACCGTGTTAATTATCATTCCATACATTAATTACGGCGGTAATATCCCTATTAGAGCGAATGATCATTATTATTTTAATCTTTGATTATTTGAATGCAAGTGCTTGTCATTTTAAATGGGTTGCTGGAAAGAAGAAAGCACTGAGGCTTCAAAGCATGAAAGTCCTCTTGATTTAAAAGGAAACAAAACGCCAAAAGCCTGGCTCAATAGCTGTTCATTGGAGCAGTCCTCTCCAGCTTTATGAGAATGGATTGGGTGCTCTTGACAACAGATCTGTCCATCCTGTGACCTTGTCACTAAGGGCTCTTTTCTGTGTCTTATCTCATCAGGCGTTGCCTGCTGTTCAGATGTGTGATGCTTGAAAGGCATCTTTGAACTCCTCTCTTGCCATTTCTTTCCCTAAAAACATGATTGTATTTGCAATATAAACTAATTCTATTCTGCATTTCTGCTAAATGTTACAGTAAATGTGACAATGATATATAGTATTACTACCCAAGCTAGCTGAAAGTAATTAGCTAGAGAGCAGAAGTAAGCTATAATTATCTAATAATTTTTTTTTTTCCATATTACTTTATCATTTTGAATCAGTGGAGCTCATGGTCTGTGATATCTGGGTCAACTGGAGAGATTGAAGGATGTGCCAAGGCTTGCACTATCTGTCACGTCCTTCCCAGCTGGATCTCCCAGGACCCAGAAGTGGAAATGAGTAAAAGGTTATATCAACTTTTAACGACTCTGACAGATGGCATTTCTCATGAGGCTCAGAAGAAGCTTGTATGGGGCAAGTTTGTCTCGTAGGTGTGAAGCACATTAACAAGTGTACTTATGAGGTACTTGTCCATATATATACATGGCATTTCACAGGTGTTAGCTGCCTCTGCATTGGGTAGCACTTTATTTTACAGCCCATATTCCCCAAGTACATCCTATGTACTTATTGTAGTAACTAGGTACTAACCCTGAACTTACTCCTAAACCTAACTCTACCCAATATAGTTAACTTATATTACACTATTAGCATTACTTTCTTAGGGAAGTACACAGTAAGTATGTTGTAAATATATGTACTGTATAATAAAGTGCAACCCTGGATGGTTATATGCTTCCATTTTTTAACCATTAAAATGTTTTATAGGTAAAAATAATTGAGCTCACGGAGATTGCATTTGTAGAGGACACTCTGGACATTAACCAAAACAAGTTTTGAGTTTCTAACTCTCAACATGAAGCATTAGCATACTGTCCATCCACTTGTTGGTCTTTTCGTGTTGGTCTGAATGAAAATGCAAATTCATTCTTTGCCACTAGATGCCGCTTTTGGGGCTGCGATAATAGCGGTTTCCCCAGTAACAATGTACGCAAAGCAAAACTGCCAAATATTGCTTTATGAGGCATTACAGGCATGATGAAATGTAAATGAGCTCGATCGGACCCGTTACCGCAGATATAGTGCATGATATAGTAATATATTGAAAACCATAATCATTTATCAGGATTCTTTGATGGATAGAAAGTTAGGATAGACAGCTTGCTTACTTCCTGTGTTTCCGTCTCTGTGATATTTTTTTTTCTAAAATCCCTGTCACCTCACATCATTGCAGAGAGTAGCAACCCAGCAAGTCCTATTATGACAGATACATAAACTGATTGAAGGCCAAATCATCACAATTATATTTACAGATGTTTTGACCAAGGCATCCTGACAGCTTTTCCTGCTGCGTTTACATCCCACCTGTGTTTTTCATCAAATCTGTAACATTACATATACAGCACTGTATATGTCACGTAGTGAGCTGATGGATATTCTTCCTGCAAGTGTAATCCAGGTATAACTAAGCAATAACACAATGCTTTATTTAGGTATGCATTACTGGTACAATACGTGGTGCAATAGGTGTATGAAAATGTAACTTAATAGAACATTTTAAATAACAAGGTATAAGCTGTTGTCTATGAAACAAGTTGAAAAGAAACAAATCAGGTTGTGATAGTACTTGATTTGTCTTCATTTTTGTGTAATGACACCAACATTCTTTCTTTCTTTCTTTCTTTTTATTTGACAAAAAAGTTGTGAATACACTCAATTTCCATTGTGGTCCTTGATGTGAAGACCACATGAACATGTGTTTGTGTTAAACGTTATGATCATGTTCAGATTGATTTAAGATGATCCAAAGCGGGTCTTGAGCTTAAATAGATGCAAGAACATCTAAATAACCTGTACAAATAGTTCATATGATCAGTGTCAGCAGATTACTTACATTCCATATATAACATGTGCAGAGTGTTTTGTGTGCTGCTGGATGTGTGGGTAGGTGTGACCTTCTCTTCACACACTTTTCATCCTTGTTGCTGAGAGATCCAAATGAAATGCTTGGTTTTCTGCAAATGCTGCTGCAAGTGCTGTTTATTTATGTGTACAGTAATCACACTTACACGAAGCTGAGAAATTCCTGAACTACTGTAAATTGATCAAGAGCAAGGTTTTGAGACTCCAATCAGCCAGAACTTATTTCTAATCTACATTTTTAACTGTGTATACCTATTTCAACCTCATTTTACACTAACATGATGCTATCTGCAGTGCTTCTCAATGTGATGCCCAAAAGCAGGGTTTGTGTTCTGATGCAAGACTTTTGAAAGGACCGTAATGTTACATAAAAACAGTCATATCCCAGACATTCTACTGTGAGCAGAGCACCATCCCTGCGTAATTCTGCTTCTGCTAGCTTTGGTCTCTGAAACTATTATTGCAGATCAGCCTAAGACTGTATTGCCAACTAAAATAATCTTCCAGATGGTAAACTTCATTTATTATTTTCTTGGTTCACGTATACCTCAATCGACAGAGAGGTGGTAAAGTGTTGAAATGTTGTCTTATGATCTGAAATATGAACATTGGTTTCCTGTCATTAACATGAGGAGATACATTGATGCGATGTGTAATCTTCAGAGAAGTTTCCTCATAAAGGAGATACTTTGATGTGTATGTGTGTAGAAGGAATTTTGAATTGGGTCCATGTACAAGATGGAGAAAAAATACCATTTCCTCATAGTGAGGAATAAAAAAATTAGAGACCGCTGCAAAATAATCAGTTTATCTGGTTTTACTTTTTATAGATACTCTATATGTTTGAGTGAAGTGAATTTTTTGTTTTCGTCTGTATTGCTTTTAATATTTGTATTCTTGCTTGATAACCAGGTACTGAAGGTTTGCTGTATTGTGAATACAGTATTGTGATTATATTGAATAAAAAGGCTGTTTTATATAAACATTTTCCACCCGCTCTTTGACCCTTTAACATTTTTCACACTGCACTGCAAAGCTGCACATAAGCAGAGTACGTTTATTTCTGTGTCCATATGAACAGGTTATTCACACTGCCCACGTGAGCAGAGTGGTGCCGAGTAGCAGGAGCGTAGGTCCAAATACAGTTTCAGCACTGAGCATACTGCTGCCTCGCATGCTGGAAGAACCTTTTGTCTCTTACAGTGAAGACTACTGTATAATACTGGATTATTTGAGCAGTTTATAGCTGGTCTTTATTCATGTAGGCCTAGATTAATCACACAAGCTTTGGCATCTGGATGTACATTTTGCTTTTGATATCAGAATAAAACTATTTTAGAACAAGCCTTTTTTAGTTTAGTTTCAGTAGACTTAAGTTTTAAAAAGTTAGGGATTTTAGGTACAGTTCACCCAAAGAGTATAGGCAGTTATTGAAGTCAGAATTGTGAGATATAAAGTCAGAATTGCCAGTTATGAAGTCAGAATTCTGAGGAAAAAAGCTTAGTTTACGGACTCTTGAGAGAACGTTATGCAGGAATAATTTGTGACAAAGACATAATTAACAGATGAGGCTGAAGTGGCATGTTTTATAGATCAGCTGTTTTGTAACGATCAGCTGGATGTGCCAGCGCAGCTCTCCACAAACTGTGTATGTGTTTGTGTCTGTTTTCACCTATGGACTCATATCAATGAACTCATGTCTCCGCCCCGCTTGTCAGTTGTCAAGGTGCTTCATTGCAAGTCTCCACCCCCCAGACCTAGTTTTCAGTATATAAAGCCTCCAATGTTTGAGTGTCTGTCACAGATCATTGTTCATGTATTGCTGTCTACCTAGTGTGTTCATTCATGTTCTTGTACCCTGTTATCTTATTCTGGATTTATCGTTGTCGACCTCTGCTTCCCCTTGGATCTACGTTTTCGTCTTGAATCTGTTTACTGGTACGTCTGACTCTCGCCTGGTTAAATCGTTTACTCCAGTGTCTATGCCCCTTCTGATTCTGGTTGCCGGTGTTCAACTTTGTCTGCCTGACCCTGAACCCAATAAACCCTTTCGCATTTGAACTTGCACGCTTCACTTCCTCCATTTGTGACAATCTTACTGCTCGCGGTCGTCTACGGTGACGCATGTATAACAGTCGCGGGCTATGTGTGGCATATTGACGGATATGATAAGTTAAAACCTTATGGAATATGTATAAATGCATGCACTGATGGGTTCTCCAGAAAACTGATCTGGCTTGAAGCATACAAAACGAACAATTACCCAATCATTGAATCACATCTCGAGGTTTCCTGTGGTGCTTTGCCAGAAAGAAAGTGAAAAAGAAAGAGAAAGGCTTTATAACTCGCAATTCTGACTTAGTGGTCTTATTAAACACTGACAACTTCTAAATAACTGGTTTGTAAACGTAATAATTCATCATTAATAAAGTATGAAAATACAATGATTAAACATTATATATATACTCAAGAACATTTATAGATGCACTTGTAAACTGTTTACTAATGCATAATAATTTTGGAACAATGGTTTATAAATGATTAAATACATGCTTACTAATACTTAACTAATCATTAATAGTGTGTAGTTATTATAAAGTGTTACCCTAGGCATGCTAATAATAAGTAACCAGTTAACAGTGAGAATCGGTCCCCTTACTAAAGTGCTGCTGAATGTACTTTGAATATCAGTGTATTTTGCTCCATTGACATTTTAACTAACTGTAAAGTAAATAATATAAAAAGGTAAAAAGAGAGTAGTATTTTGTCAGTGTAGAACTGAAAATGGGAGTCTGAAAAAGTGCCTAATGTTGAACACAAAATGTGGGCTGCAGTTATAGAAATCTGTGGCACAGAATTGGATTGTTCCCAGTGGGAAGCATGACAAGAGAAAGGAGAGAAGAATGGTGAAAGTGTGAGTGTTGTTGTATGTGTGTGTGTGAAGGAGAGGCTGAAGAAGGGCAGGAAAAGCATAAGTTGTTGCGATTATGCAATAGAGTTGTTGATGTTGGTCTGCTGCGACCTTCAGCATAAAGCCATGTGTTTTTTTTTCTTAGACAGGACAAGGATGCAAGAGCTAGGGGGAAGGACAGTAGAAGGACATGACAACTTACATAAGCCACACAGTGAATTCAGTCGAACCGGAGTGAACTGATCTCCCAAATGCAATCTCAGTTGCATTCAGCTCATAATGTCACAACTTTTGAGGGAGAGAGCACAGCAGACATGTTAGCATACTCCATCTGGATACCTGGAGGTTGCCATGCTGCTGTAGTCCTAGAGATGCAACCATGTGGTCCTTAGAGACCTCACTGCCAACCCCAGCACTGAAGACCAATGTATTAGCACACGGTAATGCTAATAAATCAGATGTAAATGCAGATTAATGAATGCCAATGCTTCGCTTCTATACACTATTCACTTCTACAAACAGGTTTAAGTTTGTAGTATATGCACCGAAGAAATATTTGTTTTTTTATCAGTGTTAAAACCAGTTTAATTTTCTTGTCAAAAACGGCAGTTCAAAAGAACAGTATTTATTTATTTTATAAATATATATTTATAATAAATATTTATTTATTTATGTATCTAATCTTACTGTCCCAAGAATATTTAAGGATTGTGTAATTTTCTAAACACATCTTTGAATGTGCATTTTAATGACTACTTGACTGACAGCACTACTTCATTTCTGTATTCCTTTGTTTAATTAATTGAGAGGTTTGTGAACTGATCATAATTAATGGAGTTTGTTACACAAACAGGTTTCTCACCGCATATTTCTAAAGAGTCACAGGAGCACTGAGGTATTTTAAGATCAGTGAATTGCTGTATTATACCTTTAAAGCTTAACAATCGACCAACATTTAGCACCTTATTTTGTTTGCCAAGTATGTGTTCACAGCACAGCTGATGTTGGATATTCTCTGAGTGCAATATTTAAAAAAAAAATGTGTTTGTTCTTATATTTTAAAGCCGCATTATTGTACATTATCTTGAAAAGGGACCAGTTCAAATCCATTCATGTTCATAACTGCTGTCAGTACTGACTGAGCCTCAAAAAAGCCAACTGTCAAGTGGCAGCAGACTTTCAGATATTTTCTCTATAGCTCTTGCTTGCCAGCTTTGTCTGAGATAGCACATGTGATGGTAAAAGTGCAAAACTGTTGATGTCGAGAAGATCTTGTGATTAACTGTGATTATTTAGCTTTGAGTCTTTCCAGTATTTTGAACAGCTTGTGGTGCGATGTTTTGCTCAGTCATTCCAGACAGACAGACATTTTTTTTTCTTATATTGAGATCAGTTACGAGACCAACCATTAATTACAAAAAATAATAGATAATCTACGTTAATATCATATTAACCATATTATTATGGTTGTTGTTATATTCCATCTGCAGCTTATGAAGTTTAAGAGAATTATCAGATCACATTGAACACTTCCTGATGTTTCCTTTGTCCTCAGAATAAATATGGATACAATTGAAGTACTGTGCTGGCCCCACAGATACACTGATTTGATTTCTGTCTTGTTTATCTCCAGGAAGGGCTGGAGGCATCAAGCCCACAGAGTGTTAATATCATCATCTTTCCCAATAGGCTTTATTGAATCTGTCTGTATCTCTGTAGCCTATGTGTGTATGTGTGAGAGTATGTGTGGCTTATTTTAGTTTCTCTCTGGTCCTAATGGAAAGGGTGAACCAAGTCAGAGAGGAGCTAATGGCTGGAGTTGGGCTTGTCGCGAGCTGACACGCAAGTCTTCCACCCCGCATATTTAAAAATTCAATCGGGTCAGGATTAAAATTTAAACACTGCAGACTTGAGAATCTAATCCACTGAGGGATGAAAGTCTGGGGAGCGTTCCTGATCTGCGGTCCTCAGAGAGGTAGGTTTGCGAGTGTGATTGTGTGTCTCAGAGCAGGGCTATTATATAACTGACATAATCCCACACCAGTATGATCTCTCTGTGTGGGAAAGAAGAAAATGTCTCTTTTGTGTATTATGCAACACCTGCTACTGTAAATTATTTAAAGGGCTTCAAAAACTGACCATCCGTCTTATCTTTGTCTCCTGTTTCTCTTCTTATCTTTCTTCCTGTCTTCGTCGTTCTGTGGACCTTCCACACATCTACCATCTCTTCTGTACAGTGAGCTCGAACCAGAGCAGTCATGCTCATGAGTACCCAGACTGCCAAGAAGGGAGTAATGAAACCAGCCTGCTGGTGTCCCCTTTGGTGGTGGCTGGCATCGTCATCGGCCTGGTGCTCTTTCTCTCCTGCGTCACCATCATTGTGGGCAGTTTGCGCAAAGACAGCCGTCTGCGCAACCCCCACCTGCGTGCCAGCTACGGTAAGTGGTCTAATTTAATAGGCTCCACAACATATCAAACACACATCATGGTTTTGATTGTAGCTTATGTGTTACATAATGGCATGCATGGCAAGTTGATTTGGTGTCACAAAGTGGAAAAGAATCAGCTCTTCCATGAATTTTGTTTGGGAGTTCAGGGAACGGCGCGATTACCTCTATCAGTTAGTAGTATAAACTGCAAAAAAGTTTAATTTGAACATTGTGTGTCCTAGTAGAGTAACCACTGGTGTAATTAATCATGAACCATGGTCGTGTTTCACTGTGTTTTGGGCCATCAGTTTGTGGCATCGTTTTTTAAATGTCACTTTGTTTGATTTTCTTTTTCTGTTTTATCCAGTGACATTTATGCATTTTTAATGAGGTCATATCATGAAAAATACATTTTTCATTTTAGATTGAGTTCATTGTACTGTGAAAACACTGTTTTACATCTTTATTTTTATCCTTGATCATTTCAGTTTGATCTTTACAGACTATGAGACATATATATTGAGGGCTAGGTAGGGACCAGGTTTACAGGAGGGGCAAAACAAAAACTTACTGTACTTTGATATGACTTTATGTATTTAAAATTTACATTCATGGCTGACAATATACATTTTCCAGTAAAAAGAGCTCAATGAGATCTTTCACTTTCATTATATATATATATATATATATATATATATATATACACACACAGGTGCTGGTCATATAATTAGAATATGTTCAAAAAGTTTATTTATTTCACTAATTCCATTCAAGAAGTGACTTTTATAATGTATACGTTCATTCCACACAGACTAATATATTTCAAGTGTTTGTTTCTTTTAATTCTGATGATGAAAACTGACAGCTAATAAAAACCTCAAATTCAGTATCTCAGAAAATTAGGTTATAATTTAAGACCAGTACAGAGAAAGGATTTTTAGAAATCTTGGCCAACTGAAAAGTATGAACATGAAATTATGAGCAAGTACAGCACTCAATACTTATAGCGCTTTTCCATTGCACGGTTCAGTACAGCTCACTTTTGGGGGGTTTTCCACTGGTACCTGGTACCAGGTCCTTTTTTTAGTACCACCTCAGCCAAGGTTCCAAGCGTGCCGAACCATTACCAGAATGTGACATGTAAACTCTGCTGGTCACTGAATGAATGGAGAAAATCATCATTACTGAGTCACTCATACAAGCTGAACGGAGCCGTGCCGTAACGAGCTGTGCCAAGCCGAGTCGTACCACGCAGTGGAAAAGCGTCATTAGTTGGGTCTCCTTTTGCCTGAATTACTGCAGCAATGTGGCGTGGCATGGAGTCGATCAGTCTGTGGCACTGCTCAGTTGTTGAAAGAGCCCAGGTTGCTCTGATAGCTGCTTTCAGCTGTTCTGCATTGTTGGGCCTTGCATATCGCATCATCCTCTTCACAATACCCCATAGATTTTCTATGGGGTTAAGCTCAGGCAAGTTTGCTGGTCAATTAAGAAGAGAGATACCATGGTCCTTAAATCAGGTACTTGTAGCTTTGACACTGTGTGCAGATGCTAAGCCCTGTTGGAAAATGACATCTGCATCTCCATAAAGTTGGTGAGCAGCAGGAAGCATGAAGTGCTCTAAAACATTCTGGTATACAGCTGCATTGACTTTGGACCTCAGAAAACACAGTGGACCAAAACCAGCAGATGACATGGCACCCCAAACCATCACCAACTCTGTAAACTTTACACAGGACCTCAAGCAACGTGGATTCTGTGTCTCTGCTCTCTTCCTCCAGACTCTGGGAATCCTAAAATTTACTTTTATCAGAGAACATAACTTACCACTCAGCAGCAGTCCAGTCCTTTTTGTCTTCAGCCCAGGCGAGACGCTTCTGGCACTGTCTGTTGTTTAAGAGTGGCTTGACACTAGGAATGCGACAGCTGAAACCCATGTCTTGCATACGCCTGTGCGTAGTTGTTCTTGAATCCAGCTGCAGTCCACTGTTTGTGAATCTCCCCCACATTTTTGAATGGGTTTTGTTTCAGACTTCTCTCCAGGGTGAGGTTATCCCTACTGCTTCTACACTTTTTTTCTACCACATCTTTTCCTTCCCTTCGCCTCTCTATTAATGTCCTGGGACACATGTCACAAGACACATGTCACAAGTCTTTTGCAATGACCTTTTGTGTCTTCCTTGTGCAAGGTGTCAATGGTCGTCTTTTGGACAACTGTCAAATCAGCAGTCTTCCCCATGATTGTGTAGCTTCCAGAACTACTGTAGACTGAGAGACCATTTAAAGGCCTAAGGTGTTTTGAGTTAATTATCATCAGAATTAAAAGAAAAAAACACTTGAAATATATCAGTCTGTGTGAAATGAATGTACACATTATAAAAGTTTCACTTTTTGGATGGAATTAGTGAAATAAATCAACTTTTTGAACATATTCTAATTATATGACCAGCACCTATATATGTATATGTAAACACACACATTTTACTTATGGCCTTCTGGTTCTGCTCAATGTGTTTTTTTTTTTACCTTGATGTATTTACTTGTATCAGGCATAAAGAAAATATAAAGGTTTTTATGTCATAATCACACCATCAGTACACATTTTTTGCAAGTATAAACACAATGCTCATTAAATATGGCATAAGGAAGATTGAATGTGCCAAACATCCTTGGTTCTCATGTGTCTCATCTGTGTTAAGAAGAGGCAAAAGTCTTAAAGGGTTAGATCACCCAAAAGTGAAAATTCTGTCATTAATAACTCACCTAAATGTTGTTTCAAACCAGTAAGACCTTTGTTCATCTTCAGAACATAAATAAATATATTTTTAATGAAATCAGAGAGCCATCCGACCCTCCATAGGCAGCAATACAACTGAAATGATCCCTGAAACGTAGTAAAAACATCTGTAAAACAGTCCATGTGACATCAGTAGATCAACGTCAGTTTCCCTTTAAGGATTTGGAAGACATCAACAAACGCTCAAAGAATGAACATTTTTTGATGTAACATTTATTTAATGTAATTTTTGGATATAAATAAAGCAATATATAATGTACAGTATAAAAATGCCACTCTCAATAACTTGAAATAGTAATGACCATATTTTGTTGCTGTTGTTTCTACAGCTCCAGATGGCCTCTCATATGGTGGCTCCATTGGAGAGCTGAGGTCCACTTGTGTTGAGGACTTTCCTCCCGCATTTGACTTCGACTCGTATGTGGAGACGCTGTCTCAAGTCAACGTCATGTACCCAGACTCCCCACCTCAGTGAGTCACATTTTACCTCTGGATGGAGTCTATGTGAATACATATTGTATGTACAGTGGAGGGTAGAGGAGGAAACATGTGCGTGTGTAATCGGGAATGAGATCATTTTATTGGCTGTGACAGAGACTTCTTCTTTAATGGAAACCATTCCATCGTCCTTTTCACAGTCTTTAAAGGCCTCAGCATAGCATGAGCTGATAACCATGTTAAAAGCCAGTTAGAGATGCTAAAGATAGAAATAGTCCAGAATAATTTGCCATATTTCAGCTATATTTCACTCATTCCTCTCTCAACCTGACTTGAAGTGTAACTTACACCCATCTTATCAGATTCAGACATTCATTCTTGAAGGGCCTGTTTGAAAATAATGAAAGCTGTACTAGTTAGATTAGTTCTGGTGTCTGGAAAAAGCAGAATTGCTCTGTGTTAACACAAACTTTACATACATGTGGTAGCTAAAACCAGAGTAGGACTCGTAATTTTTTGTATTGCATGAAAAATTAGGAATAAGACAAATTAATTGGTCAAAAATTAAAAGCGTTGACAGGGAACCAGATGGACCAGGTGTATTCACTCTTCTCAGCTCTCTGTCCTATTCTTCTTTCACTGTTCAGAAGGTTTCACCTTTAACAGTCCTCCCTCATCCTGTTAGTAAGGTTGGACACCTTCAACTTTTCAGTTCTCCTAACAAGCAGGAATGGCTGATAAATGCCATGGCTTTGCACTGAAAAAGGCTTGGTGTGTTTGATCTAAATGGCAGCTTGTCTAATTGGCATCTTCAAAGAATCTGTCAGTTCCGTTCCTTGCCATTTAGCCTGCCTGCCTTCACACAGCGACCCATAAAATACTTCTCAGGTAGGGGAGCCCATCACAGAGGGTAAGGTGTATTGTTTATAAGACCTCGTTCCAACACTATGATTTTAGTGTGGATATCAAAACCAGATCCTAACATTTGGAAGCAGCTCAAATAGCCATTGCTGTTTTTAGCATTTGTTACTCATAAGAGCACTGCAAGAGCAATTTGAGTGTGTAAACTATGGAACTTCATAACCTTGTAAAGCAGTGGTTTTCAAACCTGTCCTACACGCACCCCTGCCCTGCACATTTCGTATGTCTCTCTTGTCAAACACATCCGGTTTGAGTCTTGTTTTTGAGTCTACTAACGAGCTGATGAGTTGAATCAGGTGTGTCTGATAAGGGAGACATGCAAAATGTACAGGACAGGGGAGCTTATAGAACAGGTTTGAAAACCACTGCGGTAAAGCATTAAAAAATCAATATCAAATCATAAGCTGAGGTTATACATTTCAAAATGACCTCAGGGATATCTGTAGATCCTGGAGACATTAAAACTATACTATGTATCAAATGACTATAATCTACCCATTTGGGATCTGTAAATTGTATTATTTTATTTTAAGCAAACTCTAAAACCGTTGTAACCTCCTTTGAGATAGGCTTTATATGCTGATATTTTTTATGACTTCATAATAGTGTATAATCTAAAGTTACTATGACTGTATTAGGAACATTCTAAAATTATGAGCTCATAGTGATTTTGGAATGTATGGCTTCTGATGGAGAAGTAATGAATGTTTTCAAAAAGTCAATGATATTAGAACTCAAAAACTCAACCAACAGTGGTGGCCAACATTATTAGAAACCTAGTGTTTTCTATGTATCTATTATTTGCTGTAATGTGTAAATAGAATATATCAGTTTACATTTCCAAATATCATAACATTTTGTCATTAATTGTAATCAGTGACATTTTAGTTTGACAACAGCCAGTGCTCCGTACAAAGATTTGATCTCATCATCATCCAGTCTGTCGATGAATGACATAAATCAACAGAACCAGATGAAATCTAGAAGAACTGTGCAATATCTCCAATATGCTTCAAGAAACCTACCAGGAAAACTGCTTGAAAAACTATGGGCAAGTGCATCTAGGGCAAAAGCTGCTTTAAATGCAAATGATGGTCTCACTAAAGTTGATTTAATTTAGTTAACAGAACTTAATTGATAAAGAAAATCTATTTATGACATGATTTTTGACAGCAACCTCATTTTACAGCATTTTTACACAAGTGCCTAAAACTTCTAACAGCACTAACAGGTAGGTTTCTTAAAGCATCTTGGAGACGTTGCCAAAGTTCTTCTTGATTTAGTCTGACTCGGTGTGTTCTGTTTTTTCATGTCATTCCAGACAGACTGGATGATGATCAGATCAGATCTCCGTGTAGAGCTCTGGCTGCTGTCAAACAAATGTCTCACTGGATTGTTACAATTAATGACAAAATATATAATATATGTTTGGAAATGTAAACCGATGTTTACATTTACTGACACACTACAGCAAAAATAGACTGTACAATATTCTGTTGGCTTGCATTAAAAGTACAGTACATTCCTAGCTTAGACTATTTACATTTTTTTGTTCTTTATAAATAACGTGTAATTAGTGTAGTGTAATTTTTGTGACCTATAAAACACTCAGTCTCCAAGATATGAATGAAAGTGTGTGCACATGACAGCACACTGGCAGTGTTTAGTAGAAAGGAAATGTAAAAAAAAAAAATGTGTGCTGCTACACCAACATTATTTAACATGCCAAAGAAACCTTTCATTTGTTTTCCTGGTTTCTGGAAAATTCAATATGTGAGTGAACGAAACATTTGTTTACTAAAATGTAAGGAGACTGGATTTAAAGTCTACATTTCAGTTTTTATACTGGTTTCAGATATGAGCTACAGACCAGGTTAGCACACAATCAACTATTTATCCAAAATTAGGTTTGTGTTAAAATATTTGAGCAATACAGTAAAAGTGATCTGTTCTTACTCATTTCAAACATGCACACAAGTTTGCCCCTGCTCTAAATAAAAAGTGTTGCATGCCGCTGTCAAAGATGTTGACCCAAACTAAAGTCAAGGTTGACTTGTGACTTCATGCAGAACAATCACTTCTGATTGACCTGAATGTTGAGTCAGTTAATCTGCTTTCAAAGTGACTCTGTCCAGTTAAGTTATTTATCACTTTCTCAATACTGAACTGCTTCCTCAGTTGCATAACAGATATCTAAATTGTTAAGCATGTTTGTGTGTGTGTGCATGTGTGTGCACACACGTTTGTGTGTTATATCAGAAAGGAAGGTTTAGTTAGGGTCATGCTTGTGCTCAACTTGCCTGCCCTTCATGGCTTGTTTCACAGAGTGCCAATGTTATTTACATCTCTATGACAGTTCCATTAGGCTGGCAGAGCCCTCTGGTGAAGCTCTGTGAAGGGGCTCTTGAACAGGGTGAAATTACCTCTCCCCGGGAGCAAGAGCTACCTGAAAGAGCGGAGCCTCCTCCTATTAAAAAGCAAATTATGACTGATATAGAATATTAGTGCTGGCCTGGAGGCCTATTAAGAATTACTGAATAGTGTGTAATTCTGTTTGGGAGAGATATCCGACCCTCAGTCCAGATATTCAATTTAATTAGAGACCAGCAGTCCATACCCGCACACCTTTGTGAGAGGATGTAGTAAGATGATGGAAGATTACCACTACAAGCTCTTGAACATATTTTGTTCTGCATTGAAAAGGCTTCATGCAGTCAAACAATGTTTATGGAAAACTGTCTTATTATTCTATGTGTGTGTGTGTGTGCTTTCCAGATGCACTGTCAGTATATGTATTAGTGCTGGGGATTTTTTACTAGCTATCACATGGTAAAGCCATTAAATCATTCATTCAGCCAATTTGTTGAGTGAGTCATTAAATCAATCATTCAACTGATTAGTTAATCAATGCTGAATTATTCAGGAAAAAGTGTCATCTTGTATGAGTGGGTAAATAAATCATTCATTCAATCAGTTTTGTTTAACACTAATTCATTTATGATTGAAACAAGTGACCCTTGATGAATGAGTCATTGAATCAGCCGTTCAACTCGTTAGTTTAACAACAGTCATTTATTCAGGGACTACTGTGTGTTGCTCACAGGCATGTGGTGGTTAAAAACTCCACTGAAAAATTGAAATTCTTTCATGTTACTCACCCTCATGCCGTCCCAATTGTATCTGACTAATCTTTTCTTAGTTTAACGCATTTTTTTTGCTTCTGGGCGATGCTTTAACTCCTTAAGTGCCAGGGATTTTTTAGAAAAATGCTGGATTTTGACATGGAGATTTATCTACTGTAAATTAGAAAAATGCTGGGCATGAAAGTTTATGTGTGATGTAAATATACTAATCTAATTTGCATATTATGATGTCATCAGGTGCGGTCCATCTTTAATTTCATAATATTTAGGAAATGTCATATATTGATGTTTAAACTTATTTGAATGTTTGTTTGTTTGTCTTTTTATCCTTATAAATTTTTCAGAAAAAAGGAAACAAACAATTAAACAAGAAAGTTATTACTATATTGTCACAAGCCGCGCCTCTTAGGTACTCTCTGGATCACAGCAGCGGGAACCATCGCCCGAGTTTTAGTTTCCCCTCCGGACTTCCTTTACCAACACACCTGGGCTGATTTCACCCACAGGTGTTTAGCATTTCATGCCCTATTTAAACAGTGACTGGACGGTTACTCAACGCGAAGTATTAACCTCTGAGGTGATTTTGGGGCAGTTGAGATGTTTGGACATGCTCTGATATTTGTGCTTTTTCAGCTACTTAGAACATATTATTGACCAACGTGTATTTCTCTTGTAATAGCACAAGCTGTTCTACAATAATATGTGGCCAAAAATGAATTTACATGTTTGCATTTTTTAGAAAAAAAATATTATGCGTGGTTAGTAAATTTTGCGAAAATAAAACTAGCTGTAATAATGCCATGAAACACACACTTAATAGTAATGCACAGTACTGAGAGTAACAAGGCTATTAGGCTAGAATATTTACTTCAGAATGATGTGAAAATCATTTCAATAACTTATTCACAGAAAACAATATAGTGTTTTGCGCGGGGGCGTGGTCGCATAAAGATATAATGAGGGAGACGCGAAAGACTGGATATAGCGCTGGTTTCATATGAATTACTTTATCACAGAATATTTGTTTATCTTAGTGTAATAGTAAACATATCAAACTTTCTACATATATAACTCTCATGTCTCTTTGTGGTGTTTTTGCTGAGTTTCAGTTTCATTTTAGTGACTCATTGCTTACTGAAGATCACACAGACCAACGAGGCAGGCAACGCACCCTATTTGTTTTCTTCATTTTCTTAATGCACAAAGTTGTGTTGTTATTATATGTGTATACGAATTAAAGTAGACCCTTCACAGATTCGATTGATGTATTGCTCTTATCTATATGATCAAAACTCAATGTGTAATATAAGTTCTTATTGGCGTCATCAGGAGAAGACGCCTGAACTCGCGTATTTGCGGGAGCGGACCCCAATGAGTTAATTGCCACTGGTGTTCATTGTGAGCATTTTTTTCCTGTCTGTTTATTTTGGTTAACGTTTGGATTGTTTATTGAACTACTATTCTGCCTGTTTATTGATGACAACTCTGCCTGCTCTGTTGTATACCTGTCTGCCTGTGATACTGATCTCTGCATGTCTGACTACGCTAAAAGGTTTGCAAATGGAGCAAGCTGTTTTAACACAGATGACAGTAAGGTGTCTTTGATTTGTTCATTGCTCTCCGGTAAAGCGCTGGATTGGGTGACGGCACTGTGGAAAGGACGCTGCATGGCGTTTTCCTGCTACGCTAGCTTTCTGCGTCAGTTCCGGGAGGTATTCGATCATTCTGCGGATGGAAGAGACGCCAGAGATGAGCTCCTTTCCCAACAGGGCACTTCTTCAGCCACCGAATATACTACGATTTTCAGAACACTGGCAGCACAAACAGGATGGGACAGTGATCCTCTGAAATCTATATATCGCTGTGGTTTTTGCATTATGGTCTTTGAAGGAGAGGTGGTCATTGAAGATAACTCCAAGATTTCTAGCAGAAGTTGATAGGTTAATAGTTGGTGTATCCAATTGGATGGTGAAATCATGCTGTAGAGCTGGAGTTGCAGGGAAAATGAGTAGTTTAGTCTTTTCCAGGTTGAGCTGTAGATAAGGATCTTTCATCCACTCCGAGATGTCCGCCAAGCAGCCTGAGATCTGTGCGGCTACCGTTGGGTCATCTGGTTGAAATGAAAGATGGACAGAGGAGCGAGTTGAATGTTTTGAAGAGGTTACGTGTGTCTGGAGCATTGATGATCTTAGTGTGGAAGAATGTGGATTTGGCTGTATTACCGGAGAACATCGGAGAGCCAGGGGTTAGGAGGGGTGGCCAGTGCAGGCCTGGACGAGAGAGGACATATATCGTCTAGGCAGGAGGTTAAGGTAGAGCATAGGGTGTCGGTAGCTGCATTAACGTCCATAGAAGAGAAGAGGTTTGTGGAGGGAAGAGCGGAGGATACTACAGAGGAAAGGGATGAGAAAAGAAAAGGATGAGAGAGAGCGTAGGTTACGCCTGAAAGTAACAGGTAGAGGTGTTGGAGGTATGCTGGAAGTGAGATGTAGGTTACATGAAAAGAAGAAGTGGTCAGAGATGTGATGGGGTTTAACCAAAGTGTTGTCTGCAGCGCAATTGCATACGTAAATGAGGTCGAGTTTGTTGCCGGATTTGTGAGTGCTTGTAGTATCAAGGCGGTTCAGATCAAATGAAGCTATGAGTGAGTGAAAGTCTGCAGCATAAGCCTTGTCCAGATGAATGTTAAAATCACCAAAGACTAAGAGTGGAGTGCCATCCTCTTGGAATGAAGATAGCAGTCCATCTAGCTCATCTAGGAAAGTGCCTAGTTGACCAGGAGGGCGGTAGATGACCACAACGTGGAGTTTAATTGGAGCTGTTATTGTGATGGCATGAGATTCAAATAGTTACAGAGCAGAGAGTGGTGAAAGAATTTCCAATTATTAGAAATGAGTATTCCAGTACCTCTACCCCTCCCAGTGTGACGAGGGGTATGAGAGAAGGATAAGTTTTGGAGAGAGCAGCAGGGGTTGCTAAGTCATCAGGACGAATCCAGGTCTCAGTAAGCCCAGGATACTAAGTGAGGATTGCGTGGAGAACGTGGAAATGAAATCAGCTTTGTTAACAGCTGACTGGCAATTCCAGAGGCCAACAGTAAAGGAGAAGGTTTCGGTGGATAAAATTGCTATATGGCGAAGGTTAGTAAAATTGCATTGACGTTTGATTGTAATGTTAGAGCGTTGTGTGGAGACAACTGAAATGTACTGAAAACACATGACAGAGTTAAAAAGAGAGATAAATGTGAGATAAATGCTCCGTGGACTAAATAGAGGAGCTTCAAACAGTGCTCGCGAGCCGAGATGAGGACCGCACTTTGAAGCAATTCATGGACCTGACCATCAAAACTGACCAGCTGCTTCGTTCACGCAAGCCACGGCGCAGTCCAACACAACCCTCTCTCAGACCCAGCCAGACAGGCACCGAACCCATGCAGATCATTACCACTCATATCTCCCCGGAGGAACGAGAGCGCCGCCTGGCTAACCATCTATGCTTGTACTGTGGTACGGCTGGCCACATCATTTCCAACTGTCCAACCCGACCTCCACGAACCAAAACTTACCGGGTGAGTGCCACTTCCTTGTCTGCTTCAATGAAGATTGATGTGTGTTAAGTTAATGGAGAACAAAGAATTAAAGCCAGGGCATTCATTGATTCTGGAGCTGCAGGGAACTTTATAGATCAAGAATTTGCCACTAAACATGCTCTCCCTCTTGATCCATGCTCTCCAACTGTGACTGTGGCAGCCCTCGATGGCCGACCCCTAGGGTCCGGACCAATAACCACCCGCACCCAAGAACTCACACTACTGACCAGTTTCCTCCACACTGAAAGACTGTACTTCCATGTCATCCATTCACCCAAGCACCCGATCATCCTGGGCCTGCCCTGGCTGGAACTCCACAATCCAACCATCTCCTTGGAAACCCATGAAATCACCCAATGGTCACCCTTCTGTCACAAACACTGCCTCAACAAGACAAATAAGCCAGTCAGCTCCTCACCACTCACCACTACAGAGGTAATAGATACCAGTCCACTGTCACCACCATACCTAGACTTTCAAAGGGCCTTCAGTAAAGAAGAAGCAACTCACCTTCCGCCACACAGAGCCTCGAACTGTGCCGTCGACCTCCTACCGGGAGCCATACCACCCAAAGGCAGAGTCTTCACCCTGTCCCAGCCAGAAACCAAATGCATAAATCAGTATATCAAGGAAGAGCTGAGTAAAGGCTTCATCCGACCATGCACGTCTCCTGCGTCTGCTGGCTTTTTCTTTGTTAAAAAAAAAAGATGGAGGACTGAGACCCTGCATAGATTACTGGGCCCTGAACGACATCACTGTGAAATACAGGTGCCCGCTTTCTCTCATTCCCGCTGCTCTGGAACAACTCCGCTCAGCCTGCTACTTCAATAAGCTTGACCTACGGAGTGCTTACAATTTGATCCGCATACTAGAGGCAGACAAAACAAAAAAGGAACAAAGAAACTACCTTGGACTGCTGAGATTGAAGCCGCCTTCCGCGAGCTAAAGTACAGATTTACTTCTGCTCCCATTCTTCATCACCCTGATCCAGAACGACAGTTTGTGGTAGAGGTAGACGCATCCAACACAGGGCTTGGAGCCATCCTATCCCAATGCCAGGGGGAACCAGCCAAACTTTTCCCCTGCGCCTACTACTCCAGAAAACTCACACAGGCAGAGAGAAATTATGATGTGGGCAACAGAGAGTTACTGGCTTTAAAAGCAGCACTGGAGGAGTGGCGGCATTGGCTGGAGGGAGCCAAGGAACCCTTCCTGGTTTTAACAGACCATAGAAATCTGGAGTATCTAAGAACCGCCAAGAGACTCAATGCCAGACAGGCTCGCTGGTCCTTATTCTTCTCCCGCTTCAGTTTTTAAATAACTTACCACCCTGGATCCAAAAACATGAAGGCAGACGCTCTCTCTCTCCAGATCGACCACACCTCACAATTTAACCTACCAGAATCCATAATTTCTCCATCTGTCATTTTGGCACCTGTACAATGGGACATCATGAGAAAAGTTACGGAAGCTCAAGCCACCGACCCAACACCACCAGAATGTCCTCCCGACAAGGTGCACGCACCTGAAGCCCTGAGGAATTGCTTACTCCATCTCATTCACGACAGTCCCAGCACCAGTCACCCAGGAATTCTAGCCACCGCAGAACTCACCACTAACCGCTTCTGGTGGCCCGACCTCTCCATGGAAATTATTCAGTTTGTCAACCCCTGCACAGTCTGTCAAGTCTCCAAATCCTCCCGACTACGTCCAGCTGGTCTGCTCCAACCTTTGCCCATTCCTTCATCGACCCTGGTCCCATATCGCCATAGACTTCGTCACAGACTTACCTCCTTCTCACCATTACACCACCATACTCACCAACATTGATCAGTTCTCCAAGGCCTGCCGATTAATCCCCCTTCTAAAACTACCCACCGCTTGGAATACTGCTCAGACTCTCATGGAACAGGTCTTCCGCTTCTATGGTCTGCCAGAAGAGGTCCCCAGTTTATATCACGAGTATGGAAAGCTTTCTGTTCCCAGCTAAACATTAATGTCAGCCTCACCTCCGGCTACGGCTTTAAAATTATTAAACAAATCACCCCAGTTTCTTACCGTTTAGAACTACCCCCTGAATACCGTATCTCACCCACCTTTCAGGTCTCCCTTCTCAAGCCCGCTGCTGAACCCGCCGAAGAGAGGGACCTAGACAAGGTCGCGGCACCCGAAGTCCCTCCCCTAACCATGGACCAGGAAGAGATCTATCAGGTCTCTTTGATGATCCTGGATTCCTGGGGCCGAGACAGACTACTTCAGTACCTCCATGACTGGGAGGGTTATGGGCCTGAGGAAAGATCATGGGTCAACTCGAACGATATCTTGGACCCTTAACTTAATGAACTTTTCCATCGTACTCACACCAATAGGCCAGCCCCGAGACCCCGTGGAAGACTTCAGCGTCGCCAGGATACTCGTTTCAGGAGCCGCTCGCAGAGGAGGGGCTCTGTCACAAGCCGCGCCTCTGTGGTACTCTCTGGATCACAGCAGCGGGAACCATCGCCCGAGTTTTAGTTTCCCCTCCGGACTTCCTTTACCCACACACCTGGGCTGACTTCACCCACAGGTGTTTGGCATTTCATGCCCTATTTAAACAGTTATTGGATGTTCACTCAACGCAAAGTACTAATTGCCACTGGTGTTAATTCTGAGCGTTTTTTCCCTGGATTGTTTATTGACTTCTGACTATCGCTGCCTGCCCTGACTATTCTGCCTGTTTATCGACGACCACTCTGTACCTGCTCTACCTGTCTGCCTGTGATACCGATCTCTGCCTGTCTGACTATGCTCCTAATAAAAGTTTTGCAAATGGATTCGAACGACGTCCGTGATTCACCACATATATATTATTATACTCTAAATTATACTATGAATTATTTGAATAGGAATATGGCATAGTTTTGGTCTAGAATTGAAGTACTATATGTCTGCGGTACACTACTATCTACGTAGTAGTGGGGAATACAGATTAGATATTACGCCATATTCGGAAACTACAGTCTATTTTTTTAAGTTTGACATCTTGTTGCAATTTTGTGACTTTGGCACTTAGAGAGTTAAAATATTTGTATTTTTACTAGTTCTGTTGAATTCAATGAATTGAATAAAGCTATATCAAACTTAAATGTATTTCATTATAAATTAAATGAATTTATATAAATACTTAAAGCTACAAATGTTATAGATTTCCTCTTTTTTATTTTTGGATTAACAGCAACCTGATCTCACAGAATTGCGTGAAATAACCACGAACTCTTAATGCATAATTCCGTGTTAGTGTCACGTAATCATCAAAAATTTTGTGGTGGGCTCACGTAAAAGATTACAATGTAATTGCCAGTGACAGGCATCAGCCGTGATCCACTCACGGATTTGGATTCAAATATTAGGTAATGATATTGCCATTACTGCATATGTATTGGGGTGAGATTTTTCACTGTAAATGGTCACAACAGTTTTATTTATGTTAATTTATTTATACATTTATGAGCACGTAACCCAACACCTGCCCCTAAACCTACCATCTGTTAATAAAACACAAGATAAACCAGCAGTTACAACTACCAACATTATTTATTAAAAATTATTAATATTCGAATTATTGCGAGGCAAAAGGATTGATCACCATCTCTCTGTCCGTTATATAACTCCATAATGCCGCCTGGAGAATCCTTACATCAGCCTTGGTTGTAAAATTCTATTGACTCTCATGTGTCTTGTGACCGATCGCATTGTGCTGTTGTGAAATGTTATTGGCTCTTGTGTGTCCGTTGATTTGCGTCATTCTACAGGACGAGAATGTGTTTTGAATAAGAGTCAACGCATTAACGAAGCGGGATAATTTCAGCGATTAAAACCTTGTATTTTACTCTCTTCTTTGCATAAAAGACATCGTATGGCTTCGGAAGGACTTGAAATACAACAACTTGTTAGTAATGTTTTTTTTTCTACTGCTTATGGTCAGTTTTTGCAATAAATACCTGTGACTGTGCCTATTTTGTCTGTGTGTGTTTTATATTGTTCAGATGTTGGTAGGTTTAGGGTAAAGGTGGGGCTAGGTGCTACAATAAAAGTATAAATTTAAAATCAAATGAATTTGGTTATCCGTGAGTGGATCACGGCTGATGCCTGTCACTGAATTACATTGTAATTTTTTATGTGCTAGTATCACGGAATTTTCGGTGATTAAGTGACACCAACACGGAATTATGCATTAGGAGTTTGTGGTTATTTCATGCAATTCTGTGAGATCAGGTTGATTAATAGACATCAAAGCAGCTGAATATTTTGCCTGCTTTGTGACATAACTGATGACATAAAGCAATTATGGCATTGTATTCTTGTAGTTTCATTTGTGTTTTATTATGATACACCGCTAATACAGCGCATGTAGCTGCATTTGCATGTGCTACTAAAGAGCATGTTACAAGCACAGTATAGTGGCTAAAAAGGCTTGAAAATAAGTTTTTGCTGACATATAGCCTGACATATAACATCTCATCTGACTGCAGTTCACTGTTCTACTGAAGCTCTCTCATCACCTGTACACTTGCATTATATGGAGTTACAGAAATTGCTTGTTTTTCTGAAAATTTCTGGTTTTCTATAACTGTACTAGAAAGTATTTTACATATGAAATGCCATGATGGTTTATTGAACTGTTATATAATTTCTCAGACATCAGCAATGATGTGATCACCTGTTGCTGAATAACAGCCAGGATGATTTTTGGGGTTAACATCAGTCTTGCATCTTTGATTGTAAGACCTGGATTCTAGTGTTCTGTAGTGTTTTGTATGGTATCTGTGTATTTGGAGTATTTTGAAAGGAGGAGGTGTTACAGCTGCTAAGGTACTGAAGCTGAACGGAGCTCTCCATCACTGCCTGCCTCTCTGCTGGCCTTCATTCATCTGTGCCAGAAATGAGCGGGAGCGGAATTATTCTTCAGATCAGAGGAGACGAGCATTTCCACATGCCACCTTTGGGAACCTGCCAGTTTATTCTACATTCACATACTGTATGTGGACTCTAACATGGAGTCCACCGCTATGCTGTTCTTTGATGTCTTCAGGACTTTGGAATGAGGAGCCATTAGCGCAGTGGGTGTAAGTGCAAGCCCATTGCTACAGAATGGCAGTGTGTTTGTGTGGCTGTGCTTGTGTCTCTGTGGGACTGGCAGGGAGGGGCTGTGGCATGTGACTCATGCCAGGGCTGCTATGGCCACAGATGGCACCTGGGAACTTAGTGCTCAGGGCATGTATATGAGCTGCTCACCTGTGGAGCCTGTGAAGTGCCACTTCCGCAGAGCAGGAGAAATCGCAGATCGCAGAAACACACACACACACTCTGCAATGTATGTGTGTGTACTCTATATACAGTGCCCTTGGTAAATCTGAGCAAAGGTGGCTGTGAAAATACATCTGCATTGTTTATCATTTTAATCTTTTATTCAAAAGATTCACAAAATTCTAACCTGTCATTGAATTAAAACAATTGAAAATGGGGAGAAAAACTCATGATGAAATAAATGGCACCCAATTATTATGATGTCTTTTTCCCAAGATAACAGCTCTGAGTTTTCTCTTGTAATGCCTGAAGAGTTTGGAGAACACCTGATAAGAGAAAAGAGACCATTCCATGATGCTTTGTATTTAAACAAGATGTCCAGGACCTCCAGCTGAAATATAGACCCACAACATCAAAAACACATCAGTATACTTCATTGTACACATGGAGTACTTTTTATCCGTGTGTTCAACAAACCCATCTTAAGTGATTGCTGCTACAAAACTATTTTTTTTAGTTTCATCTGATCATAGAAGCCAGTCCCATTTGTAGTTCCAGTCCTGTCTGACAACTGAACATGCTGGAGATTGTTTTTGGATGAGTGAGGAGAATTTTTCTTAAACCCTCCCAAACAACATGTGCTGATGTAGGAGCTGTTTGGGTTTTTAAGGGTTTCTGACCCTGACTATTACTCAACTATTTTCTGCAATTCTCCAGCTGAGGTCCTTGAAGAGTCTTTAGCCACTCAAACTCTTCTCACTGCACATTAGGACGATATACTGTAGAAACACGACTCTTCCAGGCAGTTTCCTAACATTGTATGTTGATTGGAAATTCTTAATTATTTCCCTGATGGTGGAAATGGAAATTGTCACTGCTCTAGCTATTTTCTTAAAGCTACTTCACTAATTTGTGAAGCGCAGTTATCTTTTGCAGCATATGAGAAGTATATTCTTTGTTTTTTCTCATTATGTTGATGATTACAGGTTTTCCCTCCTATATATATTTCTATAAAACTGGAAGCAAGGGCTGGATATTTTTATGTTCATAATCACCCTGGAGTGCTCAAAATTGTGAATATGAACAATGCAGATTTATTTTTACAGCCAGCTTTGCTCAGATTTACCAAGAGTACCAATATTACTGGAGGGCACTGTATATTTATAGTAGGGGTGTAACGGTACACAAACATGATGTTTCAGTATTGGACAGTTCATGGGATGTCTGGTGATGGACAGTTTCGATTCATTATGGTTTACTTAACAAATTGCTCTTTTTAAAATAAATTCAATTATAATTTACAATAACACTTAACAACATAGACCACAATTTCAATTACTACTTATTTTTAACTATAAAAATATAGTTTTTAACTATAAAAACTCAAATTTGAAAATTGTATGCAAGCATGTAAATTGTTTAAATAAACTTCTAAACTATACAATTTGTATGTGTTGTTGAAATATAATAATTTATGTTGTAAATTAACAGTATGTAGACAATCAATAGAAATGGACTAATTTGGTGCTTAATATACTTTTATTTAAGCATAACATTTATTGTTAAAAACAGTTGCGATGCTTTATTCAAGAGTTCACGCTTTCCTTGTAATAAATAATAAAGCAAATTTGGCGTGCTGTCTGAGGAGCGAGCCGGGAGAACAACGAACTCTGAACACTAATGGATCGAAACCCCCCCCCCCCCCCGGAAAGGCGTACATTTAAATGGAAATGGTGGAGAAGGGGAGGAGGAGGGATGCAAGAAAAGCGAGATGCGAGGAAATGGAAGCTGGGAGAATTTATGGTGAGGGGAGGAGATTTGATTGGGTGCAGTAAACAAGGGATGATTAGGTAAACGGGCTCTTTACCTAATCATAAACGGGAGATTACTCGTTCAGCGTTCTCTCTAAATAAGTTATTTGCAAAACTTTACTTTTTATTTATTTATTTTTGTTGATACTGATATCACATTTATTAGCAATAATATATAATAAACATACAGACAAACAAAATGTGCAGGACGGGGGGTCCTTCAGGACAGGTTTGGGAAGCACTCGTCTAAATGTAAATGTAATAATAAGAACCAATAATTGATCATTAATAACTAATGACAGTAATATTTGGTTAATTATTGAGCACCAAATAACATAACATTTCCGATTCACTTTATTTGTAAATATAAATAATTTATATTGTTATTGCATTTATAATTGTTAATGTAATGCATAATATTATTTTCACATTTAAATGAATGTGACTGTATTCCTGTCATCCACAGATGTTGTTCTTCAAACTCTCTGGGGAACTGGGAACTATCTTCATTAGCCCAAGGTGCAAAAACAACTGATGCTCATATTTGTTCTTGGGAACACTAATTGCGGGGGGGGGGGGGACATTAAAGCAATTCAGGCTGTTTATTATTTATGGATATGGATAGACGAGATGAGAGTCACAGTCATGACTGGGCTGTGACATTTGCATAGCCTGATTAATGAGTTATTGTCAGATGAGGTGACATCTCAGTAAGTGTGTGTGGAGGGGTCCCTGAGGAGCATGGCTCTTTAACAGAGAAAGCAGGATGATGCAGAAAACAGTTCTCACCTTGTTCTGAAGAGATTGAACAGCTTTATGTAACACTTACACAGAGGGATATAGAAAGCCCTAACAGATCCCTGTGCTATACCCTCTTATCATTCAGAAAAGGCCTTTTCCTGTGGTTCATTGCAGGGCAGGCATCGACATTTTGAATGTGCTTTTATCTTGATAGCACCTCACGCACACACTGGCACATGGAGGATTCTCGATCAGAGTCATTATTTATGTATGAGGAGCAGGGAAACACACCGCTGAGGGTAACCACGGTAACAACAGACGTTTTATTCATATTGATTACAGGTGACACGGCAGGTGTTGTGAAACTTTAAATGAGCACAAGTGTATCAGACTGTAGGAGTAGAGGTCTGCATGAAAATTGAAGTTGAATCCTGAACCTAGTCTATAAATCAAACCCTTAGACCTGATCCAGCATGACTTGTCTTTCTTTTAAGTCAGCATAGAAGTAAAATCAACCCATCTTGTTCACCCATGCATATGTTTATGTGAAATGTAAAAATCTCTCTGGTGATGTCTGCTGGACTTTTTTAGTTCACTTAATAAACCCTGCACGTTTCTTGCAATCGACTGGAAGCTCACATTCAGTTCTGCCCCCATCCAATCAACAGCTGATGCATAGAGCCAAATTCTGCTCTTTGTTACATTGCAATTTCAAGATCAAGCAATCTTGCTTGTGTACAGATTGTACTAAAAACAAAGTAAATCTGAAATGTGTGAAGAAACAACAACTGTGTTTTTAAAAGCCATCTTTTGCGCAAACTACTACCTGCATCTGATCCAGCATTCATTCTTCAGCTTAATTTCGAACTCACAATAAAACATTAGTTTGATTTTTTTTGGCAGCATCTTACAAGGTGTTTTGGAATTAAAAATGACTTCCTTGTTTACAACAGTATCTCTCTTTCAATAGAGTCTTTAGTGCTGACTCACTTATGGAGCTTGATGAGCATTTCCAGAAGGAGTTTATCTTATTTGAAGCTGCACCTCAGGAAACCAGAGGAATCCCCTCTGAGAAACCTGTGGCTGACTACTTCCTTTGACTTTTTTTAGTCCGGGAGAACAATTGGAAACATCAAAAGCAACCTGTATAAACTGAATTTAATTTTTTGGATTTTTTTTTGCTGACTCGCATAAAAATATCTAATGGCAGAATAATGTAACAAACATTTCCCAATGCTGCATACTAATATTAAATTCTACTATTATTTATATAAAATATTGTTTATTGAGTAATAAAAATCAATTATAATTCAATTATAAAAAAAATCAAATAAAATAGGGCTTTAACGCTGTCATGATCAGCTGGATGGGTCAGCTCAGGCCACTGGATGGTTAGTTTCTCCATCCGTGTTCCTGTGTTGCTATTGTCTGTTTGGATTATATTTACTGTGTACCGACCCACGCCTGGACTCTGACCATTCTCTTGCTCTGCCTCCTCCATCCCCGTCTGCCGGTACTACCCTAAACCTTTCTGTTTTGCTCTGTGTTAATAAACAGCCTTCACTTGAACCTCGCCTCTCTTACGTGCCAAAACGCGTTACTTTAGATTAATTAATTGCACAAAAATAACACATACATTTTTTTACGTATTTTAATCGCACTTATTTTTGCACCGTGGGACGTTTCTCACTGGATGATTTTCAGCTGACTGATTATACTGGAGCACCAACTAACGTTCAGACAAAAACAAACCACAGTGAACATGGACAAAGAAGCTGATGAAACTGCTTTGGTTGGCCCTGTGGATGGGAAATTTTGTTATAAAAAACGAATGGATGGAAGCATCGATAAAAGCATGGTTGTGTGCAAGCTATGCAACAAGGAATTTGCATATCACCGCAGCACATCAAGCCCAAAAGTACAAAGGGCAGTGCTCTTATATACAGCACTGAAGTTACACAAAATATATCATGAAGAGATTTTGCCCTCAGCCAAAACTGTTTGTTCTGGAACAAATAATAGATTAATGAGGCCAAAGACTACCTGAGAAATGTACCCAAAACAAATGATATCTTATGCTTATCCACCATAGAGCAATTAGAGCCAGTGGCAAATTCCAGAAGATCTATCTGAGGTGAAGCTCTCACTACACATTCATGAGGACTGAACAGCCCCTGACATCCTGGAGCATTCCCAAAAACACCTAAGCGAATTTTCAAACAGACAATGAAGCACATTCTTACCAAAAGAAAAAAAAAACTGTTCTGTGACACAAAAACAGTATTATTTATAAAATGATTTATAAAAAGTGCATTTGGGTATCTGCCAATTTAGTGAATTACAAATTACAGTGTGGTTTTGTTTATCTTAGTATATGAGCTGAAGTGGTCTCAGAATGCTACACTGCAGGGGGACTTTCTGTTTGGCTTGTGAATAAATCTCATCGTGTAACACAATATAAGGTACAACCTAATGAAAAGACTGCATAATGCATTTGTATACACTCCAAAGGATGTAGTCATTGGGCGTCATTGCCAAGTTTAGAAGCAGAGACTGCGGAAGTGTGTAATTCTTAGATGTAGTGGCGCCACAGTACAGTATTCTTAGGGACGTGTGCCAGAGCATTGTGGGGTTATGAGCATTCAGCCAAGCTGTCAATACTGGTTGACCTGCTTATGGTGGTGGTGTGAAGCGTCCAGGCGTGGAGTCCTGTTTGCGGTGGTCTCCACCTGTTCTGATATCTTGATTTCTATGCCAGAGAGATGTGCTGCTGTAATTGCTGCAAAAGGTGGACATGTTGAAAAAGTAAAAGTGGAGAAAAAAAACAATATGACTCATTAATGACTCTTAATATGATTGAGTTTGATACTTAATATGATATTTGTTGTGCTCAAAGAAACTATGTAAACTGACTACCGCAAAAGATAAGAAATAACCAACTTAAAACCATTTTTTGTTGCTGAAAATACTAGTGGCCTAAGACTTTTGCCCAGTACTGTATATTGAAGAGTTCAGATGCGCATTCCTTTAAAAGCCATCTTGGTTAAAAATGAGATAATAATACTGAGAGAATATTCTTCACACATAGTATATGTTCATCAAGTATTTTCACTTCAAATGCACTGAATGCCAGCCTCAAGCCATTGAGAAGTACCAGACTTGATGATGATCAGATCAGATCTCTGTGTGGAGCACAGGATGTTCTGCAGACAATAATCTCACTGCATTATTGCAATTAATGACAAAAATAACGTTTGGAAATGTCAGCTGATATTTCCAACTGGCACTGCAAAAGATAGAAATAACCGACTTAAAACCATTTTTTTGTGTGAAAATACTAGTGGCCTAAGACTTTTGCACAGTACTGTATACTGTGTATATATATAGTAATATATATATAGTATGTCACACCATTGGATGCAGTCTTATTTTTATTTGTCAACTATAACTATATATATGAATTATAGTATATAATTTCACTAAAACATTTTGTGACTGTACACTGTATACAATAACTGAAATCTGCTACACTGGCATACATTTACTTACTTACTTTATACATTATACACAACCCTTAACCCTTATTTTTTGCTAGAATGCAATACTAGTAAGTGTAGCATTTACACACAAATGCATCTGTTAACATCTATTTTTGGTTGATGTATCCGCAGTCTCTAATCTCAGCCAACTAGAGATGCAGAGGCAAAAATAAAGAATGATCCTCAGGTAGCACAGATGTTTTTCAGAGTTCACTTGAAGAGGCATTTTTTGTGTTCATGATGTGATATGATTACCATCATGACACGAGAAGAAAAACAAGAGAAGACAGAACTAAACTAAACTAATTTCATCTGAACCATCTTTTTTTGTGGTGTTTACTCGCTCCTTTAATGGGTCTCAGTCATGCTTAGCCATTTTCCCTGCTATCATCACCTCTTCCAGTTGAGCAGGTGGTGTGTTAATTAGCCCTCATCACCTCACTGAAGCCTGACGGAGGAGGTAAGGCAGTGGATCTCTGAGTGTATGCGGGACCCGTCGTTACAGCTGCTGCTGATAGATCGTTTATTAATACAGCCAATGATGGGCATACAAAATAATTCACATCCATAAATGGCAGCTTAATACTACAAACCACAAGATGCCCATCAATTAAACATCAAACCGATCAATCAATCAATCAATCAATCCATATATCTTTTTAGAAGTAATATATGCATAATTCATGTTTACTCACTTTAACCTACAAACATATATATATATATATATATATATATATATAAATCATTCTAATAAGCTGAAATGAAGAAACATTTCAGCTTTGAATATAGTTCTGTAGTGCTGCTTACAATAATTTTGTTTTGGAAACACATTTTGAAGAATTCTTTGATGAATAGATCATTTAAAAAAATGGCACACAATTTAATTTATTTTGTATTGTTACAAATACATTTACTGTATTTATAGCCATCCAATACATCCTTGCTAAATAACAATATTAATTTAGTTGAAAAAGATTTTTTGTAAAACCCTTTTTCCCCCATCCTTTGCATGTAGCCAAAAAGATGTGTCTATAACAAAGCCCTCTCTCTCTGCTCATCTCTCATGAATAAGCCTGGGGTGGCAACTTAAACCAATTCTAGCATCCCGTTTCCGCTCTCACTGACAGTCTGATATGGTTAACCATACCAAGATCCAATTACCCTGCTGCTATTCGCTCTTACTCTTTCTAACACTCTGTGCTCTGCTTACGCTGAGGTCACAGGCATAAGACTGCTGCACTTTACTGGAAGCGCCCATGAACCTGGTTAATGTAGCTCTCTCTCTCTCTCTCTCACACACACACACACACAACTCACCTTCACACAAACAAGTAGGCCATTTCACTTGCTTTGTCTCTCTTTTTGTTTGCTTTTCCCTTGGATGGACACATCAGGCTTTAAATCTGATGTGCTTCACTGGAGCTTTGTTTGCCGTGTAGCAGGATATCTCACAGAGAAACTGAAATTGGCAATTTGGTGTGGTGGGAAGGAACAAAAAGAGAATCAAATGTCAGTAATACTGAGGATCCGGCATTCAGTATACGAAAAATACTCTCACTTTGTAAATATATAAGATTTAGAAACCTCATTCATAATACAGTCTTAAAATTCATAATATTATCATAAATCTAACACTTCTGGTCATTTTTTTGCAAACTTAAAGTGTACTTTTTTTTTACCTAACTTTCAAAGGGATTCTAAAAATGTATGCATTAAATATTACATAATATTTACTGTTATGTTACTGTATTGATTTCACTATATAAAAATATATATTTATGGCTTAGGGACCCCTAACCCCTGGAGACTGGCAAATCCAAGAAAATCTAAAGAAAAAAATATTTACTTGAGCTATTAAAGGTGTTAAATATTAATATATCTTAATAATTTGAGTGTCATATACCATTGCTTGAATGCTATTTGTGCGTAATGTGCATCTGTTGAGTGTTAAAAAAAGGATGAAGCATTGCTTGACATCATGACAAATCAAAAGATTAATCACAATATTTTGTTCTATTGACATCTAGTTCAAATATTTAAAAGAACATTTCCCACAGTGTATTTTACCTGTAATATATCCCATATAATATTTGAATTTTTTTTTGTGAATGTTTTATAAAGTCAGTAAAAAAGTAAATTATTCAATTCTGGAATCTCCAGGTTGTCTTTAGAATATCAAACGATATTTCATTTTTTCATACAGAATATAGGTGTTTCTTACCATCAATACATGTTCTGCCCTCTAGTGGTTATAAAATGTAACCTACCACATATACAGGACATACAACAGTACGTGCTTCCCTAAAAAAAGAATGTTTTTGTCTTTTGAACTGTAGTATAGTATAATGCTAAATGCATCAGTTACATAATATTAAAATGAAATGTTTTTTTTTAAATCAGATGTGTATATATAATTATATGTATTTATATATCAAAACGGTCTTTTCTTTCAGTTATGATGAGTGCGTGGGACAAGGGACACAGATATATGTTCCCACGGACGATCCGCCCCCCTACTCCCTCACCGACCCGTGCCGGGAGCATCTAGCCTCGCACCGTCACAGAGGGATGGAGGATCTGCTCGCTGGTGCTTCTTGGGTCTCAGCAAGTGGCTCGTCCCATTACCCAACCAGACTACAGGACTTCAGGCACCAGCCAATCGCCTCCATCTCTTTGTCAGCCTTACCTTTAGATGAGGCGCCCCCATACGAGGCGGTAGTGAGTGAACAAAACCAGCCTCTTCCTCTGATGCCCCTGGATCTGCTCAAGCACACTACAGCAGACAGCAGTCCTCAGGATGGCGTTTCCCACAGGATCCTGTAATCCTGCACACTCATACGTCACTGTACCAAACCAGATTCGAGAGGGACTGTAACTGAGAGCTGAAACTGACACCTGCAGGAGCCCACAATTACCTCTCGTTCAGCCGAGACAGACACTGCACCTCCTGTTTTCTGTGACACAGTGGGAGCCGTCATGAGAGCACAGGGCTATCGACCACTTTTTTGTGCGTCACCTCACGTTGTCTTTTGCTTATGGTGTAATTAGATGTCCTCTTTTACTGCTAGACTGATAGATAATTTCAATATCACAAGCACCAATTTCCATAACCGTTAAAATGGGTGTTAGAAAAGAGCAGAAAGCCCCTCAATAAACCTGGGGACGTAATAGAGAAATTTACACTGGAATAGAAATGTGTCTTTCTTTTAAGTATGGAAATGTGTATTCCTGCATGAGCGACTGTATTTCCAACAGGTCTGTTAGAACTTTTCTAATTTTTTTGTTTTTGTTTTTCAAGTTTTTGGCTGGTTTGAACTACATTAGTCATCATTTGAGGATCAAAACCTTTCATTAAAGTTGTCCTAAAATAGGACAGCTTTTTTGATCCACTTCAAATGTTGACAGCTATTTACTTTTTGTAAAATGATTTTTTTTTAAGATGATATTTTGTCAATTTAATAACTAGTATAACTAGCAAAGATGAGAAAATATGACCTTTAATAGAAATTTGAATGTCATCAGAAAATCAGTCTTCGCTTTTAATCCACGTTCTTTACACATGGTTTTATTTCTGTACTCCTTTACGTCAGTGGTTCTCAACCAGAGGGCCAGGGCCTGCTAGGGGCCTAAACCAAGCCTCCCGATAAGGCTTACAATTTAGTTATATTAACATAATCTTAAAGGAATAGTTTACTCAAAAAATAAAATATGCTTAAAAAATGACCAGCTCTCAGCACATCTAAAATGTAGATTTAAATTGAAATTAAATTGAGCATCTCTTGCGCACCACTGTGAATGAGTGCCGTCAAAATCACAGTCCAAGCAGCTGATTAAAACATCACAATAATCCACAAATAATCAATGTGAGTCCAGTCCATCAGTTGACATCATGTGAATGAGTCAAAAAGGTTGAGAACCACTGTTTTACATCTGATTCACTGTGATTTATTTATATTTCCTTCTGTTTGCAGAGACTACCGTTTTCCTAAAGTCTCCAACGCATCTGAAGATAGGAGAACAGCAGATGTGTGATAAGTGATATCAATGCATATGACAATAAAAACAATAGTTAGAAAGGGCTTTAGGGAACACTTTGCCAAAGGGTGTAAAACATTTGTTCTCCTAACCTGCGTTGATGCTGTGTACGTCAGAACATAAGAGCCGAGTCTGGTAACCAAGTAGCTCGATTGCAAAGCCGCTGTAGCATCAATGTTAATAAGAAATAAAACATAAGAGAGTTCTTACTGGACACATTCTGTGCTTCCGAAACATTTGTGTATCAGATTTGTTCCTGTTTTTGTTCTAACACTGCCCACTATATTCACTGTAACACAATGGGTTCGCCACATGCATGTTTTCAATATACAATGTGCCTATTAATCACCATGACTGTTAGATTAACTTGCTAAAGTGAGGAAAATCTCATTCCAAAACACACACATATACCTAGATTTATTTATATATTTAAAGGCAGCCCAGAAATGACACTGCATGACTCCTCCACTTCCCCTCAAAGCACGAAAGTAAATACTTACAGAAAAGAGGGCCTGTAAGGGATTTTTTCAATTGAATTTGATGCATGAATGCGTTTCTTGTGTAGTGAAAAGCAGCTCAAAGCAGAAATGAATATTAAATGACCCACTATTATTTATTTATTGTAGATTGAATGGTTGTCAACTTTGGACTCTCATATTATAGCACTTTTGACTTCCTCCAGTGTTTAATTTATGCTCATCACCAATGAAGAAAGGCTACTTTTTCTATAACGACACATCTGAAGTAGCATTAAAAGGTAATTTTGTGGATGTCGAGCCTGTCTCGTTCTGCTCATATTTATGTAGCTCTGTAAAGGCGTGAGCTGTATTGGTCAACACCTTAGATGGTCCAGATGTTCTATAATGTGATGAGTAGAGGCGTATTTGCTGTTGCCACCACACTATAATAATAATGCTGTGTCTGTAATCCCCTAATGGAAGAGTTCACCCAAATATAACGTTTGCAGAAAATGTATCCTTATGCCATCTAAAGATGTAGATCGAGTTTGTTTCAACACATGTGATTACATCACTTGCTTACCAGTCAATGGGTGCCGTCAGCATGAGAGTCCAAACAGCTGATTACAACATCACAAGAATTCAAAAAATAATTGGCAGGACTCCAGTCCATCAGTTAACAATATTGTGAAGTGAAAAGCTATTTGTTTGTAAGACACTAACTCATCATTAAGGTATTTTAACCTTTAACCGCATGTCAACGTCTGGACAAAATAATTTAGAATCCATAAAATCACTGAAAAACTAAATTCTTAATGTCTGAAAAAATCTGACATGCAGTATATTTGTTGTTTTGTTTCTTTGTAAATGGCGCGGACTACTTTTTCCCTAAAAGCAATATTATAATTAAAGGACTCGTATTTTAGTCAGAAGCCAGAGTTTGAAGTTAAAAGCATGCATTTGTTTACTACAAATACACAGCTTTTCGTTTCACAAGGTTGATCAACTGGAGGCGTTTTGATGCTGAATTTGTCCAAATCTGTTCTAAACAGCACCCTCAGACCATCCAATATGTAGGTGAATTTGAGTATATTTTATAAAGATAAAATAAACACATGCGATACAGATTTAAAGAAATATTGCCAAATACACAATGAAGATCTATAGTACTTATGTTCTGTCAGTTTTAGGGTTTCGTGTATTTTAGCAGCATCTAGTGAGCAGATGCTCAGCTAAATCACTTTAAACTGGCTTACATTTGTGTGCTAAACTACTTTAACTACTTCAGCTAAACTACTGCAGTTTCATTAGACCACACGAATACGTTTCTTACACCGGAATAGCACCTTAGCACCGAAACCCATTGTAAATGTTGACTTCCATTTAATGAATACATCTCAAATGTGTTACTTCTCTGTCACTATGTTGTGGTCGGTTGTCCAAAGTGATAATGCTGTTTCATAGAGCTGCAGATATTGATGTGTGTTTTGTATTAGAGTCTTTATTCCTTTACCACTGTATCCTATGAATAAATAAAAAACACAGGACTTCTATCTATCAAGATCCATGGTTTCATTATTTTTTAAATAACACGTTTTGCAGAAACAAACACAAATTGACAGATTTTGATGTGCACAGTTACTGCTGGCAGGTCTGCTGTGCGGTTTAGTAACAGATGTTGATTGGACACTAAAGGCTTCCAGATGGACAGAATATATCCTGAACCATTTTGCTCATTGACTCCTGTCATTCATAATGCATTACGAGTCTCTCGCTAGCACTGATCTGGATATTCATCTCTCTCCTGCCCGTCTGCATGGTGGGCTCACAGAAAGCATCCTGAACAGATGGCCTGTGCCATAGCTCTGCCCTTAATTAGCCTCTCATCCCAGAGCTCCACTTCTATTAAACTATACCAGAGGAATGCTCATTTCATCCAGAGCTGTCAACACACATGGTGATACACACAACTTAATCACAATCACTCCAGCACTGAAATACCAGTCCAATACCAGTTTAAACATGAATGAGACACTTATTATTAATGTGCATTTTACCATCTGATGTTTTTTTCAGGTCAGATAAGATTAAATAAGTCAAATCTGAGAATAGATGTTACTTTAAAAATAGTTCCTGTTACTCTCAAGAACCGGCAAGTGCCGTGCTTTTCCAGATCCTGTAGTACAAATATTTGTGTAATATGAATATATATTAATATTTCTATGTTACACTACCATTCAACACCTGGTACTGTTTCATTTTTATTTTATTTCTATGTTTTTTATACCTGAAATCTGAAGTAACTGTTTTCCATTTAATATATAGCATATATTAAATGCACAGCTTGATTTTCAGCAGACATTGCTCCTGTCTTAGTGTCACATGATCCTTTATATATATATATATATATATATATATATATAAACATAAAAGGCATTTTCCTTTCTGACATCACTCAAAAACGTGTATGACGTGAGTAAGCATCATTTTTGTGATTGCATCGCCATCTTCTGGACATTCTTTTACAGGCAAGTGATGAGAGTGAACCTCCTTCTTTTCAGCGATAGATGTCAGTAATGTTTCGTTCACTCACAGGAAGAATAACAATGGAGACGTGTAGGTATACCAGCGACCGTTTTTCGGACAAATCACGGACGAATACCCCTGGTATAATTAAGTGTACTCGTTAATGTACAACATATACTCCAGTTGTCTCTTGAGGCTGAGTTGAACGATTTTGAGATCGATATTACGTCGCCGATGCCTACAGGACCGTTTCGCTTATTGGTCATGGACATTTATGAAAATGTAAGCCTTTTATTGACGTAATCCCGGTCAGTCGTTAAACTATAATAAGAACACGCGTGTTTGAGGTTCTTCCGTATGTGCGTCGTTTACGATACCTGCATATTTACCATCATCACTCCTCATTTGCATACCGTCCACTTTCGCTTCCTCATATCTGAGTTCATCAACTTGATCACTTTCTGTTACACAACCATGACCAACAGCGTCGAGGATCAAATGCCCGTTTCGCGAAAAGACGTGTTCGTGAAGTATTTGCAGTACTACGACAAAGTTAGTTGCAAAGGCAATCTGACGGTGTGCTCGGAGACACAGGTGACAGATGAAGGCAGGCGCGTGCTGCTGTTAGCGGAGGAAGAGCCGCGGAAGAGGCTCGAGGCGCTGGACTTCTACGAGACTCTCGATAAGTGCGCGAGAGACAGAGACTGCCAGAGACGAGTCCACGACTTTAAAAAAGCTGCCGAGTTACTGGAGATGTTCTGTGTCAACCTCTTTTTGTTTCCGTGGAAGAAAGAGATTAAATCATTAAAGGTAAATAAAAGCCGCTGACGTTGCTGATAGGTCTGTCCTCTCTGCTCTCCCGGTTAACGTTAAGCTTAGGAAGTTAAACCGGCCTTTGATGGGTTTGCTGTTTTCATCTGATCTTCTGACCTGTTTCATAGTTTCAGTTTTACCTAATAAGACAGGTCTGTTTCAGTTATTCTGACTTATTGTGAGTTGATTTGGCTCATAAGTCAGATTAACTGAGGTAAGCTTGACTTATTTGGTAAGTTTAATGGAACAGGTCCCTGGTCAGACTGGTTTGTTTTACGGTTTTAAAAAGGGTTTGGGGAACTTTTCATTTTGTCAGAATGGCTGTGAGATCTGCCGCTGAAAGGCCACATAAAACCAGGAAACTAGTTTATGCTGGTTCATTTATTATTAGCCTATTATTATTATATGTTCTGTTTTGAGGTCTGAGAGGGGCAAAAACACTTTTTGATGAACACAAAGTCATTTTTTAATACTGAAGCATTAAGTCATGACGTAATGACTTTTGATTTTTGATGAGCCGATATGCTAAAAACATCTCTAACTCTCAAAATATCCTGACCTGGAGCAGGTTAGCTGTGGCGTGTAAGCTACTATGGTAAAGAATGTAGCTAAAAGCCAAGCCGCTTTCATGGTCCCTAAAACTAAGGATTAGTGCACATTAAGCTCAAACGTACCTGGCTACTATTCTGTCTTCATAGTGCAGGCCCCTGTTCTCTGGTTTTAGAAGGCTCTCGAGTAATTATGAATTGTTTAGACAATATTTGACATCGACTAGACCATCTGAAGACATAATATCTAGACTGGAAGGCCAACTAAAATCAGTTAAAACTGTCACACCATTTTAGGCTGGTCTTGCTGCTGACTTAATATCCTGTTTGAGGTCTTAGCACCTTTACCTACAAAACCATAAATAAATATATATATATATTTATGGTTTTGTAGGTAAATATAAAACTTTGCTATGATTCTTTAAGTGATTATACACTGTTAATCTAGCAGGCTATAATATTTTGTTGGTATACTCTACAACACAAGGTTTAAGTATTTTAGAAATAAAAAAAACAACAACCATGAAACTCCATACAATATATATATATATATACAATTAATCTGTGCTGTTTTCTCCCTTGTCTCTCAGACATTTACAGGACACTTTGTCTATTACATCAAGCCAGTATTGCCTTTCGCCAGAAGTATTCTTCAAATTATTGGATACTGCATTGAAACAGACACTGAGTATAGACTGTCAGACAGTTTTGATCCCGAGAAGGCAAAAAGTATGGGATTTGACCTTTTCCTTGCCCGATTAGAGTGTGAGTATCTTCTGGAGCTCATGAACCAGAGATCACATGTGGAATGTCTGGAGATCATTCGAATGAGAGCTGCTCCCCTGTCCTTCAATAGTGGAGAAGTAGTTTCAGAACCTATCAACATCTGTAATCTAAACGAGGAGGTTTTTAAGGTTGATGGGCACGTTGAAGGCGGCTCTCAGGTTAACCTAGAGAAAGAGGAGCGACAAGAATCGCTTAAAAGTCATAACCCTCATGATCAGGAAGTTAACAAGTCTCAAGATGCTTCTATTACTGATGTCGAAAGACCCTCCAACTCATTTATCACTGACGACAAGTCTATTTTAGAGATGCGGGAGAACTACCCAGACCTGGCCATCAGACAAAAGCCCATTTTCCGAAAGTCACAAAGAAAGTCTGTGCAGCCCCTCAAAGCCCAGGAGTGGGGTGGATCTATGGACATGAGTGGCCCCCAGTCTATAACCATGCACACTGAGACCAAACCAGGACAAAGAAAAGTACACAATGCAAATGCACTTGTAGAGGCCCAGCCCTCAGATGACAAACCATTGGATCTTCAAGTTGAGAAGATGCCGCAAGGACGCAGCCGTGAAGGCTCAACAGAAGACTGCCTGGCTGAGCTCACTGAGCAAATGGGGAAAATGCACATGAAGGAACTCAGTGCAGATGAACCGCTTAAATATCCCATAGAGGAGACCGCACAGGCCCAGCCATGCAGTGGACCCAATGATGTCATCACAGCTCCACCCACAAGATCCCCAGATGGCATGAACCTGCCCATCTTGTGCAGCCCATCCCGGGAGCTTGTCTGCAATATCACAGGTTGTGGGACCTGTGCTAGGTCTGACGGGGTTCTTGAACAGGACAGCCTTGTTAGAGAGCCTCCTCATTCAACCTACATCCATAGCTCACTGAGTGTGTGTACACCAGTGTTAGGACCACTGATTGACCACAGTCAGAATGCTAATGAGGGCTCAAATGGACACAGGAGTCCCACACCTCAACAACCAGAAGACGAACTAGTCCAAACATACGTGGTGATTTAGAATCTTCTTAATCCATGGCTGAGATTTTTAAGTATTCTAGAGTGTGGCAGCAAACCAAAAATATCTAATAGCTAGTCAATTTTCATTGAGTTTCTTGAAGCCGATTTCTTTGAAGGTGACAGGAAGAATGTCTGTGCTATTTGTCTTTTTAACTTCTATCATAGCTTTTTTTAAGTGAAGGATGGTTTCTTGCTGCTATAATTTTCATAAATCTGCTTGGGTCAGAAGTATTATTAGAGCTTGATTTTCTAGGTACCGTGCCTTATGAAATGTAGAGATGGATAAATGTGCACTTACTTGTCTTAATGGAACATTTGTTCTGCTGGGATATCTTAATGGGGTAATATAAGTGTTACAAAATGGCGTTTGGGGCTTCATTTATAAAATGTGTGTATGCACTTATTTGATCTTAGAGCTAAAACTTATGTCAATGTCAAGATTTGTAAAAATGGTCTTTGACGTCTGAAAAGTGCTCAGTGCCACACCAGTTTTCAAACAGGTGTACACACAGTCTCTCTCACAGCACAATCAGTGTAATGCATGTATTTGAAAATCAACAAATCTCAAGTGAAGGATTTGGACATTGACTGGTGCACTTACAAGACAGAAACTAAATTCAAGCTCATTTATGAGTAGTCACATCTGAAAGAGAGGTCTGCACGTGTTTTTTGGGTGTACATTCAATTCTGTGAATCACACATACACACATTTAAGAAATAATCGTAGATCTACTGTAGGTTTCTACACAACATCTTATAAATGAGGCCCCCGGGACATCTATATCATACTACCTGTTATTTAAAATATTAAGGTGCAAACAATTTTTGTACTTATCGTGCCATACTACTGAGGATACAGTGCAGCACGTCATAGAATTATGTGACTGTAAATTACAATGTAATAAAATAACTATTTTCAGTTTTTTTTTTTTCAGTGTATTTAAAACAACGCCTTATGCAGTATAAATTACATTGGTCACAGTAACACCTTCAGTAACATAAACTGACCGCAGTGCCTGTATTTGATAGTGACATTGTCTGCAAGTAGGAGGATGAACAACTTGTATGAAAATACAAAAACTCTTTAAGACTCTGGAATGATGACTTCACTGAAAAATGCAAGACTAAATCAAACACAGTATATTTGCACAGTCTGGAGTTGTCATCCTGAATTTAAAATTACTTTGAAAAGAAAAAAAAATGGAATTGTTTCCAAGTGCAGTAGTTTAGATGAAATGATTCCATAAACAAAACTAAAACATAAAAATACGATGTCTTTAAATACATTTAAGTAAGACTGCAAATGCAAAAGTAAGCATTTAAATAAAATTCCTATCATGTGTAAGTAAATCAACTGTCCACTGCAGGAGGAATGTTTTTGTAAAGTCAGTTTGAAGTCAAAAATGTGCTTGCTTCATCCGTCTTTTGAGAGCTGTTATAAGTATGGGTTGATATGATCATTGTTGTCTCTAATCATTTCCTCAGCAATGTGCCATTAGTATCTTCTCTCTGTTCTCCTCATACTGATGCAGCATCTTCTTAAGATCATGATCTGCTGGGATTACCTGCCCACCAAAGTGAAGGCACAAATTAAGATACAGCGCAAGGAACGGCTCATTAACAGGGGATTACACAATATGTCACTCTCAATAGATATCATATCATGAAACTCACCAAAACTGGAGCAGGAACCTCAAAGGACTTGTGATGGATGAGCCAGTCCTCATAGAGATTATGGATTGATTCTAGGTATTCCTGAAGTGTAAACATCAGATAAAGTATAACCTCTTTCAAAATACAAGTAATGCTTGTTATCTAGCCTTCTGATAACACGAGAACTCAAGTCAACTCTAAGCTAAAACTTATGTTTTAAACGTGATGGCCTGGTTTCAGAAACAGAGCTTATCTTAGCCTTAGTTACATTATGATATTTAAGCAACTTTTATAAAAACACCTTAGAAGAAAGGGTTACATGTGTGCATTTTAAGACAAAACGCAGCACAGAAGTTGACTTATAACTCAACAACAGCTCACCAGTGGAATAACCTTCTCTTCCTCTCTGCACCTCTGCTTTAGTCTCTCGTAACAGGTCTGTGGAGAAGTCTGCAGGTAAACTGTATAAAACCCATCGAGAATATGTGAATTACACAACATTTATTACATCTAACAAGCCACAAGCAATGTTAAAATGCAATGTAGATGAATTTGCCATACCAATAAGGTCCACAGGAATAGCAATGTTCTTTATGATCCACTCAAACCATTCACTTAAAACAGCAAAGTCCACCTCGGGCATCTTTCCGCTGTCAGCCAAATAAAATAATACTCAGTACATTTTTGTGTTTACATTTTATTTTACGGTGCCTTTGATATTAAGAGAGCACTAAGAAATAAGCATTAGCAACCTGTAGGGTTTGGTTTAGTTAGTTGCATGTAATAATATTACTACAGCAAGTACATCTAACTGTTCATTAGTAGGCGGGTAAAGTGCATTAAGATTTATTAGCAAATGTACCTCTTATAAAGATTTTCCACAAAAATGTACTTTGCACTGTAAATAGATCTTTCCAGCATTCTGACTGGTGCCGACTGCGGCGACAGAAAGAAAACAGGTTATTGCAGTCATGATTCACATTCCATTTTCTCTGTTCACAACGAAGGCGGAGGCTCATTTCCGTATTGCGGAACAGAAAGAGATACATGTAAAGCAACAAAACGAAACCGACTACAGGGACATGAAAAAGGACTTGTACATGCCATTGGTAAGACGTGCCGATCCAGCATTGTCAGTTGGACATACGTCTGAAGAGTGAGTCCCCATCTAGAAGGGTCCTGGTACATCAATCCCTGTTGCACAATAAGATACATTTCTATAATAATCAAGTATGAAATACAATTTAGAACAAGTTGGATCAGAAAGAAAAAGCTCATTATGTCCGTAAATTATATGTTGCTTCATCCCTACCAATGGATTGCATCCTTGAACATTTCTCCATTTAGAAACAGGCTCTGTTAGCACCTACAACACAAAACAGCTGTCCATTAAATAAATGAATAAGAATCGCAAGAGTGAAGTTTCAGGTACTGTGAGAAATATTATTCATTTACTACATTACCTCAATGTCACTGGTTTTGCTGAAGTATTCCAGACATGTTGTTTTTCCACTAGCAATATTTCCCTCTATCCAAATCTGAACAAGAGTGGATACAAATGTCAAAACAAAAACAACAATATGTCTTCTGACCCTCTTCCCTCCATTCATTCAGATACATGCTGCAGTGTGTAACTCACCACTGATTTATTCTCCTCGCCGTTTCTAACCAGTTTCCCTTGAGAAGAAGACAACATAACGAAATCTTTTTGTGATTCAGCAGCAGATTTCTATGGCAACAGTCAAAGTATCGGGGATGCAAAAGACAACAAGCTTAAACTCATATCACTGATGTTAGTGCGAGGACCCCTTGAGCATATTATAACTCAGTTAGGGAAAAGCCGAAGAGAATACGAAAGGAACGAGACTACAAATTAGGGATTACAAATAAAATAAAATAAGATTAAGAGCTGTGGTCGCCGTTATATTGCGTAGAACGGAAGCTGGCGCGGGACTTACGGTGATTCACAGATGTGCTGCTTCGCGAGAGTCCGGTTAAGTGCTTTCCCAGTGAAGGCGTTCGTCGGACAAGTGCGTTTGTTGACAAATGTTTGCGGGGATAAAGAGGTAAGACAACACGACACAACTCTTTTAAGAAGTTAACAACCATCTCGCTTGTTTCAAGATCAAGGCGTCTAGTAGCTAATGTTGCGTACGCAGATATATGTGCGGTGAACTCATGACGCGCAGAAGTGTTACGTGCCACAGTAATGACCGACCAAAACATGTCAAAATAAAAGCCACAATTTGTAATTCCTCATTAAAATTTTAATAAGATGAAATACTATTATTTAACACTGCAGCTGGTCCATTACATTTTTGTGGAAGTTATTTTTATTTTATTTTTTAATAATTATATTGAAATAACAAGGAAGTTACAGCTTATCCTACAGCTATCTACAGACAGTAATAGTTGACCTTTCTGGAAACCAGTTTGTTTGTTTGTTCCTCATCGAAACATGGTGCTTCCTCAGATCTTCTCAGAAAAAGTAAAAAACCAAGTAAATGAAATGGCGAAAGAAATGCAACTGCTTAATATAGTTTGTTTGGCATAGAACATATTATATCTGTCTGTAAAATAATGTGTGATTAACTGAAGAGTTTAACAATACAATGACCTGAAGTTTATGATCTCATTGGCTATGATCAGCCAGAATCACGATGCTCTTCATGGACTGATCATATATGGTAAAGAGAATATTTTAATGTTTGTAACGTTAAAATGTGCAGCCACTTTACACAATTATCAATGCAATACAGAAGTATATCTTCCGATTTGAGTTCAAGTTAAACGAATGAATGTATAGGCTACCATAATAGAAAAACCGATTTGCACTGCTGAAAACTGTGATCTGCTGAAAGTCTCATTTCCGGAGTCTAAAAGGAAATACTCACTCAGGAAGTAATGTGTCAAGATCTTTTAAGCTGTGTAATAAAAACAACCGCATAAATCGTCATATTTATGTACGTCTGTACAAAGATATCCACAATGGAAGTGGATCTGGCTTTGCTGCAGTCCAAAAGAGGTATACTGAAGATATCAGAAATGGTGAGACTTTTGCCAATTTAATTATTTAAATTTGTTTTAAAAGGGCAACAATATAGACCTGTAAAATATCTTTAAAAATTTCAGTCAAGTAACATCTGGGCATCGTAACATTCTTACTAAAATTCCTTTAAATGTTCATTCTTTTTTCAGGTGTGTGTTTTTGTGGCTTTTATTTGTTATGCAGTGGCATCTAGGCCAGCCTATATTGCAATAACATGCATGGAGTTTTTCCTCACGCTTGGTTTCTTTCTACTCTACCTACTGAAACTCAACAAGATGCTCACTCTCTTCTTCTGGCCCCTTATTGTAAGAGCATACATCAAATGTCCTTGATTGAATCAATGCACACTTGCTCAGAAAACAGTTTAACACCACCAATACCTCCAACTGAAGCTTTACAGACAGTGTAATGTCCTTTTGCTCTCACAGGATGTGTTCAACTCATTCTCTGCAGCTGCACTGATGTGTATTCTTAGCCTGGTAGCAGTTTCCACGTACACGGTGCAGGCCACGCTGATCGGAGGGGTGAGAATGTATACATCTTTCACTCCTGCAACTCTCTCTTTCTCTTATTAAGAACCATGCAGGCCTTTCATACTTTTCCATCCTCGTGAATATTCAGCGCAAACATTCTGAATTTTCACAATGACATTTTTTGGTTGACAGATTGTGGGTTTTGTGGCTGCAGTCTTGTGGTCCTTGGATGGCTATATTCTTCTTAAAAAAATCACATTCAACAAACCAAGAACCAGCACACAGGCCCAAACATAGAAAAATGAAAGCTCTGCAGGTCCAGCATTCTTGCAAACAGACTTGTTTTTTTTTTTATATATAACCAAACAAAGTTGTAAAACACTTATATAGTTATAACACTGTTATTGATTTTCAGTGAAAGGATTTGCCACTTTGTCCTGTGAGAAATGTATCTGTTAAGTCATGCAGATTTCAGAAATGAAAATAGGCTGTTACTCAGTTGGAAATGTGTAAGTTTGCACCTACAGTATCTATAAATCATCACCATTCAAAATAAATTCTTAATTCAAAAATTTCATAAATTGTGAATCATTATTGTCTCAACATTAACAGTGACTGACTTTTTCTTATTTCACAAATTAAAATAGCACTTTGTCTGAAAGATAGAGTTATTAGATAGAGTAATTTGGTGTTGATTTGACTTCAGAATATAGGCCTATGTTTGTAAACCATGTATATGTATTTTATATATATATATATATATATATATTAATTTTCCCAAAAACTCCCCTTGCAGGCATAAATGCTAAGAACACATGATACTAATAAAAAAACATGGTTAAAAGAGCTTTAAACAACCCAGTGTGAGATCAGTGATAAATCCTGTTTTTCTTCTGATATTGTGGTAACAGAGTTGACGGTTTAAAAATAACAATTGGTGTAAGACGTTTTTAGATTCTAATACTTGAAGAGAGCACAGATACTTATTTATATCAGTGAGTAAACGTGACATCATTTCCTGTAACTTTCAATTCTGAGAGATAATTCCACCAATTTAAAGGCAAAATATGGTGTGATGATAGAGTTGACACACTTTTTTCTATAAAAAATCAAATAAAATGAATAAACGTGCCAAAAGACAAGTACTATAAAATATTTTGATTGAACATTGATACATGATCACAAAAAATACACTGACTAATGCAGACAAGAAGAAATCATGATTTTCAGCTATTTAAGACACTTTAAAAATAAATTATTATATTTTTATAGACTGCACATCTTGTAATTCACAAAGAACAACTAAAAATAAATTTAAATAACAAAAAAAAACATATATACATAAACAGTATATAAACATTCAAAATAGACTAAAACTTTATCATCTGTTATTATGAATAACAAAGTTACTAAGTATCAAAAACCTTCATTCAAATCAGAGCGGACTAAATCTGTCTGCTCGTGCAGATGAAAGTTACGTGCAATTGTTGCACAAATATCTGCAGCTGCCACTCCGTCCTGTGAGAGATGTGTCGCCCACATTCTCTGTTCACTTATTAACGGTCTCCAGATTTCGGGAATGCAGATGTTGCTCTTTTGTGTGCTTCGTTTCCGCACTGTCATTATTTCCGTTTCCACTCCGTGGAAAGTTATGCTGATCTGCGAAGAGTAGCTGTTTCTCAGCGGAGAGCAGGAGCATCTCATCAGTGAACTTTATCCGGGATCAGAAGAGTTTGATAGGCGTGATCATGGGGGACATCGAGGCTCCGGAGAATAACCGATCACGACAGACCGTAGTCCACGCTCTTCTGCCGAGTAAAGAATTCATCACCTCCCGAAAAGGACTACTGCTGCTCGGTGAAGTGGTATGCTTTTCGACTTGTACCATATTGAATCCATTCACGTGTTTAAGGCATTGTTTTGAGTTATGTTATATCCGCTAAATGCTATTGCTGCACGATATTTCTTTATTATAGTTTTTTTGGCTTTGGATGCAGCTACAGAAGTGCAAAATTAAATTCTTCTGATTTTTTTTAATCGATCTGTTTTTCGATGGTTATATAAATTACTATTTTCTTTCGTTCTTTCTTTTTTTTTGGAAAAGCATCCGCTTTTGTTAATACGTGGGTTAATGAATGTTTTCTACAGCTATATAGGTCAAACTTTTCTCATTCATCTGAAAGGAGAGTTTTTAGCGAGCTTAGTGACTTTCTTACGTCTCATATTTTTCACACACACACACACAGAGAGAAAGAGATACTTAGAAAAGGAAAAGAGCATCACTTACTTACTGTTGCTAAGTCATGTGCTTTCATTTGAATCTACAGTATAGGCTCACCTTGTCTTAAATCCACAGTCTCAGATGATGAGGGGTCTGCTGCTTCATCACCCTCTGTGACAGTTTCTGAAACTAAGTGCCATGTTTTTCACACGTTAGCTTTGCTACTAATATGACAGCCTATCCTCATGAACCTATATGACCCCGAGCCTCAGCCTACAAAGTTAGACTATTATAGTCCAATAACAAATATTAGTTATTTAGTTTTCAAATTGGTATACTATTGAAATAGTGTAGGCTATGCAAGCAAGGCATCATGTGATTTCTAGTTTAACACTGATAATCGTGGTGGTATTGAAGTGTTTTGTAACCAAAGCAGGAGCTCATTTGTTGACTATTTGCTCTCACATTTTGGACTCCCCTTTCTTGCCTGTCCTCAGACACTATACTTGGACACCATTTAATGCATCAATCAACTGGTGCATTTACCCAAAATATTAGCATTTACATTACTTAACAACATTTATTGTGATCTTAAAATTATATTTTAAGGAAAAATAAGGGGCCCTCCCCCACTTTTCCCCCATCTATGACGCCCCTGGACATACGTACATGCTTTTATTTTATTTTTTTCTGCCGATGCAAGTTTCCAATAAACCGTCATACTTAAAGTTGGCATGAAATGGAACTTAAAAGGTCTTGTGCACTCACCCTGTCAATAAGCTTGAACAATGTACAAAATAATGAAGAACAATAATTAACAAAAAATATATCCTTCTGTATCCTGTCCTCTCAGGTGATGTCGTTCATCAGTTTTGTGTGCTTTGCTGCTTCAACAGCAGCTGCTTTCGTCACAGCTCCCTTAATAGAGTTCTTGGCTGCCGTCTTCTTGCTGTTTGCTTATTCTACAAAGTTCAATGAGAGATTTAAGGGCTTTCACTGGCCCCTCATGGTAAGTTGTCTGACCTACATAAAAACAGCTGGAACTTCATAGAGTATCAGATAATAACATTTGTCCATGAATACCATTTCTGTCCTTTTTCCAAATCACCATGCCTGTTGTTTCATCAAGGACTTCCTACGCTGTGTCAGTGCATCCATCATCTTTTTCATCATCTCTATAATGTCTGTGTCAAAATACGTGGATGGAGCCTCAAAGGCCGCTGGGGTAGGCTCACATCAGTTCAGTCTCTTTTATCAAAGCTTCATCAGTGACTGAACTGTTTATTTTTGATCTGTGGTTATACAAGCATGACTTGTTTGATGTTTGCACTGGTTTCATGTGTCTCTGTTTTTCTTTCTCTTTCATTTCTTAGATCTTTGGCTTCATTACCACGATATTCTTCGCCCTGGACTTTTATTTCATCTTTAATGAACTGGCCAACTTCCTCAAGGGAGGTGATTCCAGTGAAGGACCACCCAATACACAAGGTATCAATACTGGGTTCTTATTTACACTATTTACTTGTGCTACCATTCAAAATTCAGTAGGCTTTTATATATTTATATGTGTATATATATATATATAGAGAGAGAGAGAGAGAGATTTTTTTTTAGGATAATTTCAGTTGACAGTAAATGTGACATGACTTTAAAGACAATTATATTTTTACAAAAAAACAAAAACAAATACTTAATTAAATCCTGTTCATTTGAACTCTCTATTCATTAAAGAATCCTGAAAAAAAGTTACAATGCAGTTCCCACAAAAATAATAAAGGGTCACATCTGTTTTCAACATTGGTAATGAAACAAAAAGCTTCTTCAGGCTCAAATCAGCATATTAGAATGATTTCTGAAGGATCGTGTGACACTTGACACTGGAACTTCAAAATTGAGCTTTGCCATCATAGGAATGCATATTTTCAAATATATTAAAATATAAAACAGTTATTTGAAATTTTACAATTCCAAACTTCTGAACAGTAAAGCAACTACTGACATGTGAAAGAGTTTCACTCACAGGATGCATGCTTGAAGTTTCCACATCAAACTAAAGCAGCAAAACTATTAGCGAGACTAGACGCAGGAAGTGAAAGGTGATGTGGTCTCTGAGGAAGTGTGTTTTCATGTCTTCATAAAAAGTGTAGCTTTTATTTTAGTTACTGTGATGATTCTCCAGGAGTTCTGCTTGGTCAATTAAAGTGCAATTTATATTCTTTGGCATTGTTTAAATCTATGAATTAACCCTCACTACAAGCAAACTGTTCTAGCAACAGCCACGCAGAGTCACATGCATTAAACATCAATGGCAGATTCTTTCACTGGGAATTCCCCAACTCATTTTTCTCTTTCCTGCCGTTATTCCCAGTCTCTTTAACTTCCAGCATAACACATTCTTCTTCCTCACAGATGATGACTCAGACTCCGACTCAGACTAAAGGTGCGATTGTATCCAAAAACCTGGTGTGTGACCACTACAGTGCCTGATAACCAAAACAGACTTGGGTATAACCTTATATTGTTTGTTTGAAATTTTGGCTATTCTTTTGATGAGTAGAATTACAGTAAGCAGTCTATTTCAAGCGTTACATCACAGAATAGAATCTGTAGAGTTTCCAGTAATCTTTGTACATACATGCGTCCATGCAATCTAAGCCTCTCTCATTCGATTTTCCCAAAGCTGTGAATTATTCCAGTGATGTAGTTTTACATCAGTCAAGCTAGTTGACTGTTTTTGGAAGAGAGAGTATTGTACCATTTTTGATGTTTATGTACTGCCTCTTACATCTTAGGTGTACTTATAGTATGATTGTGTGTGTGGTCACTTTCAGTTCAGATTTTACAGGAACGTACGAGTCTTTTTTTCTGTTTCTGTTATTTGGGATGTGTGTGTATATGTTTACTAATTAGAATTATTCTGAGAGAATATTTTCTCGATTATGTTCTCGTAAATTGTCTTTCAAAACTGATGCATGACTTGTGATGAAGCCCTGTATTGGGAACAATAATATATATTAATGTTTTGTAGCTACAAAATAAGTTTACATCAAGTATGAAATTAGTAGGTGATTGGCTGGCCACAGTCACCTGTCGTATTTCCACAGGTCTATACATTTAATGTTGCAGTAATGCTTTGAAATGATGTGCATCATGAAAAGCGCTATACAAATAAATTTGAATTGAATTGAATTGCAGTAAAACAAATGTCTTGCCAAAGTACTGCAAAAAAAGGCAGGATTTGTCTTATTGTGCTCACCTAGAGATGCCACTGCCCTGCTATTGAACCTGTGTACCTGTAAACGTGAGCTTCAGCAGTGGTTTACTATAGTATTCTCAGGCATGTTGCATGTAACCACATGTAAACCACCCTCTAGTGTTTCTATGAAGATGGGTTATATGCTTTAAGGAGTCTTTTGCAAACATGCACTGTCAGATCGCCACATCAATAAATCATTTTGGTGCAGTTTTGTTAGTGTTGTTTATTTTTAGCAAATTAAGAAAGTCAATTTGCCAGTAATCTGGAACGTTGGGAGCAATATGTGAGTTTTTAGTGATGTGTGGTGATTCATTTAATTCACCTCATCTAAGGTGGCCTACGTGGTTGCGATCAATTTATTTCAGCTACATTTAAGTACATTTTGCTGAAAGTTAGTCAACTAAATTTGTTCATTTAATAGTTTGCAACCACTTACCATACCTTTTTGTGGAGGTTTAAAATAACAGTACCACTGGGCTACATTTCTCCACACTTCTTCAAAGGTCACTTTTCGAAACGTACTCCTCTTTGCTACATTTCAGGTTGACACGGCAGTTAATTTCACAACCTAATGTGCTTAAACGATCAAAACATGAGTTCTAAAAATCAGCTCCTCAAAAAATCAGCTTTTAAACACTTATTTTTTTTTACAAAGAAATGTAAAGAGAGATGTAAACGGGGCTTGTAGGTAGGCTACATAGAATATTGGTGGCTGTTGTTTCTGACTGAGAGGAATTTGTGTAAATGGAAATATGTAGTCACTGAATGTATTTTGTGCCAAAGCAGTGGAAAATGATCCACAGTTTAGCCCTCATACTGTAAACTTCTGCTGTGTACCCAACAAGAGTTTTAAATAGTGACAATTATTGAAAGATCTGTTTCTGTGATTGTAAACACAGTGCATTCCTGTACCACAGTAAGGCTTGTTCCCATTTACTGATCATGTCCATCCAAATCCATTTATTTGAGGAAAAGATTGCCATCACAATATTCTTAAACAATTAGCATTTTGTAAGTCTATGCACAACTCTAGAAATACAAAAATACAAATTTATAGCACTGTTGGAATAAAACTGCTTTCTTGAATTCGGGAAATGTCAGCAAGAAAAAGTACAATCATTATCAAAATTTGACTCCCTCAAAATGTCAACTTAGTTTCTTTTGAAACACTTTAATGATTTGTGAGTTGAAAACACAGTTTTTTCGACCTCAAGGTAAAAAGCAGGAATTATTTTGATGCTTAAATCTTTGAGTCAAAGCACAGTGAAAGCTCTTGCACATTATTAAAGCATAAGCACACAGTATTGCTTTCAAAGAAGGAAAAATAATCAGTGACTTCAGCACTTCAATGCAGAGTCCTTCATTAAGACAAAAATCAGCACAGTGTTGATCAATGTCAGAGTCCACACCTCAAAATGACTTCATTTCAACATTGGTCTTATTCCAAAAAATAAAGGTGACTTCATTTAAGAACCTTAAAATAAGACATAAGTATGTATATGTATATGTATAATATATAAACGAATATTAGAAATGAGCATTTTTCTAGAAGGAAAAAAAAAGTACAATTGCACTATGCTTTAAAATCTGGTAAAACATATATTTAATTTCCCCCCTGATGATACTTTATTATTATTCTTTTTTTAAAGACCCATTATAAGGTCAACAAAGCACTTCAGAAAACATGATTTTACCACGGATCAGATCATCAGAGAGCGCAGATAAAATGTTTACATTTCACACCCCGTGAAGCAGACATTCTCCTAATGTTGTCGTAACATCAGTGTCCAAGAGTTTCGACTAATAAAGCCTCTACGATTAAGGCACACAGAAAAAAAGATACGCAGTTTAACTAATGCATTTCATATGTACTGACGTACACTTGTTCCTTCAAATACAGTCTATTAGTGTCAGAATTCATACAAATAGGAAACCTTCAGAACATAAAATGTCACACACAGATACGTAATATATACACCTTCTTCTAAAACTCTACCCTTGCTTAAATCAACATATACAGATAACTGGACAGGGTTGGAGTACACAGTGGAGTAGAGAAGATATTACAAACAACAAAAACGATCAACAGACTATGCACACACGATTTAGTAACTAAAAAAATTGTATCTAAAGATTAGCCTCTGAAACGTTCCACAGACTCACAAATTCCTTCGCCCAGAGACGATCTGAAAGCTGTTCCTGTCTGTTGCAATGCAGGGTCACATTCACGAGGTGAAATACTACACTTGATACAATCTAGCTACCAAAGCTGCGGTATTACAAAAAATAATAACATTAAAATAAATACGGGTGCTCCTGTCATCTAGTCACTCCCTCTCTAAAGAAAAACAGCCCAATGCAACGGCAGTTTACTAGATGTGTTTGATACAGGGACACTCCTACAAATTCCTGTTACACTTACATCAATCTAGTTAGCAACCATTCATTTCCATTATTCCATTCTGTATAGTTAGTTCTGATTTTAGGCATAGTTGCATTCTAAATAGAATTCAGCGCTAAATAGAAGGTTTTTTTTAAACGCAACTGACAGTTTTTGTCCGTTTTATTGCAGGTGTTATTAAAACCTTTCCTCGGTGTGAGTTTAGGAGCACAGTGAGTTTCAATCAATAATTATCTAGATCATTATAAGGTAAAGCCCTTAATTAACAGAAATATACAGCATTTAAGTATAAAGACAAAAGACGCTGGCCTGAGGCTGATGAAGATGCCAGAGGTTTGTTCCATTTTAGACAGTTCATGCAATTGTTTGTTCATCCTGACTGCCGCTCCTCAGGCTCCTGTCATGAGGATATGAAAGAGGAATGCAAACGGGGCTTTGCTCGTCTTAGTCTTCATTGGTCTGTCTATGTGCTTTACTGTAGCTCAGGCCGCGACTCCACTTCTCCCCGCGAGGCTGTTCGGGCACGGATGTACTCGCTGGTCTGCAGGGGTCCGTCTCGCGAGTCCCCGAGACTCCATCTCCGTACTGCCAAAAATGTGTTCAGACCATACACACCCATCACCAGGAACCCAAAAATCTGGATGTAAACACACACACAACTATTAATACTACAGAAAACCGAAGAGGAAAATTTCACTATGAACATTTAAAGGAAAATTTCACCAAAAAATACAAATTAGCTCCGGATTTACTCAGGCCTTCCTCAATAAACATGAGTTTGTTTCTTCATCAGAATTGGAGAAATTTTACATCACTTGCTCACCAACAGATCGTCTGAAGTGAATGGGTGCCGTTAGAATCACAGACATAAATAGAAGCCCCACTGGACGTAGATGCGATGTTGGAACGGTGTACTTGACATCCTTCACCGCACTATAGGTTCGCTCAGAGCCGTTCGGCTTACATATCGCGGCCCATAGAAACAGTTGCTAATGAGGCATCTACTTGTACTGTATATATATAACTATGGTAAGAATGATAATCCACAAGTACACTCCAGTCCACCGATAAGTGAAAGGCTGTGCTTCTAATAAACAAATCTATCACTAACACGTTTTTAATGGTTGCTTATGTCTAAAATTCAAATCCTCCACACATAATATTTTAGAAGATGTTAACTGATAGACTGGAGACATGTTGAGTACTAGATAAAAGTTGATGATGTTTATAAACGTTTCTAATCTAATCACTGACAAGCTGAGGGTGATTTTTGGTTCTTTAAGTTACCTATGTAACATTAAATCTACTACATGTCTAGGTCTCTGGCAGGCTCTGAGGGCTGAAGGAATTTTGTCATGCCCTGTGGTTCAGAAAAATCCCTGGGTGTTAAAGTGGTTTCCAGCTGAGAACATCTGTATCATAAAACTCTTAGCCCAAATCCCCAGGCTTTGACTTCCAAGGCATTCATGGATATTTGCTGATCTCAGGTCATTCTTAAAGTGTCTAAAATCATAATGCTCAGTATTTCAGTAGGAGAACCTGATCCTGTATCAATCCTGAGAATTACTTCTCTTTACTCTGCCATGTACAACAAACCACTTCACAGTCACAAGAGGTCAGCAGCCTCAACCAACCAGACAAACTGACTAGAAGGATATGTGTGTGTATGAGATGTTTATAGTGGCTTCAGTTATAGCACACGGTAATGAGCAATCCCAGATGGAGTCAATGGACTTTTTTGGCATTTCCTGTGCTGATTTTGGGAGAAAATCAGTGGAATTATGGAGTTACTTATGAAAGTCTCTTTCCGGTCTCAAAGTAAAAAAAAAGAAATTAAAGGTTACTATGATTTAAAACGTTTCTCATGATCATCTGATTTTTTTTTTTATTAAATGTATACTCTGAGGTGGAAAAAGGCTCCCAGTAATTCAGCTTAAAAATATACTTAAACAGAGCTGAGTGTGCCGTACTGATAGTTAAAAACATAACCAAACAGGCTAAAATCTTTTGAAACACAAGGTTAATGTGTAGCTGAATTGTGTGGGAAATTGTAACGAGTGATAAAGCAAAAACTTGAAGGAAGAGGAAACAGTAAGATTTTCAGCATTGAAAACCAAAGAACTAAATAAAAACCATGTAAAATATTTAAGTTGACAGTGACTCTGGCTGCTCAGAACGCCCCGTTGTCTTCCTGTCCAGGACAGTCTTCAGGAACGACTATGCGCTCTGTTTCAGCCACTTGAGGGCAGCAGAGTTCTGGCAGGTTAGGGCCCACTTCAAATACATGAGAATGACTAAACATTTGAATTCACCCGCAATAACAGCGACAGAATTCATGTAATAAAGAGCTGAGTAAGGGGATAGATATACCACAGCAGCGATCTCTGCTCCACTTTGATGGTTGAGAGCTGCCAAAACCACTGAAGCCAGAAAGAAGAACAAGGTACTGGTGGCAGTGTTGATCAGATCCTGCAAGACAGAAAGAGAGTTAAAGTATACTGAAAAACTGTTTTCTACAAAAATATTAAGATGCATAAGACAATGCTTTTTTGATCACCAAATTACTAGAATGATTTATTGAGGGTCATGTGAAACTGAAAACTGGAGTAATGGCTTCCGAGACGAAAAAGAAAACTTTTGCACAGTAGTATATATTTTGATCTCTTAAACATACAAGGCACATAATATACACTACATTTTTTTTTTCTGAAAACTGGTGTCTCCACATGCAGCACACAGAAGCAACACGTATACTTTCATAGCCATGTTGTGTTCTAAAAGAAGAGAGATTAATCTATTAATCGATGTCTACAAAGAGTGGGACAACCATTATTTGCAGTGTGTATGTGCTAATATAGAGATTAGCTCGTTAAATAATAATAATCAGGCACATTTACACACAAGTTAGAGTTGATCAAACTAGAAGTACACCTGAAATGACGATCAGAATTCAACGTCTAATATAAATGTTAATTTGACGTCCAATAGTATTTGTTGTTTTTAGGTTGTGTAACCATCAAATTGGCATTAAATACTGTCATCAACGCAATTTCACTCTCGATCAAAATGGATCAGTGTCTGTCCGATGTCAACTTGACACTATATTGATATCCTGTGCCTGCTGGCCAACATTCATGATATCCTTCAGAAAAGATTTTGATATGCCGAAACATCATTTCTTATTAGCACTGTTGGAAACTGCTAAACCTTTTTGTGGAACCCGCCCACACTTCCTGTGACGCTACATTCAATTTTGCGAGCAAAGTCTGTCTGGCAAAGCTGCTGTTTTAGAGCATTTCCATTCCCAAAATAGTGGGAACCAATGAGAAAGGAGCTCCCCCACCCCTGGCACGACTGAGGTGGGTGTAACGCGATGACGCAGCAGTTCTGCGATGCTCAATTGCTTGCTAAACTCTTCGAAAATAATCACTGAATGACTGTAAATACTACTACTCTCATACTAATCTGGCAAAACTGGCAGAAATTGCTTGACGACACTTTCCTACTGCTTTAATGAAGCTAGCTACAATTGGTAATGCTTCGCATACGTCATCGGAATGAGTGGTCTGATTGGTTGTAGAGTCGTCCAGTAGAATACAGATCAATATACATATAAATGATCCAAGATGGCGCCGGCGAGAACGGCTGCCGTCGCAACTGCTCCGACCCCCTTTTCTTTTCTTTGTTTTTGTTTTTAAAGTTAGCTTTCAGCATTTTAAAACCAGCAAAATCACCACCATTAAGTACATTAAATAGTATAGAGACACTCTTGTTTCTATTGGTATACAATGTACTCAAAATTTGACGTTTTTAACCCCGGATCCGAGCTGGCTGAGTGAGATCCTGAGGGAGAACAAAAGATGTGACGCACACCGCACACCTGCCCAGCATCCTGCTCACCAATGTCCAGTCACTGAAGAACAAACTCAATGACCTCAGGGCCAGGGCGAAGTTCCAGAGAGACATTCGGGACTGCAATCTCCTCTGCTTCACTGAGACATGGCTGAACCCAGCGGTGCCGGACCACGCCATCCAGCCGGCCGAGTTCTTCTCGTTTCACCGCAAGGACAGGACACGGGACTCGTGGAAGTCAAGGGGAGGCGGCGTGTGTTTAATGGTGAACAACAACTGGTGCAACAGCGCAAGCGTTGTTCCTCTTACACGCTCCTGCACACCCAATCTGGAACTTTTGTCCATCATGTGTCGTCCTTTTTATCTACCTTGGGAGTTTACATCGTCGCTGTCAGCGCCGTTTATATTCCACCACAAGCAGACACGGACACTGCCTTATGCGAGCTGCATGAGGCACTCACACAGCACCAAACACAGCACCGGGACGCTAACAGGGGACAGGAGACAGTGCCAACCTCAAATGCACAGCACCGAACTTGTATCAGCATATCACCTGCTCCACCAGGGGCGATAGGACACTGGACCACTGCTACACTACAGTTAAGGACGCCTACAAGGCACAATCTCTTCTACCGTTTGGGAAATCTGACCACGCCGCCATCTTCCTCATGCCAAAATACAAACAAAGGCTAAAACGGGAAGTTCCGGTTCAGAGGGAGCTCACGCGCTGGACGGACCAATCAGTGGCCACGTTACAGGACGCAGACTGGGACATGTTCCGGAACAGCTCCAATGACATCAACGTGTTTACGGAAGCGGTTGTGGGATTCATTGGGAAACTAGCGGATGATACTGCATCAGAACATTTCCCAACCAGAAGACGTGGGTGCATAAAACCATCCGCAACGCTCTGAGATCTCGCATCGCTGCCTACGACGCGGGACTTGCGTCGGGGGACATGGACCAGTACAAGGCCGCGTCATATAGCGTGCAGAAGGCGGTGAAAGAGGCGAAGCAGCGCTATGGGAGGAAACTAGTGTCACAACTCCAACTGAGTGACTCTAGGAGCCTGTGGCAGGGACTAAGGACAATATTTGCAGCCAATGACGCTAATGATGCTAATGCTAGCGGCTGCAGACAGGAATACACTGCCAGCACTGGAAACATGTTCATCATCTCCGAGCATGACGTAAGGAGAACCTTCAAGAGAGTGAACACCAGGAAAGCAGCAGGACCAGACGGCATCTCAGGTCGTATTCTCAGAGCCTGTGCAGACCAACTAGCAACAGTGTTCACAGAGATATTCAACCTCTCTTTATCTCAGTCGGTGATCCCCACATACTTCAAAAGAGTCCATCATTGTTCCTGTCCCAAAGAAACCTTATCCTGCTTCCCACATGACTATCGCCCTGTAGCCCTCACCTCAGTAGTGATGAAGTGCTTTGAGCGGCTGGTCAAAGACTTCATCATTTCTTCGCTATCAGACACACTCGATCCACTACAGTTTGCATACCGTCCAAACCGCTCTACAGATGAAGCCATTTCTCATCTCCTCCACACATCCCTCACTCACCTGGACACTAGAGGGGGGAATTATGTTAAAATGCTCATCGACTACAGCTCAGCATTTAATGCCATAATTCCCTCCACACTCACCACCAAGCTGGAGCACCTGGGTCTTAGCTCATCTCTGTGTCAGTGGATCTGGAATTTCCTAACTGGCAGACCACAGGTAGTAAGGATGGGCAGACACATCTCAGCCTCACTCACTCTCAGCACTGGAGCCCCCCAGGGTTGTGTTCTGAGCCCCCTGCTGTACTCTTTGTGCACATATGACTGTGTGGCCACTACTAACTCCACCACCATCATTAAGTTTGCTGATGACACTGTCGTGGTGGGCCTGATCTCTGATAACAACGAGACGGCTTACCTGAAGGAAATTAGGAATCTGGAGAACTGGTGCCAGAGGAACAACCTCTTTCTAAACGTCAGAAAAGCAAAGGAGCTGATACTTTAGAATTAAGTGTCATCAATGAGAGCCCAGTGGAGAGAGTGAACAGCTTCAAATACCTCTGTGTTTTACTCCTGCAACACAGAAGAGCATCCTGACGGGAAATATCTTAACCTGGTTTGGGAACAGCACCATGCAGGACAGCACTCGATCTACAGCAGACGGTGCTGGACCAAAGCCAGGAAGATTGTGAAGGATCTCAGCCACCCAAAAAATGGACTGTTCTCTCTGATGAGGTCAGGAAAGCGTTGCCAACACAGAGAGCCTGAGGAGGAGCTTCTTCCCGCAGGCGATACGGTCTCTCAGTCAGTACATCACACAGTACTGATTCATTTTGCACATCCACACACGTTTTTTTTGCACTCACTTTGGACACTGAACTTTCACTTTCACTCCACACAATATGTACTTCAATTTGCACTACTCATTTGCAGTTGGGAGAAGACTATGCGGGGATAAATGAGTGGAATTTACATACCATTTATCCCCAGGATGCCTCCTTACCCACTTCACTATTATACTGCACTGCACAGCAAAGCACACGGGACACTTGCACTGATATACTTCTTGTTGTCTTGATGTGTGTACATATACTTCTTGTATTTTTTATTTGTATAGTCATATCATATTCTATTCTACTTCTATTCTCTTTTTGTTCTATTTTATTTTTATTGCTAGTTTACTTTTTTAATTATATTATTATATTTATCTACTGTACTTATTTTTATATTCAACTTCTATTTTGCTGTTTTACTTTTACTTAAATTGTTTTAATTAACAGTTTTCTTAATGTGTCAATTTGTTGGGGCAGTCGTGCAATACATTTCACTTTATGTTGTACCGTGTATGTATGTGAATGTGATGAATTAAAATTTGAATTTGAGGCCTCTGATGGACGCAGGTTAAGCCCACCTCCCAGAAGGCGGGTAGAAAGGTAGCTTGGCCAGACTAAGCTCCTATAAGCTTTATAGTCGCAGAAGTGTTTTTAGCATTGTTTTATAAATAGAAAACTAAAAAAAAAGTATTTTTCTAATAATATATATGTCAATTTAATGTGTCCATAATGACAGAAATTAAGCTCGACTGCACAAACACCTTGTATTTGGGCCATAACGACAAGTCAAGGAGTTTTGGACTGACAACGGGACATTGGCAGAGGTTATGAGTCTCTTTCCTATTTTTGATTACTACTACTGTCACAGTTTTCCCTCTATTAATACACACAAATCAGAGTCCAAGCTCTCAGGAGCGAGTGAGGATGAGAGGAACCGGCTGGAGTTTTCTGAAATGAGGCCAAATCCTCCTCTGTTCACTCCTCTGAGCGCTCAGAGTCTGGAATGGACGTGGGTTTTGTCTAAGCCATGACTCTGTGGGGGGTGAAATGTAACAAGCCCTTCAAAGCACAACCTCACTGCCTGGCACCTCAAATTTCACATCACTGGCCGACACAGCAAGATGTCTCCAAGTAAACTCAGACTGTCTGCTCCTCTCAGCTCTCAGAGGTGGACAGTACATGCAGAGCAGAGCAATGTGAGCGGAGTGGAGTGGCAAGAACTTCCGCTCCGCGCTCAGAGCATTACATGATCACTCCGCTCCAGCTCCGCTCCGGGTTTACCATTTCCCACTCCTCGCTCCAGCTTTGCTCCCTCCACACTTGATCCTCGCTCCATGTTCGTTCCATGAAAATGTCTCTAATTAATGCTCCACTTTAATTTTTCGTTACTTATTCATTTTTATATCGAACCTCTCTGCATTCAGTGACAAACAAATACACAATACTCTGAGAAAACATCAACGTGCTTTAGTAGAACAGTAGCTATATGAGCCCAAGCCAAATATATATTGGCTATCGTTTAGCTCACTTTTGAACAAAATGAAATACAAATGCTGGATGTGGCTAGATTAAATAAATAACCAGAAAATAAAACAACTAAAAAGTGGCCAAACGAAAAAAAAAAAAAAATGCATGTAGGCTATTACTGCATTTTCCTAACTTGTAATCACCTCCTCGCGTTCTCCTTTGTCGTCATTTAAGATACATTTGTATTTTTTATTAACCTTCTCTCTTTGTGCCAGTGGTGCTTAACTGTGCTTTGCACAACATGAATCTAATGCAGTTGCGGTAGTGGAGCGCTCTCAGAGTGAGAGAAATAATGACGCTCCGACTTTTAAAAAAATCCGCTCCAAGCTCCAGACAAAATCATTCCGCTCCCACTCCGCTCGGCTCACATACTCTGATGCAGCGTGACACTTGAGGGCAGTGACATGAATCTGCAGGATGAGAAAGTCATCTAATCACAGACCACAGTTCAACTACTGAAGATGTCCTGCTGGGATCAGTGTGGAAGACATTCTAAACTGTTCAACTTGGAGTTTTTTTTTTTTTTTAGTTTACACACACATTGTTTTCCTATGGTTTTTATACTGTAAAAATGGCGTTTTGTATTGCACTACACCAACCCTACACCTTAACCTACCACTCACACAAAACTTTAAGATAAAAACCCCCTCATTGTATGATTTATAAGCCTTTTAAATTACGGGGATACCAAAGGTGTCCTCATAAATCACATTCTTATTGCCTGTCATAACCATGTAACCAGGCAAATTTGTGTTCTCATAAACGTGTGCACACACACCCACACACAAAGTATAAACATATATTACATATTATTATTAAATAATAAAAAATAATAAAGGTAACATCCAGATTCCTTCCACTACAGAACATTAAAGTCTCCTTTTCTCTCACTTTATCCTTAAAACCTCCATCAAAACACACTTTGAGAGGAGAGAAGGGATAAAGCTGGGTGGTTCGTCTGTGTGCAGCCAATAAGCACTCCAGCGTGACTTAGACATGACCACCCATGTGACAAAATGCATGATGGGAGTGATTGCACACTCTGTCTCACATGATACTCTCACTCAAGCGAACCCATGCCCATCTCACACGCAATATAGAACATTATAAACCAGGCTACGGTCTCAATCATTCAAACACATGCCAAACCAGCCTTTGCCTTCACGCATACTTCAACAGATGGATCAAATGCAAGCCAAACCAAACTCAAACAAGCTTAATACTAAAAACTGCTGATGTGTTTAAAACATTCTAAGCGTAAGAAAACAAAGCATTTGCCTGAGGTGAAACGAAACTACCAAGTCCTCCGAATTATTTAGTTTTAAACATACATAACTAGTCTGATGGAAGTTTATGTACTATGATTAAGCAGTCAACGCAAGGTAACCTAATATGAACAAACAAAAGCATTCATGAGTTCTCTTAACATGTACTTTCAGTACTGTGTGTCTCTCTGTGTATGTGTTGGTTGATCGATTGATTGCTTGATTCATTTGATTTACGAAGGAAATAAACGACAGAAATAAGTTAAAATGTAAAAACAACAACAACAAAAAAACCTCTATACACAGTATGATGGGTTAATAAGGGATAGAGCACAGAACCAAGCTCATTTTTCAAACTGTCGCAAATGCACAAGAAACATATTTAAGTTGATGCAAAAAATGTATACATGCAAGAGTTGGGGTCTTAACAGTATACAGCCTGTGCCAAATATTCTCAGTGGTGCGTGAATACTGAGTTACACACTGCTTTTGGCCACAGGAGGCCCGTAGATCTTGGAAATGTACAAAAAATAATAATAATTCCATCCTAGATTTGCTGGATAAAATAACAAGAATACTGAGCGTTCACTCATATCTCTTTATCTTCCTCGGTGGCGAGACTTTAACTTTAAATGAAGCTGCTAAAAGCTTTTCCTGGAGCTTTCACTGGTGTGCTGTTGCTCTCAGATGTATGTGTGTGCGGGTTTATGTGGTTTATGAGGACACAAATTTGTATAATGACATGGTTATAACATAGGTATTACAATATGTAGGTGTTTTATAAGGACAATTTCAGTGTCCCCGTAATTTCAAAAGCTTTTTTTTTTTTAAATCTAACAATGCACACAGTTTCCTGTAAGGGGTGGGTTAAGGTGTAGGGCAATACCACATACAGTTTGTCCAGTATAAAAACCATTACACCTATGGAGAGTCCCCATAAATCACAAAAACCAACGTGTGTGTGTGTGAACAGATTATTAACCTTGATCCTTCAACAGGCCCATCACTAGGCTATAAAAAGTGGCTCTAGATAGGAAATCATTCTGATAATATTGGAATATGTGAAAACACCAAAATGATAGTACATAATAGTAATAATAATCATTTGGTCTTTATCAGTCAGGTTTCCTAATCACACATCTTTAATGCATCTTTACCCATATCGCAATTGGCCACTTGCTGGTGTTCAGTAATGGCACATAATCATAGGTTCACTGCAAAGCTTCTCAAGTCTCAGAGTGGCCATTCCATTAAAGCAATCATTATCCCATCACCTCACACATTCAAATCTCTCCTCATTTTCTATTAAAATGCCCTGTCAATGAACACTGGCCATGCTTTTCAGTATATGTATGTGTGTGTGGTTATAGATGGTTTGTTAATGGGTACAATGGTGCCAGCGCACCACCGCGAGCTGAATGCGCTCATTCTACTGACCTATCACTTTCAATAATGTCAGTCACTAAGCCAGCCCCCTTAGAGCCTGGCACTGAATCACACCATCAAAGCAATCAAGGGAATAGCCTGGGTGTTGTACAATAAACGGTCCGTCCACCACAAGAACCAACAGCTAGCTTTGTGTGTGTATAAGCTCCATCTCCATTCAACATTAGAAGATATGTACAGGTTTAACACAAACATCTGATTTTAAAATCGTAAAAGTTCTACCATCCACATCTCTTCTCTTTATAGAAAGAAGTTTAATTGCTGCTGGGTTTGGGAGGATTTTATCTCAAAATGAAAATAAAAACCCTCTTCTAAGACACAGGCCACAATTAGAGGACCAAAAAAAAACACAGTTTACTTTTAGCACTGTGTTATGTGAAAGTTCCTGAAGCACAGCAGTGGTGAAGTTACGCAAGCTGGAGATCCAAACACGAAAGAGGGGAGGACAGCCAAGCTGTTGCTGAACAAACCCCCGTCCCAGTGCATCCATTCCAGAACAAATGAGAGGCCTGGGCCCATGGGGTCCGACTGGCAGGAGATGATGCTCAGTCCAAAGCCTCAGTCCTACCACACCGCTGAAACGATCCTAAAGATCACAGATCTTCCAATGAGCCATAGCAATACTTAGAATACCCCAACTCGTCAGTATTCAAAATACACAAAAGCATGCACACTCGCACGCAGCTAAAACCCTGTTTAACATCTCTCCCATCAGCCAAAATATGGTTTGTGTGATCTAGCAAGTTGAGCTATGATTCGCATGCATTTAAGTTTGAGTTTGGCTCTCGTCATTTCCTAATCTCATTTATTTTTCTTTCCCCTCTATTTCCTGTCATTTATCCACTGAAAAAAACAAAACAAAGAATTTCTATACTTATTAAATTAAACGAAATTATCCAAAGCATAACGAGCCATCTACGAGCCAAAACTATTTTTGTAATAAATAATGGCAGGTTACTGGATACCTAGATTAGGAAGCAACTAGAGAAGAGGAAACACATAGAAAAAAAATAGAAGCGACATAAAAACCACTTCTGTAAAAGTGGCAAACAAAAAAGCACTTATGAATAATGTCTTGTCCTAAATCAAAATGTGATGCTCTAAGCTTTATACATTGGGGTTAAATGAATAAGTATATTACACCAAATTGTCCAATTTTCTCCATCTATATTTGGGTGTAGTAAAACACTGAAATTTGAACTTATAATGGCTAATGAAACTTATAACTTATAAAGAGGCACTTCCTTGTCTGTGTGAGGTTAAGCACATATTCTTCAGTATAGCATAATGCGAGGCAATAGCTATGGTTGGATGCAAGTTGCTTTTACTTTTCTTGGTTCGTGCACAGCTCTGGAAATAAAACTCTACAGCCTTTTCCATCATAAGCTCTGTAACAGATCCGCAGCACTGAGGTCCAATTATGCTGAGCTTTGTGTGTGTGTGTATAGGCAGGGAGACAAAGGGAACCATGCCTTATTAATCTTTCAGTGAATCAGTAAATCCATCTCCCAAGAGCAGCCATTCATGTTTGATAGAAGCGGGTTTAATGAGAGCTGTGAGCACACAAGCTCCATTCTGAGCAGTGTGAACCCGTGTGCATGGCCTCCTCCTCGGCGGCATTGGACGCAAGGGAAAGGCTTACTTTCTAAAAAGAGAGTTACTGGCATGTCTTTGGAACAAAAACTTAATCACAAATAATTTCTGCCTGGATAATCTATCATCACAAGTGCCTCTTAAAATCGACTGGTTTTGAAGGAAAAATAGTTACACTGCAAAAATATCTTCAAGGCAAGCACTTCCTCTCAGTGCTCAGATAAATACACATCAGAAACTGACAGAAAACACATTTCAATAAGCACTATAAATTAAATAACATTTTAAATTGACAGGAATAAAAAAATCTATTAAATATAGAATAGAATAGAATATAAAACATAATAGAATACATAAAATAATAAAAAAGTTAGTCATACAAGTTTGGAATTAAATGAGGGAGAATAAATTGGGTTGGGGGGTTGGAATTTTGTGTGGATCTTGTAAAGAACTACATACTGTTAGACTCCAGTTGATATGGGGCACTTTGGTGTGCAGGTTCAGGCTGAAGATGAAGAGCAAGACGCCTGTGACGACGAAGGCACTGCAGCTGACAAACTCAAAGAGGTAGACGCCGGCACATGGCGAGCACATCATTATGGTCTCAATGAAGATGAAAGAGATGAGAGCCAGGACCTGCACAAGAATGGAGAAAACCGACACTTTTAGACCAAAACAAGAAGCATTTGTCCCAGCAGTAAACAACTCACTTTATTTTATCGGGCTGAAAATTGCAGTAACATCTGATGTTGACTTAAACGATACAACAAATCAAATTTATCTATTATATTTATTTATTAAACAACAACGCAGCACAATGCAGTCCTTTGTGAAGAGTGAAATACCACAAGAAAGTATTTCTCAAAAAGCTGTTTCAAGGTATAAATGACTCATCTACATTCAGGGTTTACTTTGTAATGCGTTTTCCACATGGCCATAACAGGGCCTTGCGGAGTATGTTGAGCCCTACCGAAGTCGTAGAGGGTTCAGCGATGTTTTCCTGCCGCATTCGTCAGTAGACCACAGCATGGGAAGAATTCTGAGGTTAACGTGCTATTTAGGTGTTATGCAGCCTTGACTCTCTAGCACAAAACCTCAGACAGATTACAGGTTGGCCCGCTCCAACAGGGGAGACAGAACCTCTGCCACAAAACATTCCAACATCTACACAGGGGCCCAGCATTTCCAGCTGGCCCGGACCGGATGCTGTCACAATAAAATGCTGCACACATCTAGGAATGGAAGCACAATGTGAAAACCTCCCTGCGAAATGAATGATTTCTGTGAGGAATAAAGAACTGGATGTGGGCTTGCTAATGGCATGACAGAGATAATCGGCCAGGAAATGTAGACTTTCCTGGTGCTGAAAATAAAAGCGAAACCATCGGCTTGACCATGGCACTAGGGAATCCTATTTGTTCATTAGATGCTCCAACGGAAGTCCACACTGTGAAGTCCACACTGAAATTAACTTGATGGTTTGGTCTGCTATCCAGCAGTTTTTGCATTATGTGACCAAAGTTTGGACTGTAAAGGACTGAGGGAATCTGTGGGATAAAATATTGAATCTTCAGGGCCTCACAGTCAACTTATCTGACATTAATGAAAACAGCTAGGGCTGGGTGATATATATCGAACAATATATTATGCGCATCTCGTCAGTAAAGCTGGTTCTTTGATTAGCGGTAAATCTCCATCAGCTGTTTTCAAAAAGAAGGCTTTTCGCTGTTTTTGAGTTTCGCACGTGATTCAGTGGCGTAGCTTCTCAATGATCTACGGCTATGTTTATAAACTGGCGTTCCTCTTGAAAACAGCTGATGGAAGCTAATCAAAGAACCGGCTTTACTGACGAGATGCGCATAATATATTGTTCAATATATATATAATATTTGACTCGTAGTATCTATACTTTCACTCAAGTAATGGATTTGTGTACTTTGTTCGCCTCTGTTTAAAGCAAACAACAGTAAATCTCAAGGTGGGGTTTGGTGTCCTGTTAAAGGGATGTTTCACCATGGCTTTCTTTATTATAACATCATAGAAGATATTTTGTTAGATATTACTGTTAGTACTGTTTTTTTGTTCTACAGATGAAACACAATAAACAATCTGGAATGATATGAAGGTGTGGGAATGATAACAGAACAGAAGTTTCGTTTTCGAGTGAACTATCCCTTTAATAGTGGACTAAACCCCACCTTGAGACTTACTGTCATTTACTTCGTAAAAAACGTTCAGTGACAAGTAATCAACCAGACAAGAATGGTATTGTAAATCATAATTTGATCATCTTCATACCATCACAAGCAACAGTCCGTTCAAGTTCAAATGAAAGAACTGAGTGAGCTAGTTGTTTAATAGTCCCCAACCTTAGATTTGGCAACACATCTCACAAACTACAACAGCATATTTTCAGAGTTTCAAATGAAGGCTGACCTCATGTAAGCGTATTGCCCCACTAACACAACACAAACCCTTCTCTATCTCATCTGGCTTATTTGAATTGAGCGCACTAAGGAAGTGTGGACCAAAGATAAATGACCGCTCACATCAAAACGTTCCTGTCATAGAACCAGCAGAGCCAGCATCACCACAGTTGGGCGTCATGTCTCATCAAAAAACAGACTAAAGATGTGCATTTGGAGATGAGGTCATTGTTTTTGACAAATGCAGCATGACCCATGTCCCACAGGGCAGCAGGTGTCGGGCGCACCGAAAGCTTAAGATTTTAAGTAATAATTATATGTCACTCCCCACCCTCATTCTGCTGAGCCTGCTACATTAAGCAATCAGCAAGTTCCTTGTAGGAATGGCCACATGGAGTCAAATCCCCAGTTTGTACACACGCCATCTGTTGTTGCCCAGAAAATTAATGGTGGGAGGCTCGGTCTGACAGCTCGCATTGTGTTCCAAGAGCTCCTCCTTAAACGGAAATGAGCCTTCCAGCTCCCACCCAAACAGTCTTTTCCTCGCCTGAAGGGAATTGCTCCTTGCACAAAATTTAAATAGCTGTTCCTTAACCTTGGAGATGTTTGCAGACAAGCAAGTTCTCCAAATTACATAAGTTTTGTGAGAGGGAGTGGAGAGGCAAAAAAAAAAAACATCTGGTAAGTCCATCCACTCGCTACATTACAGAGAGAGCTCTTTTATTATATTTAACGGCCCTTATCAAAACATACGTTGAAAAACTTTCCTTTAAGGTAAAATGACATTTATGATGCTACTTCATTGCTTCACCAATAACATCTAAAATGAACAAAACTGAATCTGAATGACACAAGGTGGAATCATCTGGATCTGGTGGCTTCATTCTCAGAACTTGCATGGACAGTATAAAGGTCAATAGTTGTGCCCTTCAGTTCTGAAGCCACCATAATTGACAAGGTCCTTTCTGGTCAAACCGGTTGTAAAAAAGGAAGCCATATAAAAACAAAATGGTTATGGAATACTTTGAAATGATCTAGCCAAGATCATTTCAAAGTATTCATATAAAGGAATCACAACTTGACTATTTGTTTAGCAAGCTCATCTTGTATACCTAGTTTTTTTCTTACATGCCATCGAAACGTGTGGGGTCAGTATGATACTTTTTTATATCAAGGATGCATTAAATTGAACAAAAGCGATAGTAAACACATAAGATTACATAAGATGTTTTATATTTCTAATAAATGCTGTTCCGTTTAAATTTCTTTTCAAAAAATAAGAGAATTAGAAATGTAGGAAAAAAATGGCAAAAAATAAAACAATGATAATAATGTTTCCAGGTTTACCAATATTAAACTATATTAAAGCAGAAGCATTTACATTGTAATGATATTTTCAAATATTACTAATCTTTACATTATTTTGACTTTCAGAAACATCAAAATATATAACACAGCTTTGGAATGGTGGTGTACAGTTTTTACTCACAGCAGTTATATAGTTATGTGTATTTTATTCTAGTTATTAATTGTTATTAAAAAAAAAAATCTCTCTAGATATTTACAATCTGTTCTTTTAAGGTTTGCAAAATAATAAGAAACTTCCTCTAAAACAAGAAGCCCAACAGATTCTATCTGTATACAAAAGTTCACTGACTATGTTTGTTTAATCTGTGGATGGAATGGGGTGATCGCTGATATTAGCCAAGAACGCTACATCTGCAGATGGACAAAAAAACTCTGCAAAGATTAAACAGTCAAAAAGACTCCTCCTTATCCCACGGGGGCCTTAGGTAAATCATTGGCCAGGACACTGAGAAACAGCGGTGGTTGAATATCCTTGGCAAGTCAACAGCAGGAAACATGCAGCCATGTGAAAAGTCCTGTGCTACAGATCGGTTTGCTCTTTTCCCCCCAAAAAACATTCCAACCAATCTAAATACCACTCAGATTGTTAGCAGGACAGAATAAGGACATATCCAGTGCACAGGACCCAAAAGAATCCCACACAAAAACATGATAATGTGACAAAATCAACTCTAGTCTAACTAGCGGAGATCAATACAGCCTTTTTCTTATGGGTGATACATTAAATCTAAGTTTTGAGGAATGATTGATCACACATTCAACGATCCTGAGACTTTATGGTCGCAGCTCGTAACACCCCAAGGAATATCACTGGAATGCTGCAATTTAAAAGTTATGTGGGAACTTTCTGAATCATATCCTGTTTAGTTTCTAGTTCAGTATTCTATTTTAATTCATCCCCTCTCACTAACTTGCTCATTACTGCAAAACAAAATGCCCCATACCATATGACCTACCTGAAGAAAAGCAACAGCTCATAGGGTAAACATGATTAAACAAACTAGAGGCTTGTTCGTTTACTCTTACTTCCGTTTCTAGTGCAGACGTTAACTTTTCTGTCGATCTTTGATGAGCTGCAGTCTATCACATAAGAGTCAAAACAGCCATTTAGGCTTCTGGTCAGCAACAAACAGAACTTTATTACTCATGCCTGCCTGTAATTTGACTCCACAGGCAAATGAAGTTTCTGGATTCACACAAAACAGCATAGATAGAAAGCCACGCAATACGTTCATCAAGATAAAAGTGTTGCATGTACGCCATATGTCCTCTATCTCTGCTTTTGTGTGTGCTCCCAAGCATTATCACTTATTAAATCAAATTCAATTGCGGCTGTGGAATCATTTGCCCCCGAGATGCACATAAAAGCAGAAAATCTTGATCCATTAAGCAATCTTTGAGCAGGCAAGCTATCTTCTGTACTTGGCACACAGGTTGTTTCCTTTGGAAGCGTACACAAGCCCTTGTTTCACCTAATGACTTCCTTAGTTTCACTCTGTTTTCCCCCTGTGCATGCAGTTTCTTAACTGTGCATCACCATGAGGGCCCGATCTGAGATGCTTTGCTTTTGCTGAGGCAGCAGAACATCAGAGAGCCATCATTTTCTCTCTCTCTCCTTAAGCTTCCCACTCTTTTTCAACATCTGGCAGAAAAAAGCTCTTCTGCGAGTTTGACCACAGTGACTCCAATCAAGCAGACCTAAAGCGCAATCTGAATGTATATTCATTCAGACTCCAGGCAACATTCCCCTCCGTCACTGAAGCATTCCAGAGATTTTGACGCTTATCGGCATGTATCCAACAGGAAATATTTTGTTTTAAAAACCCAAAAAAGAGGAAATCTGCTCTCCTCACACTAATCCAGTATGGGAAGAATGTAATGAGGAGTGAATATCTAACTGAAATACGTGGAAAGCAGATCTGTTATCTATGTGTGGAAGAGGCTTTTTAGAAGCCACTATGATGGAGACATCTGTGTTGCCTTGAATATTCTTACTAATAATTAAAAAAATCGGTCATCTGTCTTGCTTAAACTAATCAGATCTAACATGAGAAGAATGTCATCAGAAAGGAGCATGTAAAAAAAAAAAGAAAGATAAAACTTAAAACTAATGGCAGGACTTCTGCTGTCCTGCTCACAATATAAAAATCAAGGTCAAGTGTCTTTCTTACACCAATATCATCCATCTGAAAGAATGAAAGATGAGATGTTGATGATGAAGACATCTGAACTTGTCACCTTGCTGACTCTAAACGCATCACCAATGACACTTCTTTATCATGGAATGGAGAAATACTGTGACTATTTGAACTTACCACTTCTATAACTTTTAAAATACCGAAATGTGACTTGATATAGTCCAGATCACACCTGATTGCCCTGAACACGTTTCTGGAGTGCACGGGCTCGGTGGTCGGCTGATACGGACTATTGGCTCCTGAAATCATCGAGGTGTTGGAGGCCTCGCCATCAAAGCCCTCAGTCTCCTCGTTATTCCTCATGCTGAACTCTTTTATCTCCACGTCCCGCCCAGATATAAGAGCTGGTTCGGGGCTGAAACGAACAGCGGTCCCCTGGTCCTCTGAAAAGAGCCAGGCAGAAAACAATGTCTCAACAAAGAACAACCCTCGTTACTAAACGAGCACCGTAAACTCCAGCCGCGTATGACCTACAGATCCCGAGCCCCAACACTACATCCACCTCTCCGTCATCTCCAGCCCCACTCCAGCAGTCGCGCGGTGCTCGGATCCAGTCGGGAACAGTGCTGAACGACCTCGAACGAGCGCTGCTGTTCTCATGGCAGTGTCCATATTTCACAGTTTCTGGATGCAGAATGTAATGTTGCTGCGAGTCTCCGCCCTCCAAACTACATTCCTGCGAGGATAGACGCTTCTGTGTGAAGTCTTCACCACTGTTTTTAGAGAAGCAAAAGCACAAAAGCCATACTTCTTAACGTCAAGTTTTGGCTTCGTGTCTTCTCTTGTGCAGGTAAAGATCGCAATGTAGTATTCGTCAAGCGCGAAGCGACAGAGCGGTTTAATGTGTCGCTACGGCAAGCCGTTTTAACATTTATTGCTTCGAGCCAACTTGAGTTGAATCGTTTTGACAATGAATCCTACGAGGACGCTGTTTGCTTTTTTATGTTCGCATTATTGCTAGTAAGCAGGCTGTTCAAGCTTTACTAGTATTTTTATATTATAGATACTCGTGAAAATTAAAAAGATCGTCGTTATAGGGTTAACAACTACAACTGAACCATTTGTAATAAAATACCTAGTCAAATGAATAAATGTTCATTCAGCTTGCCACAGTGTCCAAGCTCTAGTGCGCAGCTTTCCTAGAGAGCTATATTGGTACTTTTTAAACAGCTTTATACAAATAAGCCACTTGTAGAAAGATATACTGTAAATGCTGTCTCTATGCTGTATTATATATTTTTAATTCTCACAATAGCATACATATGAATAAAATACTAATATATAAACTAACAACAGCACACACTACTCTATTATAGACTGCATATTAAAATGTACATGTATACATTTTCATTTAATGTCTTAAAATATTGGCTACAGATGGGAGACCAGCACTGCCCCCAACTGGTTTGGTTCTCAAAATCATGTAACCATCTAAAAACTATAGGAACTCTTAAAACAAAACTTCATAAGATCAGAAGTTAATTATTTGTAGGTCTGAAGTACAATAAAGTAAAGCTATGCGCCTTGTAAAAATCAACTAGCGTGATTAATCATTTTAAAGAAATAATCACAAGATAGTTGTGGTCTGGTTTTTGTATTTTATTTAAGCCAGGACTGAAAAAAAGACATTTCCTTATCTTTGTTTGCATTAAAAGCAGGTTTCCACATGGCCACATACTGCATCAAGTTAAAGCCATACAATCAGACTCACTTTAAGGTAGGCTATAACACACAAACACAGTCCTTTGTGTGAATAGAAAGGTCTTTCGATTTCTGGATAGAAATTTTGGAAGCCAGAGCATTTTCTCGACATTTTCGTTCTTACAGGGGTAAGTGCATATTAGAAGGATTATACAGAACAAAGCGGTCGACTTTCATCCTGAATGAAATATATATATATAAAATGTGCTGTTCGTTATATAATTGCAATCATCCCCGACTGAGGGAAAGAAATCAATGAAGCTGAAGCCAAGTGAACTTGTTTCTTTTGGTGGACATCCTTGGACCTTTTATCCATTGTGTATCTCCTTTGGGAAAACAGATGGGGTCTGCGTTAAGAAGCTTTTCAAGTACTTCAGGCATCTCTGGAGCAGCTTGTTAGTTTTAAATTTCTTAGTCCATCAAGTTGTTTACACTTTCAACCAAGCTACTATTAAAATCAGTAACTGTCAAACGTTGTGTGTGTGTGGGAAAGGACAAAAAAGATTTAAATAAGCTAACAAATTGTTACTTTTGATCATTTAACTAAAATGAATTAACAGTTGAAATAATATTAAACTCCTCTTTTAAGGGGAAAATGAATTGTGTCCACAGGAATGTGTCAGTGATATTTAGACGGTGAGATTTCAGTCACACCGCAAAAGCAGAGGATGCGATGAATACTTAAGTGCTTTTAAGGTATACGAGCGCTTTTGAAAGCAGTTAGAACGTATGTGATCCGAGGCTTGATTAGTGGCAGCCCCAATAAGTTCTTACACATTCTGAATAGATGAAAAACCTTAACCACTAAAACAAGAGGTATATTATAGTACAGACTTAATGTTGTGCTTGAATATCAGCAAATGCTTTAGCTCTGCCCATCGTAAATGGAAACCATTAAGCAATATTATGCAGCATAAATGTAAAATTCAATCGAGTTCCTTACCTCTAGTTCGGTATGAGATTGATCTTTTCAGATTTCTAACACAAGTTCATGCAAAACAACAGTAAACTCTACACGTCTCGTGGTCTATTCCCTTGAAGAGCTTAAAAAAAGACAAAGACTTTAAACTGTAGTGGGGAAAAAAAGAAAGCGGACATTGAACACAGACCACCACAGTTTAAGCAGAGTTTTGGAATGATGGCTTCTCCAGGCTCAGCCAAGAGCGGCCACCTGGGAGGAATTTAGGGCAGCTACTCAACATAGACATAACATGTGGATTCTACATCTTTGGTTCCAGATTCCAATTCTCTGCGTTTTCCTTTTTCATCTGAAAATGTAAGGATCATTTAAAAGCCACTTTAGCTGCTCCATTTACAGTTTCTCCACTACAACACTAAAGTTAGAAACCTTAGAAGAAGAAAAACAAGAGCATTAAATCATGTCTGTGGATGATTTTTCAAACTAAACCAACTAACTTTAACTAAAACGATTCAGGAGTATGATACAGTATCAGTAGTGGAAGAAAATGTTGAGACATTTACTATGAAGACCGACAAGGCTGTATGGACTCAGAACTACCCTGAGTGAAGAGACGGAGCGTGTGGCGTGACAACAGTGAATGCTGCACTGAAGGCAAAGTTGTCACTTCAGGTGGGCACTGAGGCAGGGCACACGAAAAACAAAAATGCGTCGCCTACAGGGTCATCTACCGAAGTCGGGATCTCTTTACAGTTTTCAGATAACATACATTTTTTAAAATAAAAATAAACCAAAATCGGAGACCTTATTTGTAAGTACTAACAAAAAGACAAGACTTACAGTCCATTACTTAGCCACATGAGAATGGCGCTAGTGGTTTAAGCCACAATTTCCAACTGGGAGGTGGGATGAAATGTTAAACACGTGTTATATGGACGATGACATTCGTAAAAAGAAAGGCAAGCTCCCTATGGCAGCAAAAAAAAAGATCTAGGCCACTGAAGTAAGCAAAATGTGTAATTGCGGCAAAAAGAGGTAATGACCACAGACATGCATTTCCAAAATAAAAACGAAACAAAAAAATAAGTTACATGAAGCTGGACCAAAAAGTACAAAGAAAAAAAAAAAAATTGACTGTTGATGCTACAGTGCAATTCCTCTTTTGGAGACAAGCACCTCCACTATGACACAGGCACTTGGGAGTTATACTAGGAAAGATGCTGCCCTGCCCCTCTCCTCCAAAATCAACCATAGACAAACGAAAATGCTCAGCCTGATACGCAATGCTTTCATCTGAAATAGTTCTTCATAAATTGTTAAAATAATTCAATTTTATACAAAATCAAATCAAAGCGCGTATCGCAAATATTTAGCGAATATTTACATAATTCAAAGAGGCGGTGTGGCAGCGTCTGCCATTCTTGTACACTGAAGGCCAATGGGTATTTGTCATTAGTGTCATGACATCAGTGATGTTAACCGTGTTATGTGAAGCTTAACGTCTCACTGATAAAACACAGAGAGAAAATAAAAGCTTGATTTGCTTTCTTTTTTTATAAATACATCATCATAAACCGTTTGTACACACTATATACTTTTTGCAAGTACTTCTTGTTTCCAATGAATATATTTAGGCTTTTAGCAGTAGTTGTAGCTGATTGCAACACTTGCTGGTTGAATGCAGCAGTGCGTTTCTGCTCTTGTCAGGAGGAGGGGAATAAGTGCTGTTTTAAGGCTCCCCAAGCTAAGCAAGGCCCCGCACTTCAGAGGTTTGACTGCCTCCTTAAGGACAGAGCACCCATTACCTGACCTGCACTATGCCACACCAAAAATTAATCACCACAAATAAACGAACAAACAGAGAAAGGGGTCTGGAAATTAAATCAAAGAAAAGCAGTTGCATCTTTTCAAATATCTACCTCTCTTTTTCCCCCACAATATCAGAGCCTATGCATCTGACAGAATCCCAACACTTTCTGTAAACCGCGGTCTGTTTGCTGATTGACACACGAGGTGGGGGGAATTTTGGTCATGAATAGCTTTTTTTTCTCCTTTATGTCATTACATGTTGATTTCCAGAGTGGACAATGCTGTTGGCACTCTCATGCCTCGTTCTCTGTCGCAGGGGTGTTGTTGGCCGTTACCGTTGAGTCGGGTTTACGAGTCATTAGGTCTAGTTCCGCCTGGACGTCAGTCAAACCCGGCTTCTGCCCTTGGAAAAAAGAGGAGAGAGAAAACACAAAGTAATCTCCTGTAGTTTCTGTGTTGTATATGAAAATAACACAGGTTGGTTATGGTTTCGGCTCGGTGGATGTGGATAAGTGCTCCGTGCTGGTATGCATTCAAAAGCAGCATGCTGTGCAGCTAAATAAATGCAAACTTAATGAGAAGGATAAGGCGAAAAAAAAAAAAATCATGCGGTTCTTTATCCAGACACAATGGGGTCATAACAGCAGGTAATGAAATGTGTTAATATATTAGCTATATACAGTAGTCAACATTCGAAGTGGATCAAAACCTTTCTTGTTTTCGGACAACTTTGATGAAAGATTTTGATCCACTTCAAATGTTGACTGCTGTATATATATAATTCAGTATTCAGTATGCAACCGAAACAAAATATAAAAAATGAGAAGTGCAGTTTGCATGAACTTGACATCATTCTAGATATGAAAACCAGTGAGTATGACATATCACCATCCACGGTGGGGTCACTCACACAGGCTTTTTAGCCCATGCCTCCTGCATACTCTCTCTGGCTGTAAAGGCAAAACTCCAAAAAACAGCATTGTCCAGAAGGAACAGAAGACATTCTGATAAAAGATGATCAGGTGAATCTCATGAATGATTGCACAGGTTGTAATTCAACCAAACATCACAGGGGGAAAAAATCCTTAGAATTTTTCTGTTGTAAATTTTTTTTTGAGATTCACCTGTTCCTGTGGTTTAGGCTAAAAAACAAAGATGTTACCTGTTTTCTTGGCAGAGCCTTGTACGCCTGTTCCTGCTGCCGCTCCTGGTGTCCCAGGACTGCCCGGCACACCCGTCTTTTTACTCAGCAGACTGTTGAAGAAGTTGGCCAGCACTCCCTCATTTGCTGCTGCTCCTATAAACACACAAATTACAAAATAATGACCTCAGGTGACAATGGGGATACCCAACTAGTATTCATTTACCCTGTGGGGTGTACCACTAGAGTATTAAAAGGGCTTAGTATAGTAGGACTATTAATTGCAAACTGGTGAAAACTTTGAGAATGAAATGAGATACAAATATTTGAAAATCTAAAATCTGAGGGTGCAAAAAAAAAAAAAATCGAAATATTAAAAAATGGCCTTATGAGGTGTCCAAATGAAGTTATTAGCAATGCATATAACAAATCATAAAGAAGTTCTGATACATTTAGAGTAGAAAATTTACTAAATATCTTCATGGCACATGATCTTTACTATATCCTAATCATTTATGGCATAAAAGAAAAATGTATTATCTTTACTCATACAATGTTATTGTTGGCTATTGCTATACATACACCCATGCTACTTATGATTTATGGTTCAGGGTCACAAATGTGAAATATGACACACTATACAGGAAGGTTTAAGAGTTCAATTTTAATTAAAGTGACTGAATCTATTCCTGCTGGTTTAAACATGCTGACCAGCTGAGCTTAATGATCAGAAAATCTCATTTTCCCCACAGCAACAAGAATGCAGGGAATATACTGTTTGGGGAATTATTCCTACATTCACCTCATGAGGGCACTGTTTTAAAGATATTAGACCACGAGGCAAAGGGATGAACCAGCAAGAAAAAAACAACATGGAGAGAAACAGAGACAAAGTGCTCGTATTAAGACTTTCACATAAACACTGTTTTCACTTGACTGTGATTTGTGCCAGTTTGATGAACAAACAGCCATTAGATCAGAAAGCTTCATTTAAGTTCTGCATCAAGTGGTGCATGTAATCTTGTGAGGTAAGATAGCTTACCTTTCATGTTGGGATCTGGTTTCTTCACCGCAGTCATGGGTGAGACGCTTGCCACATTGGTGGGCCCTGTCCGGCCTGTCGGTCGGGGTGAACCAGATGCAGTCCTTGCAGGAGATTCCTACAAATACAAAAAAAATGGTATATTCAGCACATTTATATTTCCCACGACACAAAATAACTAGTAAAAAAGAAATCTGCTGAAATGAGTGCAATTTAATAATAAAAATATTAGGGCTGCCCCCAAATATTCGACTAAACGTTATGTTATGAAGAGGGCTTGGTCGAATACATTTTCATCAAAAAATCACGTGAAATTACGCAATCAGTGTGTGACATCAAAGCAACGAGAGATCAACGCAATCTCATTCCTCGCGGTATACCAAAACGCATTTGTGGGAGAGGTGTCTGGCTGATGCTAATAATTATGTCAGGAAAAAAGCATTAGCCCTGCAGAGGAGGGTGAGCCTGAACCGAAAAAAGAAAAGCAGGCCGAGATTTCCATGCTGATTGATGGCCAATAACGAGGAGGAGCATGCAGAATAGGAAAGATGAACTAAAAATGTACTTGGCAGATAAAACAAAGGTTGTTTCGGGACCACTGGCATGGTGGCAAAAAAAATTAACATTGATTTTCAAAGCTCACTAAAGCAGCTAAACGCCTCCACTGTACCCCTTCCACAGCGACTCCATCAGAGCGCATCTTTTCAATGGCCGGCTTCATTGTGAAGTCAAGAAGCTCCCTTCTCCCTTCTAAAAAAATTTAATCGAATTGAAAGCTTAGGTAAGAATGCCTTAGGAAAAGAATTTCCTTTTTGTAGTGTTTCTGTTTGCTATCTGTTAGGCTATTAACAAAAGGGTATTTTATAACGGGTAGGTTATACAAATAAATAAATACATATTTTTATTTATTCGTTTTTATATAATGCAGAAGTTGTTTTTTATTCTGTTAGAAAAATTAGTCTGATGTTTGTAAAAATTATAAAACATTAGTGTCACAACATTATGACAGAATCCTTAAAGTAACGTAATATCTTCACACTACAAACTGTGAGAGGTGTGTGTGGTGTCTGAAGTCACACTTACTGTTCCTCTTGTTGGTGTGGCCGGCTGCTTGGCTAACAGTGACTGTAATAAAGTGACAGAAGTCAGCTGAAATACTGCGGTGTAAAATGGTCACAACAAAAGCCATTATTTTTGTACACTACTATTAAAAAAGTTGGGGCCAGTCATCTCTTAATAAAAAATAAAAAAAAAGTAAAAACAAAAACCCAAATAAATGCTGCACCCTTTCATAAACAGTATTCACAATTGATTAAACCACATGGAACCACTCCTGAGAATATGCCAGCATAAAAGAAGCTGGCTTGTCATGATCATTAAACCTAAACTCTTATTTTAAAATGACCAAATTATCAACCCTGGGTCAGTACATGAAGACAAGGTTGCTTCTGATTGACCACGAGGGCAAATAATAGATGGGTTTGACTGCATCTAATCAATTTCAGTGAGACTTAAATGTGACTAAACATACCTGCTGCTTCATGAGGAAGACCTGCTCATCCTCTGCACTGATTTCCTTGTCATGCACCAACTTCAGAAACAGAAAAGCTATCGTTATGTACATTATAGAAGAATTATGGTAACCATTTCATTCCTAGGTTCTTTTCTCACCTTTCGTACAGGAGGTTTCGTTATAAAGTCCTCAAAGGGATCTTCAGGTCGAACCGTTGTGAAGTTTTCATGCAAGATGGCAATTTTCTTGTCATTGTCCCATCCAGATGGACTACGCAGAGATAAAGATGTTTTAGAATAAGCCAGCTTGGCGGACTAACACCAAATTAAATTAGTCATGAATATTCTCACATAAAAATTTTTAAAAGTTTAGGGGATTTTGAAGATCTCACATGAACACAGCGTCCTTCTCCACTACTAAGGCAGGCGTAGTAAACTGGAAGTCATATATTTTGTGCACCATGTATTTGTAGAGAAGGTCCAGGTTCTTCTCCTCTTTGACTGAAGTGTAAATCAAACCAGCTCCATCTATGAGATTTGATTAAGGATGTTTACACTGTCAAAAATGTATTTATATGCAATTTTAAATAAATGTGTTGTGCAAATAAAACAGCCGTATGATTTATGATGAAAAACTGTAAAAGAACATTTCCAGAAGTCCCTGCATAACGCACCACCTATGATTACATTCCATGTAAATAATTAGGCTTGTTCTAATATTTGATGCAAGTCATGTGCATCAGGGTGTTGCGTTAAATCTTCTGTTTCTGAGTTGGTGCTTTATTAGCCTTGCTGCCACGACTATAAAACTCATAGGAGCTTAGTCTGGCCAAGCTGCCTTACTACCCGCCTTCTACAACCGATCAGACCACTCATTCCGATGACATGCTGAAATGCTCTAAAACGGCAGCTTGGCCAGACTAACTTTGCTCGCCAACAGAATGTGGCGTCAAAGGAAGTGTGGGCGGGCCCAGGCTAATGTTTTATTGCACTATTTTAGCGTTATGTGGGTTGCCATGATAGGCAGTGATTGTGAATAAATGGTGCACTGGGAAATACAAAGACAAAGCGCTATGTTTTATGGACAGACTACTTACAATTAACTCATTTCATCATGTGACTTTCTATTTTACCACATATTAATATGGTGGTTACCAGAACATTGTAAAGGTAAAACGCAGATTTTGGACATTCAGATAGGTAGGTATATTGACATTATAACGCTTACTAAAATATACAGTCTTCACCAATACACAATCTCAAAGTACCTGAAATATTATGATGAGTTATTGCAAACCACAGCTGCCATTTATAACCATACATTTAACAAAATGTTTCTTTAAAGTCTACTGCATAAAAAAAGACAAATATTACAACATCACGAATGCTGAGACTGAGTGAACAGGATACACTGTAGACAGAACCGCCGGATGTGTGACTGAATGAAGTCAAAATGCTCCTCCTTGTAGTCATGCTCCTTCTCCAGTACACTGACAGCATCACACTAAAACACAGAGATGGACATAATCAGCCTTAGGTGCAGTATATTTGACAGTATAATCAGAATCAAACAACACAAGGGTCAGTGAGTAAATGACAGAATTGCTATTTTTGGGTTAACTATATCATTAATCTCCTGCTTTTAAATGACACGCATCCTAAAAATCACAGACAGGAACACACATCCTTAACAAGACTGATGCAGCAGCCATGTTTGTGAATGACTCAGGCTGTGGCCGATTGCCAGCAATAATCCTTTTGGCAGGAAGAGGAGGTGCCAACTAGGCCTCTTAAAAAAATCCAGGAGGCTGCCACGACAAAAATACCTTGGACTGATCAGTCTTGGCCACTGCCAATGCAAACTCATCTCTGCATGTCACAGACACCGCTGACCTTGTACTGAACCACAGGATAGACTAAAAACACTTTAACACTTGAAACAAAGGTGATAAAGCAATAGATTAATGGAGTAAACTAAACCTAATTTTAATATGTTTAAGATATTTTGAAAAATGTATTACTGTTTTGTCTTTCATTTTCAAATATAGAAAGTAAGCTCATTTTATTTGAACCTCAACATTTTTTAAGATCTTCTCATGTTGTGCAAAAGTAATACAGGTTTGGACGAGCATGAGGATAAAGTAGTATCTGCTGCTGTTAGAGCAGTATCAGAGCAGTAATGATATTACTAATGCATGCTGATAAGAGTGAATTTTGTGCTTTCAAGTAAACTGGAAATCGGAACTGCTTTCTGAAATTCAATCAGGCTCTACCCTCCTCTATTCCAGGGTGAGGCTGTTTGATCACTTTGCCTCCTGACGTTGAACAGAACAAAGAGTGAACATTTTACTCTCCGACCTAAACTACCTCATTTAAAAACGGGTTGTCTTTCATGCACCCAGGGCTGGAGGGAGGCTGACAAGAGAAGAGATCTTTGAGCATGTTTTGACCCAAAAGAGCATGTGAGGGGGGCATGGTGCGTCTGCAGCTCTGGACCTGCGGGCTACTGAGACATCATAAAGAGAGCTTTTCATCCAGCTAAAGACACTGGATGCATTAGAAACAACACACCCAATCCCTAAACACAGAGAAAAACAACTCAAATTGTCTCCTACTTCTAAAAAAGGACAAACTACCATTCAAAGGTTTAAGATTTTCATGGGTAAGGACAAACAAATATTATTTATAATTTAGAAAAATTAACTAAAAAGATGTGCAATTTTACAAATTTATTTCAAACAAGTTTAATTTTAGTTTTGCCAATCTGTTTTAATTCAAATATTAATTAAGTGTATTTATTAATCAAATCAATTTAGCCATGGGGAACATTAATACTTTTTTCTACAATTTGTCTATAATCTTATTGACCCCAAACATACAGTATTGTTTATACACACACACACACACACACACACTTCCTGAGACTGAATAAAAGCATGCTTTAATAATGTAATTGTAATGGAATAAGTACTACATTCACTATGCTGACCGAACTCTAACTCTAAGACACCTACTAGAACCAATACGACAGGTCAAATGTTTTTATGACTACCTTTGTGCAAACTATGAGCACTGGAATGCCCAGGTTGTGTGTGAGGACGTTGTCTCCGAGGGGCAGCAGTACACTCTCATCTTCGCCTCCAGCTGGAGGAGCTCGTCTCTGGGGTGAGGCCGGTGTGGCTTCCTCTGGTTCTGCATACTCCTGAAAGGCCTTAACCACTACAGAGAAAAGAACAAGACACAAACGGGGTCAAACATACAGTAACTTACCATATTTACAGTAAACAGTGTCTGCTGCTACATCAAACAGTTGCACATGCCATTCATTACGTATTATATTATGGCTGTCACGATATTAGATATTAGATTAGACGCACACAAATAATTCATGCATGCAGACAAACGAACACGCAAACATACATACACATGACGTGAACAACATCAGAACAACATCAGATTGAATAAATGGATTGGATGAGCTATCACTTTATGCCATAAAGAGCCTTAACCAACAAAAAAATGTATACAAATATAAAGATCATTCACAGAATGAGGACATTCCAGTCAGATTACATACGAGAGCATTTTGTACAAAATAGAAAGTCGGGGAAAAAAGATTCTCATTACAATAATAATAAATCTTTGTAAAAGCAAGAATTTGTAGCAACAGTTTATTATCTGTTGTGTAACTTTAACCGCCTGAAATCACGATTTGTTCTGGACACATCTGAGCAGCCGAGGCCTGTGGAAGAGCAGCTCAGATGTGAACAGAGTTGACAGCACATTTTAAGAGCCTGTCTGCTCCCAGCACTACAGAACATGCAATCAAAAACAAAAACTATGTTATTCACTGCCAGGCTAATATGCAGGAGTATGGAGTTGGATATGTGGAGATGGTGATGTGCAGTAGTAGTAGAAGTGGCCTTTAATTGGTGGTATATTCAAGGAGGTGCTGAGGGAGGGAAAGGGGGAGGGACTTCCTCAGGAACCTTAAGAATGCAGCTCCAGATGACCCAGAAAACAAGGCAAGCTGCACAACTTCCTTCACTGGGCTGTTCAGTGAAGGAAGCTCAAGGGCTGCTGGAATAACAGACCAGTAAAGAACTACCTTAAAAGCAGCTTTAAAATACATTAATGTTAAAAGTTTGAAGTCAGTGATGTTCTTTTTTTAATTAAAGAAATCCATACTCCACAAGGACACATTCAATTATACTGAAGATTGGAGTACTGCCTTCAGGAATTCACCTTTGCTATCAGAGGAGAAAACTACATTTTATATAATTCAATTTGTAAAAAAAATAATATTAGTTTGTACTTACTACTTACAGTACTTAATTACTGTATTTTCATCAAATAAATGCAGCGTTAATCAGCGGAAAAATACTTCTTTACATAGACACTTAAAAAAAACATTTCCAATGCAAAACCTTTGAATAGAAGTGTATAACCAGAAATAAAGTAATTACTCGTGAATCCCTCTTTTAACTGGTTATATCACACTCAATTACCCACACCCTGTGATGTGGAGTGCATGCATGTTTCCACAAGAGCCGGAGATCAAGATAATCTGGTGCATTGCCAGCAAACCAATAAACAAATGCTTTTTTGACAAAGAGTCCAATAGGAAATTTTAATTAGCTCCAGAAGGCAAACTGATGTCTACCATCTAGTGATTCTTCTTAAATGGCCAATAGGCAAGCGCTCTTATCACATGGCAGTCTTCACATTTCTGAAAAAACACCCTTGATTCTACTGCTTCATGTTATCTCCACAGTTCTCAACAAACCCGGTCTGGAAAACATAGTGAACATTTTTGAAACAACTTGATCGGCCTGTTTTCACAAGCCAGTTAAAGCAGTGGAATAGATAATTATCTAGAAACATCAATCTTCTTAATCAACATGGCCTACTGTAATAACCTCAATCAAATGAAGAACCAGTTTACAATCACTTTCTATTGTCGACTTTGACCAGCTTCCACAAACATGGGTGGGGACAATCAACAGAACACACACAGCCAGTGTGCATCAGGTATTAACTTATCAGAGTGCCAAGCGCAAAAATAAAAAGCAGTTACCTGGCCACACATGTAGCATTTGAACAACCCTAAAAAGCATTTGCAAAGCTCTACACTTCAAATAAACATTCAGTTAATGTGTTAGCTGACTAAGAGCTTTGAGATGTTATGTTTCAGCAAAGTGGTTTGAGCTGTGCTCGGGTGTTGTGGTCATACCGTGTTTAGAGCAACGAGTCGAATGTCAGTAAGCTCTAACTGAGCAGACCATGATGCAACGTCTTGTAAGAGAGGCTGGACTGTCCATCCCACAAAAAAATGCTGACATCACTGAGTGCGGTCAGATGTAAGGAGTGAGAGGAGGCTGCCTGCTTGTGCTTCCTGTTAATCTCAGCTGTGCTTAAGGAATGGCTCTTTTTCTGGGCGGGTCGGTTTTACAAAGCTATGGGCGGCTTGAGGTTTAGTGTGTTTGGATACCCATTGAACACATCTACCATTCTGCACTCAAGGGATGTGAAGAAAATGTATTTATTTGTCCGGCAAAAAATAGTGTGAAATTTTACTGTAATATAAAACCTTTTTTGTCATTTATTTGCAAAAAGAAAATATAGATCATTTTTTATTCTTATAAATGATAACAATTAGAAGGACGAATGCCATACAATAACACGGTCACCCTGTAACACACAGAGCTAGTGAATCAGGTAACCGTTCCGATGCGTTGCAAAACCACTGGTCTCGATATTTCATACACGAGCTAAAAAACAATACCATTGCCAAGCCACTTCTCCATTCTGCTCTCACAGTCCTGTTTATAGGGCACACGCACACACAGTCATCCTCCGAAATAGCCTCTCACTTCATGTTTGAGCAACACACTACAGAAACATTCGGACTTCTCAAACACAACACCTGAAGCCCTCAAATACTTTGTCATGGCATTAACGTTACTTTTCAACAAATCATTCCTTTATAATAACTGCGTGAGTTTTAAACTTAAGTTAAATCAAAATATTTAACTAAATATTTAACACCAGTGTTCAGACGTTTGCTTTTTTTTAATTATTATTCAGCAAGGACACTTTACATTGATCGAAACCAACAGCGAAGACATTTATTAAAGATCAATTGTTATTTTAAAAAATAAATAATTTTACACAAAAATATTAAGCAGAACCAATGTTTTTAACATTGATAAGATATGTTTCTTATGTTTTGCCACAACAGGAGAAAAAAATGATATATTTTTTTAATATATTAAAATAAAAATTGAAATAATATTTCACAATGTTCCAATTGTTCCAGTATTTTCAATCAAACGAATGCAGCTTTGGTGAGCAAGCATTAAAAAAAAAATAAAAGTACGATCAAACTGCGAGGGCTTTTGAAAGCATTGTAACTAACACTAGTGAAGCAGCAGTTGTGATCACTCCAGTTCTAACAGAGTCTGAAAACACGCATTATGCAAATTCAAAGCACAAAGAGCGCTTCACATCCAGACTGTCAATAAACCATCCTAAAGGGCAGCTGGTCCTATTAACTCTCATCATAACAGTGGATTAGAACTCATGAACTCAACAACAAAATAAAACTACTTTGATAAAAGCAGAAATATCCCTAGATGAAGGCTGATCTATACAATCATTTCACAATAGATAGAAAAACTTTGCCCTAATGTTTAGGCACTGTACCAGTATCATTCTTCACTAAATCCCAAAAAAGTCAACTGCCCATTTGTGTATTTACTAGGGATGTAACAGTATTGTAAATTTATAGCAAATTTTTCCGATACTACCGTGGTCGCATGACTCGATAAAACTATAGGTCTTCTGAAGAAAGTTTGCTCAGGCGAATGGAGTAAAGGGGAGGTAGCGGGAACTACAATTCCCATCAGCCCATCATTCTTTGTGGTCTGTTGTCAATACAGATCAGTGTTGACACCTTAGCGACATTGTCTCTATATTTAGCGACTCTTCAGACCCCCTTGGCCACATTTTTCCCTAAAAGCGACCGGCAACAAATCTAGAGAATTCTTGGACAAACCTCAGCGAGTCTCCGGTTCTCCCAGCGCGCGCACACCCCTCTCTCACCGTCTGTTCTGTTCAGCGAGAAGCTGAGAGGAGCAGGGCTTTCAGTTACTTCTAACTCTATTTTACATGCAAATATAGCCTAAATAAGGATTTTAATCTAGATGAACATCTTGTAAGGTAGAGCTAGTTCAGTAGATCTTATAACGGCATGCATTTCAGTCACTATTTCATATTCATTCCGTTTCTCTGAAAACAGACACCATTAAATATATCAGTGAAAACGGTTACATTGAGAATTAGGGTGCATTGAATAACATTGTGACCACAGAGAAGCAAGATAATATGAGGCACTGACCTAATGAATATGCAAATTGATATATGACATCATCTAGCGACAGGTTTTATATCGGATGTGTGGATTAAAATTGAAAAACTGAAGTTCCTGTTTCAAAGTTTACAAATGGATGGCTAATGTGTGTGCCATTGATATGTTCAGTGTTCATGTCAACTGTTTAATAAACACTTCTGGCACTTCATTAGTTTTGTTTTTCCAGTAAATAATTCAATAAACACCGTACCGTGCCATTCATACCGAGGTATTACCGTACCGTGAAGCTTTGATACCGTTACATCCCTAGTATTTACTGCTGCATCACAGTCTGTTATTTACTCTACTCTGACTGCTGCTAATTCTTGTCCCGATGTCAATATGTAAATGTAGCAGTGCTGCTTGAATTTCAACATTTACACAAGACCAAAAACCCCCAAATAGGGAACAATCCTCCCTACAGAAAGAATATTAGTAAACTCGCCTGACGTGTTGATATGGTTCTGCACAAAAACAGTTTCTCTCGTTGAACTTTAGCGGAGTGGAATAAGATGTCTAGCAGTAAGACAGCGAGAGGCAGACTTCATGTACACGTCGTCACCCACAATCGCACTTGAATCTGAACGGCTGCACAAGCTGACACGACACCAAGATGTTGGTTCTGTTTACTCGTAGTAAAACTACAAAACAGCACTTACTGTCCTGCTCCATCGCTTTCATTTCCTCAGGTGCGATCTTTAATTTGTCCACGTGTTCACGCAGCACACTCGTCCACTTCTGCAATGACTCCATGATGGTCCAAGGCCGTGACATGTCCACTACGAACACCGCCAGACTGTCCTTCAGTGACTCCGCTGTCACTGCAAACTTCAGCAAGCCTTTGTGGTACAGGTCTCCGTCCAGGATCCACACGCTGCAGCGGGTCAAATCTGGAAGATTTTACATTAAAATAACTAAATAAATTGCATATGCCACAGACCAAAAGAGAATTAAATACATTATATATATATATATATATATATATATATATATATATATATATATATGAA
>JAUYWG010000040.1:17758129-17778509 GCA_034779775.1 Enteromius afrohamiltoni
TCGTTATACTCATAACGTTATACTCTTTGTTGTCTTTTGTCTTCGAGTACTTTTTTGTCAGTCTTCAAAGATTCAAAGAATGGGAAAAGCATTTGAGTATTTATCTACTCAAATAAAATCTTAAATACATTTTACACAATTACATAAAATGTTCAGATTTCATTTAGAAAAGTTTTTTATTATTATTTGTTAGTAGGTTTTTTACTCGTAATGTCCTAATTTCTATATTATTTAAATTAATTATTTTAAATATATATTATATTTTTATTAAGTGCTTTATCAGGGTGTAAATCTGTATTTTTGTCATAAAAAAATAGGTAAAATTTATATTTTTAATCAAATAAAACGCGCTGGTGCACAAAAACTGTATTTAAATAGTTAAATAAGAAGGTTAATCCAGGTTAGGGTTGCTAGTGAGAAAAAGGAAAGTGCAACGACGACATCTGCTGGCAGAAGAGTTGGTCCAGCAAGGATTTGGTGTTATTGTTTCGTTTTTTAAATAAATTGTGTTATTTAAAACACTTGAAAAAGGGCGTAGTGTGTTAAAATAGTAAGTACATCAATATATATTTTGGGCCATCATATTAATCTGTTTATTAAATTTTTTTTTTATAAGTTTAGTTGTAAAATCGTTTCTACTATCTTTTTCTTTTAAAGTCACAAAACTAAATATACCAGTAGTATATGAACATATATAAAAAGTGAGCAACACACCATTAAATAAATGATTTAACCTTGTTGTAGAGACCTGATTAGAAAAGAAAGACTACATATATATATATATATATAAAATATAATCAAGGGAAAAAATGGCAAACTAAAATGAAATAGAGAATAATAAAGAAAGAAATTCAGCTAATGGGTGTGTGCTTATAGGTGCAGAGATAATGAAGGAGATTGTGGTCCGCCTATTCGAATGAAGTACTGTGGAGAAGGGATGACAGCTGAGGCACTGCCACAATTATGTCTAGAGGCTATTCCCTCAGGCTGCTCCATATGGCCGGGCAAACTGAAACTGTGCTTTACTGGCAGAAGCGGAGGGGTAAGACTGAGGGTCTCCTGAGAGAATTAACATGCCAAAACCCTGACTCATGTATAGAGGCCTGTAACGTGACCTTCTTCCTTTTATTCTCTAGTCATGAACACCCTGCTGTCTAAAAGCATGATCTTTTACTGACACGAGGAGTGAAAAAGAGGCGTCTTTAGTTTTATACATGAAAGGTTAATTAATTATTGTGTGCCTTTATCTTCACTTTTTTTATTGTTCAGATTGTATAGCTAAAGATGCAAGTAAGCCAGTGTACCTTACTTTTAGTTTAGTTAAAGGAATAGTTCACTAAGAAGCAATATTTGCTGAACATTTACCCTCAAGATGTAGAGGAGTTGCTCATCAGTGGATGCTCTGCAGTGAACGGTGCTGTCAGAATGAGCATCTAAACAGCTGATAAAGTAATCCACACAGCTCCGTGTATAACTCCAACACTCCAGCTGTGTCAGATACTATGTTTTTGTTGGTTTATTTGTATCACTGTTTGGACTCTGATTCTTGCGGCACCCATTCACTGCTGAGGAGAAAGTACAGATGAAGAAACAAACCCGTTTATTTCTTGAGTGGCCTGTGGGTGAGTACATTTTCAGCAAGTGTCTTTAGTTATTTAAATATTCCTATAACTGTAATAGGCTGAATTTAGCTTCTCTTATCACTGCAGTTAAACTCAGATCAACAGTTTTTTGTTTTTTAAACCTTTCATTATTTTTAAACGTTGTATATTCTTATTGTTCACAGGCTTTGTCTAAAAAGCAAAGAGATGTTGCACCATCATTCTTCAGACACTAGAGGCTGCTGTGTTCTTTCTCCCCCCCCCCCAAAAAAACGCATCCTGAGCAAACATTTTGTTGTTTTATTGACATGAGACGTACCATTAAACACATATGATATGCTTGCTAAACTTTCTCTGAGCCATAAAGCTCACAGATCATAAACCTTTCAGCAGACAGAGTCTGGGAACTCTGTAACCTTGAACTCTCTGCCCAGAATAGCTGGGCATTTTAACAAATTACCAACATACCAGCTGTGCAGCCCGAAATCTAAACATTACGCTCAATTTTTAGACATGAATGTAGATCATTAAAACTGTCGAGAAATAAAACCTTTTTCACATGAGACCACAACCTCTCATATTACAAGTATCTGGCAGTGAAGTCCTGTTAGGATGTTTGATTTTTTTTAAATCTTGACATTCAGTACAACAAAATATGCAAGCTGTCCTGTAAAACATGCAGAACTCCGGAGTGGAAAGTAGTTTCTCACGACCATGTTTCATCACATTCCTTGTGTCTAGCAGTGATGAAAGGGCACGCTGGTTCATTCCTTCTCTCGGTGTGATTTAATCATGAGCCTGTGATGAAAAAAAAAAAAAGAAAGAAAATATATGTGTAATTGGCTTGTCTACATAAGGATTGACTTATAATTACCCACACAGCTGGTCTGCTTTGCCCCGCCCCAGGGTGAGTTTTTATGAGACCATACTTTATTGTTCATTTTTATGCTCAACAGCATATCCAATATTCTAGTTTTTCTTTTGCATACCAATGATGTCTAATATACTTGATTGCTCTCTTTTCATCTTAAAACAAGTATTAAAACTGTATTTAGCCATTTAAAATATTCAGATTTTTTCTGTCCGATTTAATAAGTCAAAAGTAAAAACATACTGTATTCAACATATTCAATGGCTGGAGGGCACACAAGATATGGAGTTATCTTAATATGAGATATGAGTTATCATATTAGAGCACCATCACTGAGAGCGGTGAGTACTTCTTGAATCTGAAGCCTGTTGCAAAAGCTGAAAAAGAAAAGTTAATGTTGCATATTTTGAATAACATTTAACATTTCATACAAAACTGTCCTAGTAATATCTCACCGCACCTCTGCTTGTACTATTAACACCGAGTAGCCAAATTACACAAGGGTGCCATGTGTCAGACCACTTTAAGTGGAATGTAATATAAGGGATGACCTCATGACTCTTACAGCTTTCTTGACCTGCAGCACATTTACAATTCACAAACATTATTCTGGTGGTTTGCAGACTTGCAAAGAATCTGAATCATTCAGTGTCGTCGAGATAAGAACAGATGAATGGAATAACTTCGCTTTGTGTTTAAGCTACGGTTACATTTAGTTGTTCTTCCTTCGACAAAATATCTGTTTTAGACTGAATTGGTGCGTGGACACTGTTAAAACAATACTGTGTGACTGAATTCGAAGGCCCTGCTTACAATTCACTCCGGTTCCCTCTCCTTCAGCCATGGGGGTGGAGAATTGCTGTAACCCCTGTCCTTACACACACACATAAAGAGAAATGCATGCTAAAACCAATCAGGCAGGTGGAAAAAAGGCAAATCCACCAACTTCAAGTCAAAGGAATACGGTTGCTATAGAGATCACTTCAGAAAGTGAAAGAAAAGGGGGTATTATTCCCAAAACCCATTATAAAGCCCATCTAATCTAGTAAAATATGCACCCAACGTGAGGGGGAAGGGAGGAGGAGAGGGAGGGTATATGGATTGTGGGCAGTGGGCAGGAGAGGCTGTGATAACGACAGATGTCTCACAAACCGTGGGTTTAACAGGAGGGGTGAAAAGAGAAAAAACGCCCAGTCGCAGATTGGACCTCAGGGAGAGAGTAGGACTGGCTCGATCTGAATCACATTCACCACTAGAGAAGAAAGGAAAGTACATTCAACGCACGGATTTGCACAGAAGCAGGTCAGTAAAATGTTAGTAGCGACTCTTTGAATAACGGGTAAAAATCACTTAACCAGACAAGGCGTTTTATTGGGGCTGGGGATATAGTTGAGCGCAGACAGCACGAGCCGTTCTTTGTTCTCGTAATTTTCATATGTCACTCAAAAAAAACTAAAAAAGGTACTACAAAAACATCTCTTATCTCTGTTATTCAATAACTGAACGAAAAACAATGTCGATTTCCTAAAAATGTCTGAATGACACTTTAAAATGTCTGATTAATAATCTCTCGAATTATTTTGGGAAGGTGTGACTTGTGTAAGGTATATACCTAGCTTCTGGGAGGTTAAAATATGAATAAAAGTAAAAACTAGTCATATATAAAAGCATTTTATTTTATTTGATATTTTTGGGAATATTTCTGAATGAAGCAGTGGGTTACAGGTAGCTCTTACTCCGTTAAAGATTGAACCGTTTGTATTTCGATTCCTCTGTACTGGCGCTTTTCTGTTGAAAGTATTGTTTTAAGGAAATAGAAAGCATTGATTTGCCCTTATAAAAATTCTTTTTGAAATGTAAGGAGGAGCTGGTCGATACGAGGAAAGGGGTGGGGGAGCTTGGGTGGTGGTGCTGGTGTGGGGGTATGTGTCTTTTAAAATATATTAAATTGTGTGTGCTTGTACAGTGGAAATCTGGAAATATATTAAAATGATTAAACAAACAAACAAAAAAGATCTTTGCGTTTTTATAAAATATTAACAACATATTCCACTTTTTTTGTTCCTTATGCATCTCATGTATTGTAACCTGCAGCCAGACATGACATAGGCTACTTGGTTTTGCTCCGGGTATTTCACCAGGCTTCAAGGGCATTACTTTCAGGCCACCATTAAGCAAATTTCTTTGCATCGTTATATTAATGAGTAACTTCATCAAGCAAGATTTGCAGGAATAATGGAGGATGTGAAGCGTACTGGCACAGAGCGCTGTGAGAGGCTGTAATAAAAACTGTATTTAGTGAGTGCGGACATAGGCAGCACAGCTCAGCAGTTGGACTCATCTGCAGGTTGGACTGGGGCATGACTGCGTATCCGGTCTTTGTTTGCCCCAGTGCAGCACTATGGACAGCTCCTATTGTAACCCCACCATGCTGCAGCTTAAAGAAGAATATCATCCAAGTCAGCTGCAATAACTTTGGTAAAAGGAAAGGTTATTTAATAAAACCTTTCATTGGGGTTTAAAAACTATGATTTAAGTAACAGAATTGTCATTGATATATGTGACCAAATGCGATTTAGTTCATGTTACCTAATCAGTCTTTCCTATAAAACTTATATTTGGACATCCCCAAACCAAGCTGCTTTACCAACCAAAACCAGCCATGAAAAAGAAGAGAAGTGAATTAATTTTATATCACTTTTTTATATTAGTGAAACTGTATACAGAAAAAAATGCAGACATAATACATTACTTGACATAACTAGACCTGTTGAATTGGTTTTGTCTAGTTTTCTAAGGATTAAGAAGTTAAAAGTGCTTGGTTTCACTTCCAAATCCTTCTACCCCATTTTATACAGCCAGTGCCTGCTGCCTTCACACTGTAAGGCTGGGTTCTTGAATTATGTTTATCATTTTACAAAAACTAAGTGACATTCCATCCAGTCACCGTTTGTCCTTAAGCCACGTCCTCCTCCATAACAAAGTTGGACAGCATTCAAAGTCCTTGGCAGAGATTGCATTGGGTTCAGATGATTGAGTGGGTGCCCTTTAAATGGAGAAACGGGGTGGGCTATGTGAGCAGGTTTACATTTTACAATTTCATATCCATAATGAAGTGCTAAGAATACTGGTTGTTTTCCAGACTAACCTTTTGCACAATCATGTAGCTTAAACAACAGAGAATGGCAAAGTCATGATTTGATTCCTGGGGAATGAACTGATAAAAATGTAAAATGAAGATATGTAATGGATATTGCTTTGGATAAAAGCATTTGATAAAATGCATAAATATAAAGATATTGAAATGTAGTGAAGTGTGTAGTTTACATAAAATGTTCTTCTGTTCCCACAGATCATCATGGGAGGCAAGCTAAGCAAACGGAAGAAGGGATACGATGTCAGTGACCCTAAAGAGAAGAAAGAGGAGAGTGCTGTGGAAGCAGTTGAACCAGCTGAGAAAAAGGCAGAGACCCCTGTGACAGAGTCGGAGGCTGCACCGCAAGAGGCTGCTGAAGTAAGTGCAGCAGTGCAAGTGGTGGAGTCTGAAGCACCAGCTGAGAAGCCCACATCCCCTTCAGAAGCTCCAGCAGAGACGAAGAAGGATGATGCTGCTCCAGAAAAACCAGTGGCTACAACAGAGGCATCTTCTGCTGCATCTAAGGAACCAGAAAGTGCTCCAGAGAAACCAGCAGCTGCACCAGAGTCACAAGCAGCAGAGGTACCAGCATCTGCATCAAAGACAACAGCAGTAGAGGCACCAGCTGCTACAAAAGAGGCACCAGCAAAAGAAGTACCAGCAGCTGCAGTAGAAACACCAGCAGCAGCACCAGAGGTATCTGCACCCAAGGAACCTGCAGATGCACCAGAAGCGTTAGCAGCAGAGGATGCTTCAGCTACACCTGAGAAACCAGTGACAAAAGAACCTGAAGCTACACCCGAGGAACCAGTGACAAAGGAACCTGAAGCTACAGCCGAGGAACCAGTGACAAAGGAACCTGAAGCTACACCCAAGGAACCAGTCATAAAAGAACCCAAAGCTACACCCGAGGAACCAGTGACAAAGGAACCTGAAGCTACACCCGAGGAACCAGTCATAAAAGAACCCGAAGCTACACCTGAGGAACCAGTGACAAAGGAACCTGAAGCTGCACCAGCAGCAGAAGAACCAGCAGCTGCACCAGAGGCACCAGTGACAGAGAAACCTAAGGCTGCAACAGAAGAACCAGCTGCTGCACCAGAGACCCCAGTAACAGAGAAACCTACGGCTGCAACAGAAGAACCAGCCGCTGCACCAGAGACCCCATTAACAGAGAAACCTACGGCTGCAACAGAAGAACCAGCTGCTGCACCAGAGACCCCAGTAACAGAGAAACCTACGGCTGCAACAGAAGAACCAGCTGCTGCACCAGAGACACCAGTAACAGAGGAACCAGAAGCTGTACCTGAGGAGCATGCAGCTGCCCCAGAAGCTGAGGATTCTGCAGCTGCACTTGAAGAGCCTGCACCTGTATTAGAACAGCCTGTATCATCACCTAAAGTTGAAGCCTCACAGGTGGAAGCCGTCACAGAGGAGGTGGTAGAGAAAGTGGTTGAGGAGGTTGCAAATGCCAGTCAAGTGTCCACTAAAATTACAGAAACCATCGCTCTCACGCCAGAATCAGAGACTGTTACTGAGGCAGCGGCTCAAGAGCCAGTCACAGAGTCTGCCCCAGGGCCTGAACCTGTTTCCGAGGCATGGAGTGCACCAGAGGTCGAAGTGGTTGTACCTTCCCCAGTGGAACCCACACCAGTCACAGACGCTGAATCTGAATCTGCTGTACCCCCTGAGGTTATACTAACACAAGCCAGTCCTGAGCCATCCCCGGAGCCAACACAACCCGAACCCGTTGCTGAACAGAAGTGTGCAGAGGAGTCCATTCCCACAATCGTCATCTTAGAATCAACCTCATCCAATGAGCTCTGCCTCGAGGAACCTGTCTCACCTGTCACGGATCTGAAGCTGAATAACGGAGACTGTGAGAGTGCTGGCTCAGCAGAGGAATCTGTATCGGCTCCCCCTGAGGTAAATGGGGAATGCCATGAGCAAGCACCAGACGTAGCCCCTGCAGATGTCCTTGAGTCCCCGGTTGAGGCATGTGTAAATGGTGTAAAGGACAAAGAACCCCCTCAAGAGCTAAGTGACTGTGAACTGAAAAAGGACTGTTTGGCTGCTGACTTTCAGGCTCCAGCTCCGATTGGTGACATGGTAGAAGTGCCGCAGTGAGTCAGCTGAGCTGTCGACTTCATCTGAGAAACAAACCTTAAATGTGAATCCCATATTGATGCAAACAAACAAATGAAACAATCGTCTGGCAACGGGCTTTCTAAAAATAAATGTGAAAAATGCCTGTTGTGTTCTCTCAGGCAAAGGAATATCTGGTTAACCAAAAAGAAATACAACCACCCAAGAGCTAAGAGTGCGAGAAACAAAGAATGAAACAGTGAGGGTAAAGGCAATGGGAGGGAAAGAATGAGAGAGCTGGAGAGAAAGAGCGGAGGGTCTTTGAAGTCTTTGTGGCCGGCGTCCTGCTGTCATTGCAGAGAGTGAGCTTACAGGCCTAGTTGAATATGTAAGCCAGAGAAATGATGATTAGACATGAGCAGAATTTTTAATTATTGAGATGGCAGAACAGGAATGCTGGACAGTAACGATTCTAAAAATTAATTGAACGAACAGAATCTTTTGTGTGCGAGACTGATCCATACTGAAATGGTTTATTGGATTAGCATTTAATAGTATATAATCTAATTTAGACCACATTTCTGTCACAATGTAATATGGAGATTTGAGGATGAAGCATTTTAAACTTTTCATGTTGGGAGAATCAGTGGGGAATGTTCATTTTAACTTAATGGCTTGGCTTAGAAAATAAAACACTCTGTTATACCTTAAAAATGGTTCTTTCTTTCTCTTGCATTTTTGTGATGTTGTGCTATTTTTCACTCCAATGAGTAATACAGAAAGAGTACTATTTATTTCAAATAAATGTATGATGCAATCTCCCGCGTAGAGCAGACCCATTTTGTTCCAAAAGCATGTGCTCAGCATGTGATTATAATTACTATATGAGTAGCATACTGTAGACAGCTGCAACAGTTACGTTCAAGGCCTGTTTTCAGCCATTTTGTGCGGTAGTAGTGATCTGACTGGCAGGTCACCATTCCAACAGTGTCCCAAGAGTCATTGACTTTGTAAATTTGTACTGTGGGGCTGGGCATCAGACACGTGTTGTTTTGAGTAACATGGAACATGGCCATGAATACAAATGTCTGTTCAAAGGCTTAACACAATCAGGTTGTTGTAGAACACGGGAAAGCATTTTTAATTCTTCACCGGGGGAAAAGAGGTTTCAGGATAACAAGTGGGTGATGCCGTACAATGCAGCAGACTGCAGAGGGGGAACAGGACCGGGGAACGTCTCTTGCTTGAAAGGAGGAGCTCTGAGAGAGGAAGAGAGGAAAAGCTAACAGATAATGCCTTCAGACAGTTTTACACATACACATGCACGTATAACCTCCTACACGCAGAACACGCAGCAGAACCAGAGTTTAATAAACTCACAAAAAGCAAGTACTGGAAATGTGCTACTCTCACCTACCCTCTAAAAGAAAAGAGAGGCAGTCTCACTTAAGTGTGAACTGATGACAGGGTACGTTTGTACCACTGTGTGTGAGAGGAGAACAAAGGCTAGCATGAGAAAGGCTTTGCGAGAGATGATGCTGGAAATATCTGAGGGTTCCCAAGTGCCCTCCACAGGCACCATAATGAGCTCCTCCACATACCAAGCACGAATTCTCTGGTTTCTAAAAAAAAAAAAAAAAAACAGGCATACAGATTTATGAAAGGAATGTTCTCTAAAGCCGAGGGGGGTGGGGGAGGGATGGGTGAATGAACTCACTGGCTTCAGTGTTTTTCAGAGTCACTGTTAAACTTGTTCTCTGTGTGGAATCAGAATGAACAGAATGTATGTTGTACCATTTCCTGAAAAATACTATTTAAACTAATTATACAGCAGAGTTAGACATTTAAAGGGGTAGTACCTCAAAAATCTAAATCCTCTTATTATTTACTTACCCTCTTGTCTTTCCAAAACTGTTTGACTTTTATTTTCTTGTGAAAGAAATGTATTTATTTATTCATTTATTTTAAAAGAATGATTTTATAAACACAACACATTGTTACAAATTATTTCACTTTTAATTTTGTGTGATTGTTGTTTTTTCTTTAAAAGTGAAAAATGATCTTGATTTCTTGCACTATATGGTTTATAGGCTTATAGTTTGTCATCAAGAAGAAATCTCTGGTTTGCAGATTTAATGGAAGAGGTCCAGTGTAAGGAATTTTCTATACAAGGTATCCAGTTTCCTCATCCCATCTTACTGTGCTTAATGCCCCTTCCTTCCTTCAGCTCTCTCTCTCTCCCTCCCATATTCTTCCTCTCTTTTTCTTAGCTTTCATGCACAACAGATGAGAGGCCCTGCTTGCATCTTGATTTAAAGACTCTACACAGTGCATATTTGTGCAGCCGCAGCTGCAGTGCCTGGATACACCAGCACTATGTGTTCTATACTGGTGCCTTGGCACAAAACTCAATGTGCTTTCCTGTCCCTTTCTACACATGAGAACATTTGATCGTTCACTTTCGCTGCTCTTAATAGAAAATTCACAAGAATGTTATAGGTAAAATCTGGCACATTTATTAAAGGGTTTATGTTTTTCAACAGTATATGAAGTTGGCATATAATAGTCATTCACCATATTCTGTTTTGTTTAAATTTCATCTTGTAATTTTTAACAAACATTTCATGATGCAATCTTACGGTAAAATGACAGACTTGGCTCTAGTGACATAAACGGGTCTTCTCCAATCATTTACTCCTGGCGTTTAAACTCCACCCCTTTCTTAAAATCCGCTGCAACTCATTGACAACTTTTGGCTTAAAAAAACAGAAAACACACAAAATAGGCAAAGTGTTTTCTTGCAATATTATTGTAGTGTAAGTACAGATAAAGATGATTTAAACTGTGCTAAATTGTGAAAGGGAGGGAAAACATGCGAACAAAAGTCAGAATCCTGAAGCTGACAAAAAAAAATGTGATTCCTTAGCAAGTCCATATCACATGACCACAAAAAGGTCTGTCGATCTTTACAGAAACTCAACGGTTGACTCTGCGGTCCAGGTCACGCCACTTCTGCAGCAGTTCACACTGAAGAAAATGACTGATTGTCTTACCCAAGTGAACTGACTTCTTTTTACTACCAATTACAATCCTTGAAAGGCAAGTGTTAAAGTGTTAAAAAAATCTGAAAAACTCCAAGGGGGATTCCCATTGTTTTTACTACTCCTCTCTTATTCGCGCACTTTCTTTGTGATTCATGGCCTGGTAATGCTCTGCCCATCTGTGCAGCTGCGTCATTATATGCGGGTGTGCAGAAGGCTTTCATCCTGAGCTCAGTCATACTTACAACCAGGGGCCAGTTGCAGACAGTGTCTTAAGAGCTAGTCTGACCAACCAGCAGTCATGTCACCAGTCTTAAAGAAAAATTTAGCTGACTAGCTTTTAAGACTATTCTTAACCTTTTATGCAGCCGGCCCCAGTATTGATATATTAATGACCACCGAGAGGGCCGGGCCTGCCTCCTTACCCTTTCCCCTCTATTGCTCTCTCTCCGTCCCTCCCCCCATGTATAGATTGCACAGTTCCCCAGCCTGGCCTGCAGTCTATTCAAGCTCTGCAGAACACTTTTGTAACAGACCCAGCCAAATGCATGTTTGAGAGGTGAGGAAAGGCAAGACAGTGCAGGAGTGGGGGTTCTGGGTGTGTGTGAGCTGGTGACAGCCCCAGCGTGGAGTCTCTATGGGGGAAGATGTGTCTTTTGTGGTGCCGCCCAACCCCCTTCCTCTCTTCCTTCTTCCCCCAGCCATTAGGAGAGAGAGAATTTTATACCCTGACACTTAATCATTCTAGACCATTAAACAGAGGAAGGAGGAACCAGAAGCTGCGTGCTAAGCAGAGCTCGTTTTCCCCCGAACAGCACAGCGATTCAAAATGATTGTGTTTGATGTTACACTCCCTTTTGTAGGCATTATAGATAGTAGGCAGTTGCGGTAAGGTTAAATGGTAAACTTTAGGTGGAGAAATGCATACAGACGTTTACCTGATCCAGGAGTGTTTACTGGGAAGCCAAATTGCAAAAAAGAAAAAAAGAAAATATATATATAGTAATTTGAATTCACCCCTATTGAAGTTTACCTTCATTTGATGACTTCTGAGAACCCTAGAAATATGAAAAGGGCTCATCAGTACAACATAGCCAATTATGTATAAAATGTCATTTAAACAATTATAAAATGTTGGGCTTATTTCTGAATTCTTTGGCCCCAATATCAAAATTTTGTCCTGGGCTCTGTAGTTAATGGGTATTAAAACGGTTTTCACTCTTCAGAGCGTTACACAAACTGCGCACAAGAGCAGCTTCAACACTGACAAATGCTTTGCAAGTTTTGTCTCCCACAGTGGACTGTAGGTAAATATCCACCTTTTTGTATTTTTTGTGTCCGATTATTTTGTGTAAGAACCCGCTGCGAGTGATCCAGTGTGAGTGAACTGTCTGAATGAATCAAACTGAATCGTAAACAATTCTAGACATTCTAGACAAACCCATCTGAAAGGTTATTACATAATAGTGATTCATTTGTGAATATTGCATCTCTACTTCTGATAAGCTGATATAATAGCTGAAAATGATTAATTATTAAAATTATTCTCAGGTTGGTCTATTTTTAATATCTACCTTCGGTCAAGGACTTTTCAGTAATATTTTAATGGGGCACAGCAGTATGACCTTATGCCTCAATAAAAAGTCTAGATTAAGTTTTGCAAAGTCAAAAGTAAAATCAGCACTTTGGCATGTTTAGATGATTCACAATTCTTGTTCGCTTAGCCTGGTGAGGACTGTGTGTGTGTGTGTGTGTGTTTAAGATTAAATATTAAAACTATGCTGGACTCAGTCACCTTGAGTAAAACACCAGAGTATGCAGGGCAAAAACAGAAAGGCATTGAAAACTCACATTCCTGCATCTGTCCATGTAGAAAAAGGTCTGCTGGTTACAATGTGTTCGAAACCTACAGTACGGCCATTATGTAATCAGAAGGAAGTAGCAGTGCTCACTCATCAGAAGTACTTCTTCTAAAAGTATTTTAAAACAGCCACATTCACATGCTAGTTACTCAGAGCTATTAAACTGAATTGTGAATAACTTGATTATCATGTGTCCAGACAAATTCAATTTATCGCAGGACAATCTTTTGTGGAGACTTGTTTTGTTTGTTGCCTTAACGTACATTTGTAAAAAATTATACATTGCTTTATATGTAACACATGGCAATATCACACTTGTTATAGGTCACATATTATATTGCCATATGGGACAGTGATCATATAAAATTGTAAAGGAATAGTTCATCCAAAAATGACAATAATGCATGTTTGGCTAGCCTTTTTCTATGGGATGATATTTTGAATAACGTTTTTGCCCAAACAATAAAAGTCAATGGGGAAACACAATTGTTATTCTTTATGTTATCTGTGAGCAAACTTGCTAGGCTCATTTTCTGAACATGAAGCACTAGCAGTTTTAGTTAATCCATGAGAAAGCAAAGAACAGAGTCATGATTCTGTCCAGCAGTGCTTTTAATCTATAAAAGATGACCTTGGCTTTTGGGAGCATGTGGGTGACACTGCTAAATCAGAGGCTTTGCTTGCTTAAGACAGGGCTGCCAGAGAATCTGTCGCACTGAATTATTTATCAATTAGATGACCGTTAGCGGGGACAGAGGGAAGAGCGGAGGGCAGTCGAGGGAGACATGGCAAAGTAATAGGAGTGTGTGTGTGTGTGTGTGTGTGTGTTTGTGAGAGTAATATGTGTCAGGGTGTGTTGGTGTAGATAAGAGTTCATGTCTGTTTGTATATGCTCTGTGTGTGTGTGTGTGTTGTTGTTGTTGCAGGGCTTTTTGGTTGTTAGAGGTGCTTTATTATGGTCTGTCCCAGTCTGTCACTGGACACACATGCTGAAGGCCATTAATGCAGGTACAGTGTATACATAGTTTGTGTGTGAGCACAGAGAGAAAGGCCTTTATGACAAGACAAGTGTAGCCTTTCTGAGCTAATATGCTAACAATCTTATCACACGCAGACACCAACCGACGCTGATGAATCTGGGATGTTACAGTTCAACAACACTATCGGTTCACCATATCTAAAACAGAAACCTTCAACAGCACTGCAAACCCTGTGCTCCAACAACTCAACCAATGCTCAAAGCGAGACCCACTCAAAGCGAGTCAGTTTGTAACACCAGCAGGGATTTGACTCCATGCAGCTTTAAATGAGAGTGACAATCGATTACCATAGGGTTAGTATTCACACACTGGCAAAAGCACCGTAAATTATTCCAACATTTAAATTCACAAAACTCTGAGTGAGTTGTAACATCCTTTGGTTCTCTTAGATGCAGTCCATTAGATGATTGCAGTCCTTCAGACTCACAGCACTCTGCAGTGATGCTCCACATAAACAGACACTAGCAAATGTGTCTCAAGAGAGAAAACAGGGTCTTGTTTTTCCAGGAAATGCAGGCCAACTGAAGACTTGTGTGTTTTTTTTCCACCCTCTTGTCTCTTTTAGATTGTGCTAGGCAAGATAAATTTGATCATGCTAAAATAAACTAGCTCACTGGTGAGTTTCAAAAGTGCCATATGAGGCAAAGAGCAATGGTTTTTAAACTGGTTGTAGGAGGTCTGCACAAAAAGAAAAGAAAACAGACAATCAGAATCAAATATTCTAAAAAATATTGATAAATGCAAAAATGGATGCTTTTTTTTAACCTGATGCCTTTATAACATCATTATTATTTTTTTCACAAACAGTATGAATGTATCTTCATACATAAATGATAAAAAATAAACCTGAATAAAAATACATTAGTAACTGTTTTCTACATTAATAATTAAAAATACATTTGAATTGTAGTGTATATCATTTTTGGAGTATGTCACAGAGTATGCTCTCATAATTTCAACTGAGACCGAAAGGAACGGAAAAGAAAGTGTCATTGAGGAAGGAGAGGTTTAGGGACGAAACTGGAGATAGAGAGCAAGAGAGAGCAGAGAATAAATGAAGAGGAAGGCAATGGCAGATTAGGGAGGAGATCCTGTGGTGCAGCTTCAAACAAAAAGGCCCACTATGAGGGAGATCACTGATTACCAGTCTGGTGGTTGGGCCTCATTAAATCCTTTCTCTCTTTCACTCCCTCCTCCTTTCTGAACCTCACACACTTCTCACCTCCTCTTCTGCCGCCCAGCCATATGTCCTCACAGCAGTGACCCCAGGTGCAAAGAGTAAGCTCAGGATAGACCAGGAACCAGGAAAATCCATGTCTGTCAAGACTCCTGCAAACTCAGTCCTGCAGGGGCATCAGAAAAAGAAGCAGCAGAACTAGTGAGAGAAGAAAAAGAGTGATTTTGTATATCGGGAAAATCCTGGAGGCGACACGTAAAAACATTTAGTAAATATCGCTTATAACCACATCATTACACAGACTAGAGAGGAGAAACTTGAGGAAGTGAGGTTGATGTGTGTGGTTTGCTGCTGGATGTTTGAAATCTTTGGTCTGGCCCGATAACATAACCAATGAGTAGGATGTGTTTGTGAAGATACCATCAGAACCACTGGAACCCAGAAGTCCGTGTCTCCTGTCAACTTCTCCTCAGCTGTTGTGGGTGATTTTGACCCTCTTAAAGGAACAGTTCACACAGAAATGAAAATGTGCTACAATATGAGAAGGGTATAACTGCAGCCTGGAGATCTCCAAATGGGAACGGAAGCTCTAAAATGGGGTGGGAGCTCCAAAATAGAGTGTGGCTTCCTCCCATTGATAGACAAGCACATGGCACGCATGCACAATTTTTTTCTCCAGCCCAACTTCAGCCCAAACTCCGCCCCACAAATGATTCTAAAGATTTTATTGGTTGGTCATTCACATTTCTTACACTATGCTAACCCCTTATCCAACCCCGCACCTGACCCTAAGCTTAACCAGTGACTTTGGCTGAATTTGACAATGGCATGCCATCACTGAAGCCAGCCAAAGGAGAAAGTATCTTTTTGGAAAGCCTATTTTTGGAAATTCTGCCCTATTTTGGAGATCTCCTGTCTGCAGTTATACCTACTTGGAAAATGTACTAAACCTGAGGTAATCCAAGACGTACACAAGTTTTTTGCTTGACTTGCTTAACAGATGTGGAGAAATGTAGCATTACATCACTTGACCAATGGATCCTCTGCAGTGAATGGGTGTTGCCAAATGTCCGAACAGCATCACAATAATCTACATCACAATTGACATCCAGTCCATCAATTAACATCAATTGATTTTTGAAAAACGTTTTTGACCGAGTATCAAAACACACTTGTAGCCAATCAGCAGTAAGGGGCGTGTCTTGCATTGTTAAAGAGAAGGGTTAATTGAAAATGAGTTCAATTCCAGTGGTGAAGAGAACTCAAGGAGCAGGAAGGGCTCAAATCCGACGCCGAAGTGGCATTGTTTCTTCTTGATAGGTGAGTAACGTTGATTTTGCTTTGTTTCACAATGTACCCCTGTTGCCTTTAGTTAGTTTGAATATGTCTTCTCCACTTGTTTTCGCGATCGTCGTTGCCATGGTTACGTACCTGAGTGTGGGGTGGAGATTTTTAAATACGGCCCATTAGTCTTGTTAGGACATTTAAAACAGTAGTGTACGTATAGACTGGACTTTTTAATCAACTTCCCACATACATCGTGATAAAATACATGTTCCATTGCAATAAGTTCCTGCCGTTAGTTCATAAATACTAACAATAAAGCAATTAGACTGAAGTGTGTTATCACATGCACATCCTCATACACAGCCTGTGGTTGTGCTTTTCAGCAGTTCTGTAATTAGACAAACATAGGAATAAAGGAAGTATGTAAACATGAGACACCACATCTGCAAGCACTAGAAAAAGAAAAAGAAACTTCCCAGAGAAAGAAAACATATCTAGACTTAGAGTAGTTTAACAAAGAAAATTAGGAAACAAAAGCAAAAAAAGGAAATGAAAGGATTCAAGTAACTTCCGATGTAATATAACACAGACTCCAAAACACATGTAGTGCTAGAAAATATACTGCATGGAACTCACTATATGACACTATATGAGTCATTTACTCTAGTCATTTGGAGAATTACATATATATATATATAACAACTATATATAATAAAATGATATAGTTTTAATGCAGTGTAAGTAGTTTGGGACAAAACGTGTGCCAAATGCATTAATATAAATGCAAAGTCTTGGTGACATGTCATTTGACATGTCATTCAATATGGGACAGTTCTTGGAACTGAGAAAACAACTCAAGCCTCAGGGATTGTGGAAAAAATTTTGACCAGAAAAAAGAAGAGAAGGAGGTAATGAAATGTGAAGCTGAAAATTTAAGTTTCGTGGTCTGTAAACACGTAATCCTGCTTTGTCTTCTTGTGAGACTGCCAGGGACAAAAAGTAATATTATTAGCATATGTTTTCAAATCTAAGCTCTCGCAAAGCCATTATAAACCATCGTATGATTAATGCCAAAGGCCCCTTAATACTCTTCTAGGCCAGTAAAGATACTTATTAAATGACATGTTACAAATTAAATAAAAAAATATATTATCTATGCTGGGATGTAAAAGAGAGAAGGTAAAAAATTGGGGCAGTGTGGATTTAGTTTTTGGATTTGCCGTAGTCTGCAACCGTTTAAAAAAAAAGAGGCTATACGCTGATGACGACGGACATTTTGGTGTAGAGTGTTTCGGCTGTCGCTCACACAAGCACTAACAAGGACAGACCGACCACGCTCCGAAAGAGTGCTTCTGCCTTCAAGACACACAGACATTTCTGCACACACACACACAGTAATATCCAGCCACCCAAACACTTGCATAACACTGTCTGATCCCCGTTTTGTGACCCTGCAGCATGCCAAGCGCAGCACTGATGCAGCGGGGTGAAACAGAGGTCCTTTTCTGTCTGTCTCTCTATCTGCCTGGTGGGAAGGAAGCTGACGTCTCGTCTGATAACAGCCCTCTACCCAATTTCAGAGCTCCTTTTTAAAACCAAAAGCTGTCAGTGAAAGCAGGTCATCTCCAGCTCGTAGCATTACTCTGTACAACACCATTTCCTTCACTGGGATGATTTCTCCTGTGCTGAGAGCTCTTTGGATCAACGGTGTACAGATGAACAGCATAATATGAGATTTTTCAGAAAGGCAGGTGAGCGATAACATCAACAATAACATCTCCTCAATAACAAACAATAAAAAGCTGTTGTTTTATCCGCCCTATAGTCTAGAATTACATAGCTGACTGCAGACTGACCTCTTCCTGTGAGTGTGCTTTTGGCAGTGAGAAAAGCACATAATAGAGTACATGCATTACAGTTAGTTCTGGCCATCAAACTGAGATAACTGTACCACAAGAACAACATTAAAACATGGTTTAAAAACTGTATCAAAGCTAAAGCCTTTATACTGTCTGCAGAGCAATACATCTACAGCACAATCATATTTGAATTAGTTTAATAATGAATCGTGATTTGAACACAAGGTGAGATCTCAGTGCTCAAGTTATGTTTTGCCCACACATCATAGATTAACTCATTTACACACTTGTTTTCTTCTGTGTGGGGAGAACAAAATGGACTCTAAAGAGGGAATACAACACATTTTCTTGAACGTTCTTTAGCACTTGTGAAAAAAGGAGCGCATGAAGGAAAGAAAGATTACATAATTACTTATGAATCAAATAAATTCACCAAGGAATACATTCTGGGAAATTAATTGTTCTTTTACATCCTACATTTATTAAATTTACACATCAATAAAATACAAATATCTAGGTGTCATTTCAATAAGATCTCTCTTTCTTCAAGGCTTATACAGGTTCTCAACCAGGGCCCTCAGCAAGCTCTCAAAGAGGCAACAGTATGACATAAACCTTTAAATAAAAATGTTAAACACAGACACACAAATATACGTAAACAGAATCACACCAATAAACCTTCTAGATGCTTCAAACGTTTAACGCAAGGCTTTGCAAATCAATCAAAGGAATTAAAAAAAAAAAATCCAAATGGAACCGATTATCCTGACTCGATAATTTGCTGCCAAATTTAACTGAATGCAATTCATTATTGTGCATAACAGCCTCAACATGCATTGTGACAGGTCATGTGACAACAGAATGTTTAGCATACTGTTTAAATTGTGTTTTGTTGCAGTATGCTTACTGTTGGCCTTACTATTTAAACAAACAGTATAATGCACGTTATTCAACAAGCAGTAAGACAGTACTATTTGATATGCTTAGAACGTTAGCTCACGGATGTGTGATTTGGTGCATCTGAAGTGGCGCCCTCCTGTGGCCGTGGAAATTCCCTACACAAAGATCTCTACACCCCCTTTACAAAAAAATCAAGGTTCTGACCTGTCTCTTCCCCACCCCCTCTCTGTTCCCTCCCCCTCTCTTCACTTGCTGACTGCTGCATTGTGGGTCTCTGTAGCATTATGCTGGCAGAGTGTATACAAGCTTGCTGACACATGCAAAGCAGCACAGCCAGACATCCTGACAAATCTACACACACATGTGCACACAGCATCTCATACGCATACAACAGCCTGGATTAATCTTTTTCATGTTGTTTAAATGCTGACGTGCTTTTTTTAGTGACTGCAGATCTCACGGAAACTAGTCTGTCAAGCGCTCACAGCAGGCCCATTTCAGCCTATAATTATCAGTAGTTAGTGCTTTCTAAAATTCACACGGAGAGCTGACAACTGGCATGATTTGGGAAAACCATATATTAAAACAAAACTTCGTTGTAAATATGTGTCTTTAATTACACGTCTCACAACCAGTCACAGACCTAAAATACACACCACAGTAACATTTACCAGTTGATTTTGTATCAGACATAGGCCTAACCAAACAAACGAGTCACAGTTCAAGGATGGAGTTCGTCGCAAACGAATACCTTTGACCTCACAGAGCGAGTCTCCCTCTGTTTACACCTGGTATCCACCTCTTTTGTGCACTTTCGACCACCTCTGTCCTGATTTCCTTTAAGTAGTGAAAATCCGACAAGCTTAAAACATTTTAGTCCCCATTTATTCCTGCATTTAGTGTTATCTGCTTGTGATTGGTTCAAAAACTCATTGTAAACATTCCCTCTGATGAGCTAACCTACTACCGTGTTCAAGTAAACTACATAAATCTTACTGACTGACTAATTTAAAAGAACTAGGCTGTATCCAAAATCCTGCACACTCTCTGATAAGGTTCTTGTGAGTAAGTACTTACTTTGCTGCCATTCACAACTCCTCTCCCGTGGCCTCATGGGATAGTAAAGAGTCCATCAGATGTGCACTACAGAAGTAGATTCTGAGTACTTTTGACTTACTTCAGACATACTACTGTTGCATATGCTGGTTTGGTATCTTTTGAAGCTGGGATGCTAGTTCTTCGCTGATTTAAGCTGGTCCTTTGCTGGTTTAAGCTGGTCCAACCAACTTAAGACCATGAAAAGGACCAGCACAAACCAGCTGCTTCTCTTTCGGAAATATGGACTATGACACAATTATTATACACTCAACAAAAATAAAAACACAACACCTTTGTTTCTGCTCCGATTTTTCATGAGATGGACTTAAAGATCTAAAATTCATTCAAGATACACAATATTACCATTTCTCTCAAACATTGTTCACAAATCAGTCTAAATGTGTGATAGTGAGCACTTCTGCT
>JAUYWG010000040.1:17782967-17796405 GCA_034779775.1 Enteromius afrohamiltoni
TTTTAAACATTTTTTCTTTCGAAGCAACACAATTGTTTTTATTTTATTTTGATTATAACTAATAAATCTTAGTTACACATTATATATAAGAGTTACTGTAAAGGACATTCAGAGGACGCTCATCTGTCCAACAAAAAACCCTAATCAGTGGATTAAAAAAACATCTCAGATTTATATATTCTCAGACTTCAAGGACAGTCTTTGCATGATAACACTAATTCTGTCCCATTGTGCAGACAAGCTTAATAAATCCTTCATCGGCAAATCAACAGCATGTGTCATTACTAGATATTGTCCTTCTAATAACAGCACAGCTGCTGTATCTCTCTGCATACCAGTACCGAACAAGCTAACGCTTACTGTGATCCTCTGGTCCGGTCTCTAGGAATTGATCTAAATGAGGCCTCCCGACCTCTGACCCTGAGCGAAGAGCTGAGAAAGATGGCCTGGGTGTCTGTAACCACAGCTGTGTTACATAAACACGCCATAAACCAGCCTGTCTGTCACGGGTGAGCCTGAAGACCTCATCATAGGCACTGCGGAGCCTCACTCTGTCCTTAAATGCAGTCCTTTTAGCAGTCTGATTAATTGCCAGTGTGCTCTGAAAGCGAACTGTTAGGACACTATAGACTTCTTCATGCTTCCTACCGCACATGTTCTTTAAAATCCAGTCTGCACACTGACTTAGTGACTGTACCGAATGCTAATTGACTCTTCAAAGACTCTCATTCAGCCATAAAGCTCTTGGAGCACAAAAACGCATCGTGATATTACCATGCTTTGATTTGTCTTGACATCAAGCCTTGACACATTACTTAAATATCCTGGTTTTAGAGTGTGGCAATCTTTCAGAATTATGGAATATGTAAAAATGTCAAGGATTTACCATCTGACTATCGTGGTATTATAGTACTACAGTTTAAGGGCATCAGCATGTTCATGGAATGATTTGCTCAGACTGTGCTGTTAATTCATCCCAGCTCCACCAGACCCCAGGAGAGATGGAGAGATATAGCGCAGCGCTGGCAGACGGCCAAGCAAATATCCAAAATAATATTCAGCAGAATTCAGCAGCCTCCCCAAACCCTTACCCCCACAACCTTTCTTCCTTGTTTTGCCTTTTGTCTGTGTTTATAGACAGTTCTGATTTATATTAATATAGGTACAGCATATGGACTGATGTGTTGATTTATGTTAAACGCTGACTGAACAGCATGGGAAAATTAGTGCACAGAAAATGGATAGAAAAGAATTACTTGTGCTTTGTCGGTGCTCAGGATTGGACCATTGATTTTCACATTACAGGACTGTCCACACAAACATGGCCAGCTCATCTATTGTTCAGTCTCTTCCTGTGTGTGCAGATAATGCACCACCCAACGGCCTTCGCTCAGATCCTGATAATGTGTGAAAGGAACCAGGACACATTGTATGTGCATGCATATGATATGAAGGTTTGTTTGACCATTCGGGTTACTGAATACTGTATGTAGAGGTTATTCACATAGCATTGTGCATGTGTCGTAATCCTATATTCTGTAAGAAAAAAAAAAGTATATCAGAATGGTAAAAAATAAGTAATCAGAATGGTACAACTTTAATTGTTTAATTGTATATACTGCAAATATACATCCAATATATTTCATTTTAATTGTAATAAAATAAAAATTTAATAATTTAAATAAATGTGAAATTCACATTAAAATAGTTTTAATAAAATATGTTTTAATTACATTATAGACAGTATAGACAAAAGAACTTCAAATTAACTTCATCTTTAATTAAAATTTGATCATTTAAAAAATAAATAATAGTATCTCACTAATAAACAATTAACATACATTATCAGTCTTGGATTCTGAGATATCAGATTTTTTATTTTGGTGCAAGCACTAAATTGAATAATATTCAATTTGTTCTCATATTGTCATCTTTATATCCCTTTGTTTGTGTAAGCACCGGACTTTCCCGCTCACATGGCAGACAGAGAAAGTACGCAGTATGTATTTGAATGAATGTGGTGATAGTATTGCTCCATCACTGTCTCTCCAAAGCAGCCGTGTTTATGAGAGACTGTGTGTCGCCTCTGGATGCTTCTGGCCTCAGTCATCCATATTAATGAAGAAGAGCTGCCCTGTTCAGCAGTTCTGCCAAAGGGAATGGATTCTGGACATGGATATCCAGGTTCGATACAGCTTCACGTGAAGGCTTAAAGTGCTTTACTGCAGATTTCCGAAACGAACATCATGTCAACCGTGTAATCGTTGCAGATGAACAGTGCACAGCAATGCCACTATCATTTATTATAGTGTATCTGTAGTGTTAACATTAGAATTGGAACATAAAATGTTTATAAAATGTGATTGGCAGCCTATGAAGTGACATAAACAGTGAAGGAAAAACATTGATTAACTATCTATTGCAAAAATAACACATTCATCTAATCGAAGCCACGTCTGGTTTGATGGTTCTCTGGCCTTGTTTATGCAGCTGCATGACATGCTAAACTCCAGACATTCTCCTTTCCGCATTGAAGACATCAGGAGAAGCATCTGGAAAAATGCAGCAGGAATTTAGTTTTTAAAAGATGCTATATGTATGTGATAATAAGTGTCAGTCCAGTATACAGCCTGCAATCAGAGCTAACATTGCACAGATTGAATTGAATGTAATTTATAAATGGTTTTGGGTTTTTTTATTCAACAAAGTTGTAATTATTTGTTTTTTAATGAAGAAAAACTTGGGAAAATTTTTTTAATTGCCTTGGCAGCTAACAAAAATTACAGAAATAACTAAAACTAAAACTGAAAACGAGAGCTTTAAATATAGAAGTACAGAAAATAAAATAAATGAATAAAGTCCCTAAAATTGGACCCACTTTATATTTAGGTGCACTATCTAATAACATTCAAATTAATCATTTGATACAATTTGTAGCAACGACCTCCGTGGCTCTCTCCGACCACCATCAGTGGGAACCGTCACCGGAGTATTAGTTTCCGCCCAGACTTTTTTCCATGGAACTCTTCATCACTTCCGCGCCAGGTGTCGCTGTTTAGCACTGCTATTTAAGCGGCCGCTTTTGTGAAGCAAGTTGCGAAGTTTTGTTCAGCCCCAGCTACAACTCTGAGTGTTTTCTCTACCAATTGGATTACTTTGTTTGCGACCTTTGGACTGCCTTACTTCCTATTGACCCTTTGCTGGATACCCTGACCAACTGCCTGGACACTTACCTTGCCTTTCCTTTGACAGCCCTGTTTGTTGTTGACGACCATCGCCTGTACCACTCTGTCTGTAAATAAAGCTGCAAATGGATCCCAACATGTTTGACTCACAATCATCTGTACAACAGAAAACTTCGCCATATGAGGATCCAGCGGCTTATTACTCCATGGCTCACAAACTCACTCGGCAAGCCTCCCAACTGTCTGCTCACCACCAACAGCTGGAGAGGTTGAACCGAAGCGTGGAGGATATTGCTCAGACATTACAAACGCTCACCACGGCAGTCGCAGCCCTGACACCCTTACCAGTGGCAGCAGCATCTCCAGCCCCACCTGCACTACCTCCAGTCCCGGGTAAGCCGAAACTTTCCCTGCCTGATAAGTTTGATGGAGCCACGGGGGAAATGCCGGGAATTTCTGCTACAGTGCAACGTCTTTGTCAATCAGCAGCCACACAATTTCCCTACTGATGACAGCCGGGTGTCGTTAATTTATTCCCTCCTCACTGGACGTGCACTAGAGTGGCTTTCCCTTCATACCGGGAGTTCGTCCGCATTTTCCGCGAGGTATTCGATCATTCAGCGGGGGGCAAGGAGCCAGGTGAGGAGATCATATCACTCCACCAAGGAAATCAGTCCCCGCCGATTTCACCATCAAGTTCCGGACGCTGGCTGCATAAACTGGCTGGCCCTCTGAACCGCTCAAAGTACTTTATCGCAAGGCTTTACGAGAGGAGCTTCAGGCCGAGATGGCGTGCCGCGATGAAGGAAGGACCTTGGACCAATTCATGGACCTCACCATTCAGATCGACAATCTGCTCCGGTCTCGGCGTCCACGCCGCCTCACCAGTTTCACCGCTACCGCCAGTTCCATTCCTCCAACAGAGCCTGAGGCCATGCAAATTGGGACCACCCACCTCACATAGGAGGAGCACGAGCGACGCTTGCAAACTCATCTCTGCCTCTACTGCGGGCTGCCAGACCACATCCACGCCAACTGCCCCACTTGGCCAGCACGTCCTTCTACTAACCGGGTGAGTGACCAATCCTCCCTAACTTTGCCAATTAAATTGACTGTTAGAGGGCAGAGTGTTACCACCACTGCTTTCATTGACTCATTGACTGACTTTTTTTTGTCTCTTTCCATGTGGCTCTCGGGTGGTGGTGGCAGCCCTAGATAGAAGACCACTCGGCGCCGGCCACGAAACGGACATCACCAAGGATCTGACACTCACCGTGGGTTCTTTGCATCAGGAGACTATTCGGCTGTTCACCCTCGCCTCCCCAGATTACCCCGTGATCCTCGGCCTCCCGTGGCTGGAGCAACATAACCCGACCATCTCATGGAGAGAGAGAGAAATTGCGCAGTGGTCCTCCTACTGTCACGAGCACTGCCTCCGAGGTCTAAGGGAGACTTCAAGACCTTCACCGAATGCACCACGAAATTCCCCAGACCCCACCGAGCACGAGCACTTACCAGTTCAGTATCACGACCTGCTGGAGGCTTTCAGCAAGGAGAAGGCAACCACCTTACCACCGCACAGGCCAATCGACTGTGCCATTGAGCTCATTCCTGGAGCAGTACCTCCCAAGGGGCGAGTCTACCCACTTTCCCAGCCAGAAACTGAGAGTATGCAGAAATATAGAAGAGCTCTCCAAGGGATCTTCGACCCTGTATAGATTATCAAGGCCTGAACGAAGTAACCGTTAAATACCGGTATCCATTGCCCCTGGTCCCAGCCGCCCTAGAACAGCTCAGGAAGGCCAAGTACTTTACCAAACTCGACTTAAGAAGCGCTTATAACCTCATCCGAATCAGGCAAGGAGACGAATGGAAGACCGCTTTCTCCACCATGACTGGGCATTGTGAGTACCAGGTGATGCCGTTCGGGTTGGCCAACAGTCCATATTCCAGGCACTAGTCAACGACGTCTTCCGTGACATCCTGAACCGCCAGGTTCTTGTGTATATCGACGATATCCTCATTTACTCTGAAAATCTCTCGTCACACATCCTCCACGTCCGAACGGTCCTCAAAAGACTCATCCAACACAAGCTCTACGCCAAATTACAGAAATGTGAACTTCATCAGACCCGTATCACTTACCTGGGGTATGTCATCAGCTCACAAGGGGTAACTATGGATGAGCAGAAGTTCAACGCCATCCTCAATTGGCCCAGGCCCCGAACCCTTAAAGAGTTACAGAACTTCCTAGGATTCGCCAACTTCTACCGACGGTTCATTCGAGGCTTCAGTCAGCTGGCCAACACACTCACCACCATGACCCGGAAAGGTTCAAATATCCTTCGCTGGACTCCAGTCAGAGAACAAGCCTTCAGAGATCTCAAGGAACGCTTCACTACGGCTCCCATCCTACAGCATCCAGATTCTGAGCGTGAGTTTATTGTGGAGGTGGATGCTTCGAACTCTGGAATAGGCGCAGTTCTATCCCAACGACAAGGTAGTTTCCCAAGATGTTTCCCTGCGCCTATTACTCTCGTAAACTAACCCCGGCGGAGCAGAATTACAACGTGGGCGATAAGGAGTTGTTACAGACCATCGTAACCTGGAGTACATCCAATCCGCTAAACGTTTGAATTCGAGGCAAGCCAGATGGGCCCTCTTCTTCACTCGCTTTCACTTCAAGGTAACCTACCGTCCAGGCACGAAGAACTGTATATACTGTGTATCATACCACCGACCTGCGTTGTGGCTCCAGTTCGATGGGATCTAATGGCCGAGATAGCGGAGGTGCAACTCCAGGACCCGGTCCCCCCAGAATGCCCCCCAGATAAGGAGTATGTCCCTGAAGTCCTGCGTGAGAGAGTCATACGTCACGTGCATGAGGTACCCAGATCCGGCCACCCTGGTATTCAGGCCACCATTGAGCTCATCAGTAATCGTTTCTGGTGGTCCTCGCTAACCTCCGAAGTAACTCGGTTTGTACAACAGTGCCACATTTGCAATATAACCAAGTCTTCCCACCAAAAGCCTGGAGACTCTGCAACGACCATGGTCTCACATTTCCATGGACTTCGTGACGGACCTACCTCCCTCCAACAACTACGCGGTCATACTCACCGTCGTAGACCGCTTCTCTAAGGCCTGTCGCCTCATTCCTCTTCGAAAGCTACTATCCACCTGGGAGATGGCCGAAGTTGTCCTAGACCAAGTGTTCCGTTTTTAAGGCCTCCCTGAAGACATTGTTACAGACTGGGGCCCACAATTCACTTCACGCCTTTGGTCAGCATTCTGTCAGCAGTTAAATATTAATGTCAGTCTCACGTCCGGTTACCATCCTGAGTCCAATGGCCAAGCAGAAAGACTCAACCAGGAACTCACCCGGTTTTTGCGCTCCTACTGCTATCAGGATCAAGGAGAGTGGAGTCGTTACCTCATGTGGGCCGACTACGCACAAAATTCCCTACGCAAACCTGCCACCGGGATGACCCCGTTTCAGTGCGTACTCGGCTTCCAGCCACCTCTGTTTCCTTGGTTCGGGGAACCTACTAACTTACCAGCTTTGAACCACTGGCTCCAGTGAGGCCACTTGGAATCAGGCTCATGTTCATCTGAGGCAAGCCGTACGACGCTACACTGACCAAGCAGATCGTCACCGATCAGACCCTGACTGACTGCCTGGACACTTACCTTGCCTTTGCCTTTGCTTTGATAGCCCTGTTTGTTGTTGACGACCATCGCCTGGACCACTCTGTCTGGAAATAAAGCTGCAAATGGATCCCAACATGTCTGACTCACAGTCATCTGTACAACACATTTTTATACATATGTTTATAAATGTATAATTATACAAAGATATTGAATATAAAACGGGATCACAAAAGTACTCAAACTTAAAAACATAAATCTAAAATGAAAACTGAAAATCAAATTTGCAATTTGAATAAATACTATAGGTCATGAACCGAACAAATATTGTCATAACTTTCAATGCCATGACATAAGCTGAGGACATGGATATTAAACAGGTATGCGGTATTTCCAAACAAGGCATCCGTGAGATGGTTTCAGTCTGCTAGCAGTACAAGTCACAAGTCTTAAGTCAAGCTTTCAATGTCACCATCGACCCAGAAGGAGTAAATCACCTTGGGGGAATTTCCATTCGGTTTGAAAAGCTGCAGGCTGAGCCCAGCAATCCTTCATAAACATGGCCCCAGATAGGCAATCCTCCGCTCAGGGGTCACAGGGAAAGTTTCGTAACACAGCCATCTGTATGTTATTCATGAGGAGGTGAACTTTTAAACATTTTCTGCTTCTGTGAAAACAATGAAGTAGTAACTGAACAACCTGGTTTCTTATTAACATTGTCCTGCTTGACAGATCAATATAAGGAGGGCCTGCAGTTATGAATTATTCTCAGTGGAACGTTTAAAAAAAGGAATAGCGTGTGCTCCAGAAGGAGGAGGGTGCCCTCCACTGGATTTGGGCTTTATTAAAACACACTGACGGGAACGTTCTGAACTTTTCCTAAACATTTTTTGTGGGGTAAAGTGGGTCATTCAGGAAGTTTTAGATTCTTGGAGGCTTGGGAATGAGTAAAAATATATGTTTACGTGCCACTGATTTCGTGCTTCCTCTGTCTAGACTCCCTATGAGGGAAACCTAGCTATTCTCTTCAAACCACAGAGAGTCGTCTGCTTTTAGACTGGCCTTAGAAACACAGCACTCCACCCTACAGCAGGAAATAACTCTGTAATCTACTCAAACAAACAGCAGCAGCTCACCACAATACAGCATAGCACATATTTAGAAAAATGATATGACATGTGTAAACAGTAGTTGCTGTATGAAAATGTCACACGTTTATGTCAAATAACGTAGGCTGAACACATTGAGAGAAGATGAAATTCAAGACTTCAAACTATTGGGAGAAGAACATACCAATCGCATACAACAGCTTTGGAGATATACTGTTTATTCAGTATGTAGCATCAGTTCTGATCTTGTCAAAAAGCAACACCACTGATCAGTGCAAGTATAAACAAACTTGAGTGCTAACACTTTGATAGAGGAATAAGGAAACACAACTGGAAGGGACGATTGCTCTAAAGCTGAAAAGTAGCAGAGGTCTGTGACATGGCATTATAGAGGAACGTGTTGTTGAAAGGTACAAACTGGTGCGTGATGATTTTGATGGCTTCTTGAGCTGCTGACCCTGCAACAGAAGACAGACAACAGGCCCATTTACTACTGCCATTATGTTATTGTTCCTTTCTGGATGATTTCTGGATATGCAATTGGATCAAGATGGCAAAGGAGACGGCAGCTTTGTGCTAACCAAACATATTCTCAGTAATAACCCTAACTGGTTGCCCTAATTTTAACCCATGATTTTTTTCACTAACCCTATGTTCGTGAACTAGAGTTCATGTAAAAAAGTATCTTATGAAAATTCAACCCTTATGTCGTTCCAAACCTGTAAGACCTTTATTCATCTTTGAAACACAAATTAAGATATTTTTGATGAAATCTGAGAGCTTTTGACCCTGCATTTACAACAAAGCAACTGACACGTTCAAGGCCCATAGAGGTAGTAGAACTTTGTTAAAATAGACCATTTGACATCAGTGGTTTAACAATAATTTTATTAGGCCACAAGAATACTTTTTGTAGAAAAAAAAAACTATATTCAGCAGTTCTTTTCTTCAAGGACGGTCTGAGGCCATTATCAAATGCTTCATGGTACTCTCAATAATGGCATCAGACTTTCTTGGAAGAGAAGAAATGGTTTAATAAAGTCATTATTTTTGTTTTCCTCGCGCACAAAAAATATTCTCACAGCTTCATAAAGTGGATGTCACATGGCCTGTTTTAATGATGTCCTTACTTTCTTTCTGGGCCTTGACCATGGAAATAACACTGCTATATATGCAGGGTCACAGATCTCTTGTATTTTATCAAAAACATCTTGTGAAAAGATCTTAAAGATGGTATCTTTCATGAATCATTATCGACAGAATTTTGGGTGAACCATCTTTTTTATATTCACACAGTAAAGGCTGCTAAATAGGTTACAGTGGCTACTTGCAAATGGACCAGATAACATGATTGTTTTTCTTTTACTTTGTGATAGTAAATAAAAAGCAGCCAATGACCCACAGCATAGAACTTGCCAACATTATGCTCCTGCTACAGAAAACCATAAATCATATCAATATTAGATCGAAATAAACACTTTGTGAGTGACAGATAATAATTATTTGCAGCACACCACTTAAACAGCTGTATACATCCCTGACCACCTCCAAATGTGGTTTCATTGATGCGATCACCAGATGCGCTTAAAATGAATGTCTTGGTCCTTTACACCTGGCTTTTACCGTGTTTAAGTGCTATCCGGACACCGTATAATTATTCAAAATGCATATAGTAATGCAAGCACTGAAGCATGTTTGCATTTACCATATCATTTGCCTTTAAACGTTTAAATCTATATTGTAGCGGATGTCACAGTTTAAATGATGAATGTTTGATGAGGTGTTGATCCTGAATAAGCACGTAAACACTCACCTCCCAGGAAAGCGGCGACTGTGTGTGGCTCAGCAGCTCCATAACGGCAGCTGGAAGATATGAAAATAACATTTACACTGTTACCATCTGATTATAAACAGAGGGACCAGATGAACAGGAGAATGTGTGCTTCTTTATTATCAATATTACAAAACCATTTTTAGCATAAATATTTAGTTTGGTTTGAATATTTCTCTTCAAACCAAACAGGCTTAACTGTGAACTTTAAACTTACAACTCATGAATGTAGTCATCTTTCACATTGACATTCAGACTGTACTCCTGTAGAAGACTGTTTACACACAGCTTGAGTTTGTTAATGTCTTCCTCCACCTGGTAATTGTAGACACCTGAGAGACACAGTCACACTCTTATCATATCAGAGGGACAGAGTTCATATACTCCATCGTTTAAAGGTTTGGTGTCCATTTGAATGTTTCTGAAAAGAGGTCCGTTATGATAGTTAGGGTAGAAACTGCAATATTGTAAAATATATTGGTTCTTTTTAAAATAAACCGATTTTGGAAATAATACAGTTATATATTCAAGGTACTCCAAGAAAAGTGGCATTACCATAGCACCATATCCAAAAAAAATACATAAAATAGTGAGTAGAGTTTAGCATACAAAAACACTTGGTATAAAAAAAAAAAGATCTGTGCTATGGTTGAGTGATTCTCAGTTATTCTTATTATTTTTTTGCCTGTTTTGATGACTGTCCTGACCTGGGTATCGGGAGTGTTGCTGATAGAAGCGATCGACTGAGCGGAGCATGAGGTACAGAACCATCTCGCTGTCGGTGCTGTCCATACAGGATGCTATGGAGACAGAAAAACTGCTTAAAAACACACAGCGACACCCAAGCATGGATATACACAACAATGAACCATGTTAGTAATTCCTTCTAAACAATCCCGTACAGCGACCATAACATTTATAAACTGAGATAAACCACAGGCGGACAGAGAACCGCAGGGAAGACGTACTAATTTCATCTTTATTGAAAGTGTCCATGCTGTATTCTTCTGCCAGAGACCTGCAGCGCACCACTCTGAGGAAAGCTGCGTTTTTACCTGTGGGACACAAAACAGGCTTTAAAATCATTTGTGGAGATGGGTTTTTTTTTTTTAATTCCAAAACATGAGATTTCTCATTAAGTTCTGTAACCATGAACATCTCGTAAGTAAATAAACTGAAGGAATAGGAGAACTGAGGCACAGGATTGGGATATCTAGTTTCCTGATAAACCCCAAGATCTGTGGGAGCGTGTGTGCAGTACTCACAGAAAAGTTTGATATCCTGTACAGAGATGCTTTCTGGAGGCTTTGGAGTAAACAGATTGTTAATGTTAAAGAGCTAATTAAAGAGAGAAACTGCAGTTAATACAGAAGAGGACAGCACGTTGATTTTGTAAATACCTTTCCAACTGATTGTAAAAGTGATTCAACATGTTTGGACACAACTGCTGCATCCTTCATGGCTTTGTCTCTGTAGCTGAAATAGAAAGTTTTAAACAAATGCTGTTTTACCATGAACACACTCAGCAGGAGACTGACTGTACATGTCTGAGTATGAACCGTTAATCAGCTCTTGGTCAGCACCAATAGTGCTTTGCAATACCTGCCAGATTTCACAAACATATTGCTGCTAATAAAATGTTTCCAGATCCTGGTTCGAAGGCTGAATACCTACATGTTTTGTAACTTGATGAATTTGTCTGAATCAGCAATCATATCTGGGATGGTTCCTCGCACAGGAAGCTTTCCATTCCCCTCGTTTCGAACAAAGTCCCGCACTCCTTGTGCCATCACCCAGAAGGACGGGCTCTACAATAAGACATTAAAGAAATAAAAATAAAGAAATGAATAAATCATGACCAATATTTTAAATTACACTGGAAGCAAAATGTGAAAATTATGTGTGTAAAGGTGGCTTAGGAGTAGTTTTGCATGTTCTTATTAACCTGTGAGGTAATATTTTCACATTGCTCAGTATTAAAAATGTCATCCGTTGCGCTGGGGACCTACATTGCAATGAAACAAAGATCAAAATAATTAATATGCAAGGAACATAAACGGTAACTACAGCTTTTCAGGTGTGAGGAGTTCTACCTTGGTGGGGTTCAGAGCTGTGTTCACATTCTTGATTGCCTCTTCAAAGTTCTCTTCATCTTCAGGCGTTCCGTTCTCATTCGTGAGGATTCCTAAGAAAATACAGAAATTAAGAAAAACCCACAACGAGAGAAATGAACCACAAAAGATGGAACAACATGGCGTTACATTACCTTCTCTTATGAGTTGTCTGAAAGCTTCCTTCTCCTTATAATTCTTCGGTAATTGAGCGTTGTTCTGGACCAGAGAAGATACACTATGAGAAGGTCTCATAAGAAGTAAATAAGGAGTATAGGAGCTCATGAGGATATTTCCAAAATTACCTCACTATACCACTTTTCCAAGTATTTGGCAACCACAATTATCCATGGTGTATGACTGTGATCCTAAAATAAATAAACCAAAATAAATACAACGGTTCTTAAAGGGCATTGGTTTAAATGTGAACACAAAGTAATCAGCGATCAATCTGACCTTCTTCTCCATGCTGTCCAGGTCGTAGGATTTTATGTGGTGTTTGAGCTCTGTGAAAGGCTGGTCTAGTCTCAGGTCTTCTAGCACATTATCTGGATGAGATTCGACCACTGTAGTGAAAGACACAGACAGAAATAGATGCATTTACTTAAGTGTTAAGGATATGCAAGTTGTTGGATTGCAAGTGAACTGCCCTGTCCCACTTCTAATAAAGGAAACTCTCAAAATGTCTTTACTTCATGAAATAATAACTGTTACCTGTGTGCTCTTTCACAATCAGCCTCATGTAACCGATAAGGCCGTATGTTCGACATACAAGGAACGGCACGTCAGCCTCCCATAACACACTGCCCAGCCTCAAACATGTGCTGTCAAAATAAAGATAAATTGATCTAAAGTACCAGCAATACACTCAATCAAATATTAACATGGGTCTTTTATGTAACATAATGCATTTAAGAAATCCATGTTAATAATAAAGAAACAAAAAGATTTGTATTAGAGTGGCAATACCTTTCTGGAAGCTGGACAGCAATTACCAGACTAAATCTGTGAAAAAACTCAGGGTCGTTGTCCAAAAGCTTATCAGGACTCTGAATACACAGATACATATTTAAAAAAAGAGAGATAAAATGAGATGAAAGGATAAAAAAAGAGACTACCTTACAAAAGCTAGAACACATTTGCTTGAATTTGCGCGATCTTAAATCCATTTAGATTTAAAGGCTTATGATTAAATGTTATTAATACTGCACTCATACGTACACAACCATTCCGTTTTTAAACCTTAAAATATAAGACCATTGCTTAACGTTTCAGTCACTACATATTTCCTATTCTTTCAATTTCATAGTTTTGTGAAGATGTCTTTGACTATTTGCACAGTCGCGTATGGACTACAAGTAAAACTACTATATGTTTTGTTTACATTAACACTAACCTCTTCTACAAAGTTTCCAGACACGTCACTATTGAGCTCCTGAAGCAGTTCAGTAGCAGCCTGAGCCCTGTTCTGCAAAATAAGTACAACGTCATTCAGCGCATACATCACTTCAGGTTTGGATAGAGCTGTTATACACACACACACACACACACACA
>JAUYWG010000040.1:17805185-17825475 GCA_034779775.1 Enteromius afrohamiltoni
TTTTAACCCCCCCCCCCCCCCCCCCCCCCCACACTTCTTCACAAGAAGTTGATTTGAATTTCGTGAAAAGGGTAAGCAGGGTTTATTTGAAGTGTCAGTGGGTCACAACATTTTTCTTTTCTTGATCTTTTTCTTACATTTTAAATGTTGATGAATGACAGTCATCTGTCAACATGTGGGCCAGTTTACACAGATTGACGCCATATTGTTTCACAGAATCACATCAGTTTATCACAAAACATCAAACATAAATCAGGATGTCTAGCTTTCATCAACTTTAACATCAAGGAACTTTTCACCCTGAGAACTACAGAAAGGGAAAAAAGCACAGCCTCGCCATTTCTTTTCTTTGCTTCAAGTCCTCAAATAAACAAATTTTACTTTATCTTGACAGCCCACGTTGATTGGGCTTTACCTCCCATCCTTCGAGAAACAACGACAAAACAATGGAATGGATTCTGCAATAATTCTTAATTCTATTAATCAAAACACCAATATTCAGTTGTGAGATTATTTATTAATTTATTTTCTTCAGTGTCACGCTAATCCCAAGTAAATGCAATGCAAGTCGCTTTGTATAAAAGCATGCCAGATACATCAAATAATCATATCATAAATAATCCATTACATTCACAACTGTTCATATAGAGTAGGCTACAACATCTTCAGCTGTGACTGCTTTGTTATCTTCCATTTATAATATTTCCTTGCATTCAATTGTTATTCTTTGTTTTGGCAGGTGCACCGTAGGTTAGCTCTGACGTGGCATATGAAGTGAACTTTTCATTAAACTTAAACTAAAAGGTGCCTAGCTATTTTGGTGTTATTAGTTTTGGAAATGACAGTCATAGAGTTGAGGTAAGCCACCCAGACAGCAGCTCTGACTCAAACACATTATTTTTATTGCATCATGTTCAAGTCATTGTTTTGAAGTAGCACAAGCATGCTGTTAGACGAAAGTAAATGTCTCATCATAGTGCACTTTTTGCTGCCGTTAATTTTTTTTTTTTTCTGCTGTCGCAGCAGTTTTCACAAGCAGCTAACTTTTAACATACAGCATGTCTTTATCTTTTGCTCTAAAATCTGTTATTTGAATGTGAAAAAAATATCTTGATGTAATCATCAGTCTGTCTCTGTTTCGGTTATTGTGGCTGTAGCTGTACATGTAAGACCTTTTTGTAAAACATCTTTGATATGTGTGTGTGTGTGTGTGTGTGTGCAGGACCCACTTGCAGGATAATTTTCCTGACGTTGCATGTACAGGTTTGGTGTCAGGCACCTTCATTTTTAAAGAGCGCCACAGGTTCTCAAGTAGACAGTGATCAGACATTAGAATGGGTAGGCATTCACCCTGAACCACATAATGATCATGTAACTATGAGGATTGCCTGTTAGAGCAATTACTTTTGATTTATTTAAACGTTTCTGCAGAAACCTTTATAAACAACACATTTATTATTATTATTTTTAAATATAGTCAACCAAAATAAATATTTTTGTTATATTATTATACTTTTTATAGCCTAATAAAATGTTTATTATAAATGCAAATTCTCACAAATTGCTTTTTTTTTTATAATCTCTCTAAACCAGAGACAAATGGCTAGTAGCCTATAACGCTGTCTTTCTTTCGTTTTTCAGCATCCAACAATAAAGTGATCAAATACTTTTACTTAAACATTGTGAAGTACTAAAATCTTTTTTGCCTAAGGGTTTAGGGAAACACCAAGTGAGCTCTGCTTTTATGATTAATTGATTGATTGGCAGTCCACAGTTAAATTATATGCTAGTAATTAAAATTAAGTTAGCTATTCAAATATTTAACAGGTCCAGACAGAAGTCCTCCTCACTACACACACACACACACACACACACCGCTCAATCGGCTTTAAAGGAGGCGGGGCTTGATGGGATCAGCTCATCTGTCAATCACAGCGCTCTTCATTCATTCACCTGTTACTGCTGTCATCAGACTCGGTCCACACACAACTCTCCTCTGCACCACTCAACACACTTCTGCGCTCTTTGCAGCATCTAATCCGTTCTTCAAAGAAGAGGGAGCAATGACTGGCCATCACTGGGGATACGGGGAGGACAACGGTAAGTTAATTGCAGTCATTTAATTGCCGTCCCAATCCGTTTACAAGAAAGCATCAAACCTCAAATGTCTTTTTTGTAAATCGGTTTTGACCACTGTCCGTGCAGTGATTGCCAAGCTTTTCACACTAAAATGCATGCATTAAATTAAATACATTAAATTCAGTTAATAAATAAATAGACTTTTATTTCTGAAATTCTGGAAACTGCTTTCAAGAGTAAAAGGCTAATATTACGTCGACGCTGCACTACAGAATAGAAACTTATAAAATGAAAACTATTTGTGCAACTTCTGAAATAGGACATTATTTTTGCCGCAACTGTAGGCCTATAATAAAGTTTAAAACATGGATTTATATAAATTGCACGACTAACGTCGTTTTAGCTTGATAGTTGACTATTTAGGTGGTAAATATGTTTATGTTGACCTTTCTGTCAATTTGAAATTTGAATTTTACGATATAAAATCAATGAAGTCAAACAATTGAACAGCAAATACATTAACAGTGAAAATGATTGCCATTTATGTATTTTAGCAAGCACTCAATTAAAAGTAGATACAACTTTCAAGCCTGAAATCAAATTGGCACTATACACATTACTGGAGTGTGGTGGATTGTAGCGACTGTGGTAAATATTCCTTTGCAAGTTAATCCATCAAAACAATTTGTTTGTCTACATAACATTTAATAATATTTAGCCTAATAAAAAAAATCACGAAAGGAATGGCATTCTTCTGATGACATCAGTTTGCCAACTTTAGTGCCATACGGTAAGATCCAGGCAAACACATCCGGCCTGCTGTGAAAACACACAGCTCTGGCATTCTGAAGCGGGTTTTTGCAGCCGAGCTAGAGGTGGTGAGAAAGTGTGCTAAAATAAATCGGACTTCTTAAAGTGCATCACGGTTATGTTGTGAGAACGTACATGCAGCACACTTTTGTCAAACTTCTTTCAGTTGGTGTGGCCACTAATCGTTTTAGTTTTCTGCTGTTGGTGTGAACAGAAAAGCCAGCATTTTGACTGGAAAATGCCAATCAGATAACATGAAGTGCACAACTTCACACCACACGAAGATGTTTGTACATCAAGATTTGCTTGATGAGTGTTCCAGCCAAATTAGTGAATTAGTATAGCCATCCTTCAGTGGGTCAGTGTTGGTGAGTATCATTCATAACATGTCCAGTCATCTGTAGTTAGATTTAGTGTAGCATGTTTGGTTGTCCCATCCACCGTTAATGCGAGATTAGCCCAGTTATCTTTTAAAGGGATAGTTGCTGCTTAAACAAGGTAACCAGGCTGTATGTGATCTCAAGCCTGGCCTCCTGCTAGTTCACGAGACTAAGTTGCTGTAAGTTACGTTTACTTTTCACTGTTAAAGATTCACTGTTGTTACACTCATCAATGTCTGGTTGGTTAATATTGTTTTTCTAGGTCCAACAGAATGGTACAAAGACTATCCCATTGCTGATGGGAACCGCCAATCACCTATTGATATAGTCCCTGCAGATGCTGTATTTGATTCCAGACTGTCTCCTATCTCGCTGTCTTACAACAACTGCACCTCTGTCAACATATCAAACAATGGCCATTCTGTGGTGGTGGAGTTCATCGACTCTGATGAGAGATCAGGTTGGTATTGGTGACGTAACTTTATCGCCACTTTAAAAAGTTACTGTCATGGTTGGTTGATTGGTCTCCTGATGTTCTTATGTGAACATCTAGTTTCTGCTTCCTCTAATCGCAGCTCTCATGCTGTGCACAGCCACTGTGAAATTGTATGTATAAAATTGTGTTCAGTCATTCTTAGATATAAATATACAGACTTAAACTAAAATCAAAATAGAGGCTGATCCAAAATAAGAGTAAAAATGTAGAATAATATAAACATAGTACTCGCAGCAGAAAGAATGAAAGCAATCCTGTTTAATGTGCACGAATGACCCTGTCATTTTAGTTCTCTTCTTACCACTTGAGCTCTGGAATGTAATGACTGTTATACGAAATTGCTCACAACAAAAATAGTAACTCCGTTCATTCTGCAGTAATTAAAAGGGAGGAGAATTTAGCCCTCTTACAGGGAAACCTATTACGTAAGATGTAATATAAGTCTCATGTATCCTCAGAATTTGTCTGTGTTTCAACCTCAAACCAAAGTTTAATCTCAAAATACCCCACAGATCATTTATAAATACATGCTGTAAATGGCTTTTTTTTTATTAGAGGCAAAAACATGCTGTTTTCCTGCATATATCTTTAATGAGCAAATGAGGTGATGCTCCCCGTGCATGCCTCGGTCACTCGGGCAACAACAAACAAAACATCTGTTTAGTTTTGATTATCAAAAATCAATCGCGGTCACTCTCACTTGGCATTGCAGTCTTCGTCATCATGAAAGTTTATTATTTGCATGACATGGCTTTAAAGGCATATCAATTTACTTCTGATGTATGGTTTCCTGAGCACAGTGTGGGCTTCCACAGACTAATACACACAAGTTTATCTCAAACACACATTCACATAAGCACAGTTTGTGAAAGTCTCTTAAATGCTCTGAACAGCTTATTTAAAGTTTCTGATTTATGGTTAAAATAAACAGTGGATGGATTATTACCACACCACAGGGTGCTTGTGAATTTTGGATAAAAGGTCCCCTTTAAAGGGATAGTTCACCTCAAAATGAACATTTTTGTCATTAATTACTGATGTCGTTCCAAACCCAGAAGACCTTCGTTGATCTTCGGTACACAATTTAAGATATTTTTGATGATATCAGAGAGCCATCTGTCCCTCCGTAGACAGCAATACAACTGAAATGATCCCAGATCCAGAAACATAGTAAAAACATTGGTAAAACAATGATGACAAAACACTCTTTCCTATTGGTGTAAACAACAGCAGATTACGGTGCATGCGCGTGCTTTCCCCCGGATGTAAACAAGGCTGATTACGACAAATACGTTAAAACGTGCATACTTCTCTGTGTTGTGAAAATGGTGTCAAATGGTGTAAATGGTAACTCGCACTGTAAAAAAAAAAAAAAATAAAAAGGTAAAATGATGGCTGCCAAACAATCAAATATCTTAATAAAAATAAAGTGCAAAAACTACATTTCTTTCTATATTCTTTTTTCAGTTACAAGACTTTACTTTAATTTTATGGTTTTTTTTTTATTTTATTTGTTCCTGTTTTTACAGGACTTTTTTTACAGTGTAAACCCCTTATTTTACAGATTTTTTTCTAGATGATTATTAGGAAAGCACTAAAGGTTCTACAGGAAAAACACTGTTATTTTACAAATCAATAAAGTTTTAATGCATACTCAAGATGGAAAATTCAGTTTTATTTAGAAGACAAAATACAAAGTGTTACATTTCAGTTTTGTTTTTTTTGTTAAAGAAATACAGTACAATTAGCAACGAGAGACCGCAAATAGCATTGCAACTATGAATAACAATAATAATAATAAGATTACACTTAACTTCATTAAAATAGCTTCATTAAAGATTACAAATGTCTTTTTACTTGTTTATTTTTGTTTGTACGCTGTTGCATTTACTTAATTGATCAAATGGTGATTTTTTTACATTACATGCATCTGTGCTATCCAGTGTTTACCACCTGCCATTTCTCTCTGATTTTAGGGTTTAGTGCAGGGGAGAAGAATAGAGTAAATTCAGTTATTTTTGTTTTCTTTGCGCAAAAAAAAAAAAAATTGTAGCATCTCAAACCTGAAGATGTGTCACTGATGTCACATGGACTGTTTTACCAATGTATTGCTGTGTTTCTGGATCTGGGATCACTTCAGTTGTATTGCTGTCTTTGGAGGGACGGATGGCTCTCTGATATCATCAAAATATCTTAATTTGTGTTCCGAAGATGAACGAAGGTCTTATGGGTTTGGAACGACATGAGGGTGAGTAATTAATGACAAAAATGTAGTTTTCAAGTCTCAAGTTTCACTTATAAAACATCCTTGTCTGTGAGAATGAGAGCAAGGCAAAAAGAAAATGAGGCGTATATAAAGTAAGGAAAGGTTGGAGACAGTGTCTTGGCTTCAAATGGTATAATAGATTTTTTATTTTTTTTTCACTTTGTGCTCTTACTCAATGAACTGAACTATTAGTGGTTAGACGCACCACTTTCAGATACTCGTTGTCTTTGCATTTTGAGAGAGTGTTTAAAAAGGGTGATATTCACTTTACATGCCAGTCCGGGACATCACACAGAACATGTTTGCATTTCTTTGCACTGCTTTTCCATAGTCTTTTTTCTATGTAAACATACAGACATGCTTGACTGTTGCGCTTGCGTCATGCATCTTGTGCAATTTTCACGCATGAGACAGCATTCTGAAACATGGCACTCAAAAGAAACTTATGTCTCTATACCTTGCATTTGATATTCATTCCTGCCCTGTTTTCAAATCCAAAAACACATTCAGCGTAAATGGCCCTTTAAACTGCTCTTTCCTTTTGGCAGTGATCCGGGGAGGTCCTCTGGAAAACATGTACAGACTTAAACAGTTTCACTTCCACTGGGGATGCAAGGGTTGCAGCGGCTCTGAGCATACGGTTGGTGGGAAAACCTATGCTTCTGAGGTGAACTCTCTGTCTGCTCCGCATAGCCTATATTATATTTGTCTACACAGTCATAATCCCAATCATTTGGCTTGAACTCTGTCTCTCTCCAGCTTCATCTGGTTCATTGGAATGCCATAAAGTACAAATCTTTTGGTGAGGCGGCAGCAGCACCTGATGGCCTGGCTGTCCTTGGCATCTTTCTGGAAGTCAGTCTTGATGGGAATCAGCACGGGTTTAGAAGAATTGTTTTTCCAAAAATGAAAATTTGCTTGAAAATGTACTCGCCTTCAGGCTGTCCAAGGTCCGCATTGTTTCTTCATCAGAACAGATTTGGAGAAATTTAGTTGTTCCCCAGTGGATCCTCAGCTGTCAATGGGTGCCGTCAGAATGAGAGTCCAAACTGTTGATTAAATAATCCAGTTAATTAATTTCTTGTGAGCAAAAAGCTGTTTTTCAGAAGATAAAAATTGTGGATCATTGTTTTTCTAATGCTGATTTTTCCAAATCTGTAATGATGAAAAAACAAACTCATCTTGGCTGGCCTGAGAATGTGTACATTTTCAGCATTTTTTGCCAAACTGTTTTAAATACAAAAAAAAATAATGTAGTATTAGTTCAAGAGCATGTGATTTGTATTAGAATTAACCACATTAAACAATTTAGAAGGACAAGAAAATAAAAATTGTTTAAATAAAGTGATCTATGATTTTTAATATTATAAACATCAAATAGAGAAAGACAAAAATTGTGCATACTGTACCTATTCTAATAATGTTTGTTTGTTTGTTTCAGATAGGTGATGAGCACAGAGCTCTTCATCAGATTACAGATGCCTTGTATATGGTCAAATTTAAGGTGTGTGTATTTATGTAGTAAATTTATTAAGATTCGTTTCTGAATGAATAAATTAATTCAATGAAGGTCTTCAGGTAGCTTCCCAAACAGATGTGGCACTTTAGTCCCCTTTTTTGCATCTGATTGAATTTGGAAACACCCAGATGCCTCTTTGCATGTGATTTCATTTGGAAATATTTGTCTTGAAAAATGTTAATCAGGTTCTAAGGATTCAAATTGTCACCTCCTAAAGGTCCCCCCCCCCCCTATTTTTCTCAGAGTGTTAGTGGGTTTGTATTACGAGTAATTCTCTATTTATCCAGCATTCATTTAACCATATTTATTTATTTCTGAATGAACCAAATTCTGAAATACTATTAATTTTCTTCAATATACAGATTTGCTTGACATTTTAGTTGAATTTATGCTAAGACCCTAACCAAATATCCTGTAGTGTAGAAAACTAAAAGCAAGGTATTTAAAGTTGATCATTTAAAAAAAAAAAAAAAAACGCATTAGTCAGCCACTTATTGAAATATTGTGGCATGTGTCTGCTTCTTCAGTGTATTGTGATTACAGCCCTGTTTAGTGTCCAAAAGCTCTGCGTTGCAGTTCCATAATTTTATGCCTTTTTGTTTCTTGCAGGGAAGTGTTGTTGATTTTAAGGGCTTTAACCCAAAGTGCCTCCTGCCGAACAGTCTGGAGTACTGGACGTACCCAGGCTCCCTCACCACTCCTCCACTGAATGAGAGCGTCACTTGGATTGTGCTGAAAGAGCCTATTTATGTGTCGGAGAAGCAGGTGAGTTGCCTTCATACTTTTTGTTAACCTTATCCATAAACTGTATTGCTAATGATTGTCATGACCATCATCTGGTGTATTGACATATGTCGGTTTATGAAAATGAATGGTTGTGGAGGGAGATGGATGTGGGAAGCACTCCCACTGAATCAAAATTATTGGTAGTGATGTAAATTAGGGATAGTCCACAGTACCCCAGTGTGTTGGTGGTGACAGTCAATCTGGTCAGAAATGATCTCATCTGCCGACATGATTGCATGTCTGATTTCTTTAACTGATTTGGCATAACTAAATGATTTTATATATATATATATATATATAATATTTGTGTGTGTATGTGTACATATATTATGCACTGGTGGATGAAAATCTTTCATTCTGTTGTCCTAGAACCAAAATGTAAATATATATATTAGACGTTATGTTCTGTTATCTGCAGATTTATCTATGCTTACAAATGTCTGATTAAGTGAGCAAAACTCTGAATGAGTGTTAGTTTGGAAAAAATGAACAGATCTTGTCAACATTAAAACAGCTGAAACCCTACAGTGGACTTGACACCCTATAGAAGTAATTTCAACCCCAGCTGCATACATTGCACGTTCAGAAATGAGCTTTTAATCAGCAATGTTGCATTAAACTGGTTGAAAGACATGTATAATGGAATAAAGAATTTCTATTTAAAACATATGCTGTTCTTTTAAACTTTACATACATCATATTAAATATATATCACAGTTCCCACAAAAAGTATTAAACAGCACAAATATACTCAAAACCTATATATATATACATACATACACACACTACTGTTCAAAGATTTGGGGTCAGTAAGATATGTAATGGTTTTTAAAGATGTTTCTTCTGCTCATCAAGGGTGCATTTATTAGATTAAAAATCCAGAAAAGAATAATATTGTGAAATATTATTTCAATTTAAAATAACTGTTTTCTGTGTGAATATATTTTAAAATGTATTTTTTTCCTGTGATACAAAGCATCATTACTCCAGTCTTCAGTGTCACTTTCAGACCTTTCAGAAATCATTCTAATATGCTGATTTATTACTAGATTTGTCAATGTTGGAAACAGTTGTACAGTCAAATATATTTTTTGAAACCTGTGATTTATTTTAATTTTTTTCCCCTTTTTTTTCTCCTCAGGATTCTTTGATGAATAACAAGTGAAACACAACATTGTTTTTTTTTACCAAATATAAAGCATTTCTAAAATATAAATCTATGCTGTGACTTTTTTGTTAATAGATTTTTAATAGATCCTTTGTTAATAAAAGTATTAATTTCTTTCAAAGAAGAAATAATAAATATGTAGACAGTAGTGTAATATTAAACTAATGTAACAGTAGTTTTGAACATTATAATCCATTTTAAATAAATGCTTCTCTTTTTAATATTTTAATGATCAAAGAATCCTAAAAAAAACTATTAAGCAGCTCAACTGTTTCCCACACTGAAAAATCTGCATATTATAATGATTTCTGAAAGACTGGAGTAATGATGCTTTGTATCACAGGAATAAGTTGAATTTTAAAATATATTCACACAGAAAACAGTTATTTTAAATTGAAATCATATTTCACAATATTATTTTTGTCTGGATTTTTAATCTAATAAATAAAGCCTTGATGAGCAGAAGAAACATCTTTAAAAACCATTTAATATCTTACTGACCCCAAATTTTTGTATGTGTGTATATATATATATATATATATATATATATATAAACACACACACACACACACACACTGACAGCAGTGTATGCTGACAGCAAACGGTTGAGTGTGTATGTCCTTTACTTTGAAGTGTCATATTACTAGATTTGCTTTTCAGATCCATAAGTCTTTGTCCATCTGAAAGACTGCAGTGGATTTGGTCTTGGCTCTTGTCTAGTCCCTCAGACTTTGAACTAGGAAATTGAATTAAAGTAAGCATGAGCGGTTTGGCATGTTGGCGGCATAGTCGTGACAGCGGCCTAGTGTGTCTGGCATGAGGCCACAAGACTTTGATCTTGTACAGCTTATTAAAATGATTGATGAGCTATAAGTAGCAAAAGCTCAGGAGATTCGCAGTGTGGAGAACCAAGCCTGTTACATAAGACTTGATACCAAAGTTGATTTCTTTTGCAGTGCAGCGTGTCACTTTGCCAGGTTCTGTCTCACATGCTGTTTTTTTTTTTAATGCTTTTTGGCCTTAGATGGGAAAGTTCCGGATGCTGCTGTTTAACGGAGAGGAAGAAGACGACCGAAAGCACATGGAGAACAACTTCCGACCACCACAGCCGCTGAAAGGCAGGACAGTGCGGGCCTCTTTTAAGTAGCCTGGACCACTAGTTATGATCAACTATATATCAAGACTGCTCTAGAGTCACCTCCGAGGTTGAAATGTGAATAATAAGGGTGTGGGGTTTGTTCAGTCATGTCACTCTCTGTCTGCTGCTTAAAGGTTTTGGCCGATGACCTCAAACACAGTTTGACTTTGACATTGATCTCTTTGAATCCGAGGCTCTACATTTTTAGATCCAACTTGATCAGGCTTGTGCAAACAGATCCTTTTTGCAGGTGCCTGAGGTAGTTGTGCTTCCAAAGGGTCCAAGCTGATGGGGTCTGATAAGCTGCATGGCTGTCGTCTGCTTTCTCACTGCTGTAGGAAAGGGTCAGTAATCCAGGATCCTGAAATTGATCCCATTGCTAACGTATAGGGCATGTGTGGTGTTATTTAAGCTGTTCGTAGTAAGGCTCACGGTGCCTCCAGGAAAACAGACCTGGTGGTGGCAGGATGGCACTCCATTAATCGCTGAAAGTTGCATGAAAATGTCTTAGTAATGTTTGTAGATAGCATTTCTGTTTACTTGATTTTTGTAGCGAATGTTCTTGTACTGTCAGTAAAGCCTTATAAATGCTCTTTCGGTAATAGGAGGGTGATGTTTGGGGGTTGAAGTGACTGATGGATTACACTTTAAAAACAGTTCCTATTATTAATGTAATTCCTAATGGAATCTCTGGCACGGCTGTAGGAGTGTTACGGAAGATCTCTAACAGGTCAAAGCTGTATTAAGACTCGACTCCTGGACAACATCCAGCTGAAATGGTAGAGATTTTCTTTTGGGTGTGTGGTGGCTGGCGTGGTTTCATATACATTTTATATTGTATTTAGTTTTTATGGTCAAAATAAAATGATAAAATATGTACAAAATAAAGTTATTTTAATAATCTGTGTGTCTTTGTTACTGACTTGATTTGTCATTGTATTTATGCATTAAAATGTTCTAAATGAATTTTTCACAAACAGAACAAAGAAAAACTTAATTTGAAAAATCTCATTTGAACATACTTGGTCAAAATCCCAAGTTATCCACCTCTTTCTTTAACGCGGAAGTAGCCTATGGTAAAGGCTTTTCGGTTTGTTAGACACTAAATAATGAGGAGAATAACAGCGTGCAGTAAACAAAAATGATAAAAAAACTAATACTTATCTGTGTGCATGCATGATTAATGTAAACAATGATGAGAGACTCCATTCTCCCTAAAACAGCTGAAGAGGTTAACTGGAGAGAATAAAAGTTGCTACTTTTTTTGCAACTGGGAACATAGCAGTCGCATTGCTGTCTATGGAGGATCAGAGAGCTTTTAGATTTGATCTTAATTTGTCTTCCGAAACAAACAAAGGTCTTACTGGTTTGGAACAACATGAGGGTGAGTATGTTAATTCATGAAAGACATTTCATTTTTGTGTGAATTAACCCTATAAAACCCTATCGTGGCTAGACAGAAAAAAAGAGAAATGTTTGCCATCTCTCTCTCTCCACCGTTCCCACACCTCAGATCTCAATTGCATATTAACCCTTTTAGTTTTTGAAGTAAAAAGCATGAAAATACTATATGAAACTTATTGTCACAGCCAGTGGCCACTTCATAAACTTAGCCACCAGGTCAAGGCTGTCTTATGAACTAGTCTTCCTTGACCAACAAGCAGTTGCCAAGGGGTAAGCGAGGCGGTCTTGCTTTACCAATACAAATAAGACCAACCCTATCTGGATTAAAAAAATTATCATTCCTAAAGAAAGACAAAGAAAAGGATGAAAGATAGACACACACACACTTTCTCATTGGATCTAAGCCTAAATACCTTTATCTAAGCATATTTGAAAAGTTTACATCTGTGAATTAGGTAAAGTTACAATGGTTTTGGTTCTAGACTGTTCTTTCTCAAGTATTCATGTTTTTTGTATTCATCCACACAATAAGATGCCAAATGTCTAATAAAGAAAAAAGTAAACTTGCAGCACAATAATATTATTCTCACTAATGCTCATCTTTAGTTTATTTGAATTAGATAGTTGCCTCCCGTAAGAAATTAATTTAAAGAGGAATTAAAGAGTACGGAGCCTCTCTGGCGCCCTCATATGGTGATAATGGATCAACAATCATTCCCATTACGTTTGTAGATACCGTTTACATTGAAAAAAGTTGCATGGTAGCCTTAGCTTACTGCAGCTGTAAAATAATTTGTGATGACAGGTTTATATTCAAGTTATTATGTGCATTGTTCCTACATTACTAAAAACATTTCATTAAATTGTTTCATGCAAAACAACATCTCAAACACATATCTTCATAAACTGCAGTTCTGTCCTCAAAGTTAATTTGATTTAGTATATGTTAATTTAAATATTTTGAAGTCACTAATGACCTGAAAGTGATTTGAAATCAGTATACTCTCAGTCGTATACTGCAGTATATATTATGCATTCATTTATTATCAATACTGCACTTACACCCCATAAGCTTTTAAGCTTTTACCAAAAACTCAAGCATGTGTGCTGAACACGTTTTCCCGTAACACTGCAGTTTTTCAGTTTAGTCTATGTTTACAGCCGTTAGGACTGACAGAGGCTGGATAATGTTTAACCTCGTCGATCTGTGAGTCACCATTTTCCTGCAGGGAGCAGTCTAAGTGTCTTGGTGTGGAATATTCAATAGCACAGACTCGATCCATCAGTAATCAGGCTAAGGCTCATTACACGGGGAGAGAAAGGATAATGAGGAGGACTGAGGGGTGCTCACTGTTTGCCCAGACATGTGCTGCGGTGATACGCACACAAAACTTCAGCAATAATCAAGGCCGGGACATGTCTACTGCTGCAATTAGCTGGCCTTGACATTTGCTCTTGGTTTTTCCTCGAATGAGACATTTTTAAAGACAATGCGCTTAGGATGTTCATATTAGCTTGTAGACCATGCACAAATACAGCTGTACGGTAAAAGACTACATGTGTTTTGTGCTTTTTACATTTTTTTTTCACTTTAAAGGTTACAAAAACATTTTGCTCAATTCGTATATATCTATATCTATATCTATATATATATATATTAATAACATTAATAAAACAATAAGAATATAACAATGTGTTATGTGCGTCTTTGTAATTATTTGTCAAACATACTAGCAATTTCTGAGTGAAAATTGTTTCACTACAAGCTTTTGTTTCAGTGGCAGCATTGTTTTCACTCAGAACTTGCTATTTCCGACACTTGACATTTTGAATAGAATTTTCTTGAAAAAAATAACTAAATGATTTTTACAGTGTCCGCCAGATGGCAGCATACAGCTACAAAGTCAAGAGGGTTTAGCGTGGCATTGTAAGCCTTCAGTGTACTTCAACAGGCAATCAAATCAATTTAATAGTCAAGACATGTTATATTAGTGTGCTGTATTATTTAATAAAAAATAACAACATCAAAACTATATATCTTATGCATTCTGTATTTATAGCATCAGTAACGTCATACACACTTCCTTTCTCCAAGGTCATGCGTTTCCTGATGACATCATAGTATCTGATCCTGTGCATGAAGTGATGATGTCATGCGTTTGGTCGCTAAGTGATCCCAGGTGGAGGCATATCTCTGCTGCCTCCGTTGTCTGTTATCTGTCATTTGAGCAGTCTGATTTATGGAAATGTTTCTGTTTGCAGCTTCATTAACTATGAAAGAGGCTGGATGTCTAGTATATATTTAACATATTTGCAGAAATAGAATTCCCAGAATAGCCACTGTGCACAGATCAAGGATACCTGAGCAAGCACAAAATGTATGGCTGCAATCAATGTGTCATGTAATGTAAACTGCGTCTCGATGCCTTAAAAATAGCAGCAAGCTGATATTTTTGGTAGCGTGTATATAACCACCGTCTCAATCTGAGAAATAACCAATATTGCCCGAGGGAAACCAAAGCAGGCTGAAGATAAAATCACAAACCCAAGCTATTGCTCCTTGTTAGTCGTTAAATACGAGACATGGCCACAAAAATAAATGTCATTAAATGTTATGGTGTTTTAGATGCAGCCTCAAGCTCCCGATCCTGTTTATCTCACAGGCTAAGAATACACCATCAGACAACTACTTTTAAATTCACAACTATTTAAAAAGTCAAATACTTTGTTCAGCTGCCGTATAGTGATTGTACAAGACTGTGATATGGATAAATTGATTGTAGTCAATCAGTCATTCTGAGTCAATCTAAATCTAACTGAGATTTAAAGCGACAGAAAATAATGCTATATGACTTTCCTTCTTCTATGTAAGGAAAACATCTCGTTTCTCATTTTCTTATTGTTAACGGTCACCAAAACTATCAAAATATTTCCTTTTGTGTACCGCAGAAGAAAGTCATAGAGGTTTATCTATATCCCCATAACCTGTCATATTTATATGTGAGACTTGTTATTTTTGTAATAAAAATTGGTGTAGAATTAGAATTAGATTTTTTTTTAAAGCTAGAAAATCCAACCAAAATCTGCTATACTTGATCAGAGACTGAACTGTCCCTTGTGAGAGATTTAGATAAAGCAGCCTGAGTGACTAAAAATCAGTAACAAACCTGAAAAATATTTTTTGCTATCCACGTTATATTTCAGTTTCAATAACACTGTGAACTTTTATAAAGGTACACTGGATCATTCATTTTAAACGCATCATTATACAAACACATGGGGGGAATTCTGCGCATGAAAGACCAGCGACTGGCAGATCGATGTGCTACTTTTCTCTCCAATATGGTGGGAAATGAAATGTGGAGGATGTTAACTATGACCAGATGATTGACAGGGCAGTTTAAGCTGACAAGATACGTAACTGTGCAGCACAGCGGACTGTTAAAGATGCAAAGCTCTGATACACACCCCAAAACAGTTCCTTATTTTAGGACATATAAAAATGCGTATTGGAATGTACTTTAAGTGATTCTTTGTATTCAGCTTTTCGCAGACTGGAGTGAGGAGATGGTAAGTTTGAGTGTTAAACTGCAGGGGGCAGTCAATGTAGGCCAGGTTTATTTCACCTCACCACATCACTTCACAGGCTGATGTTGCCATGGTTACAAACAAGCAATCTTCATATACCTCTGAACAAGTAATCTTTTGTCTTTTCACATCAGATAAATAAAAGGAAACTGAAATATCCACAGAAATGTCCCATGGGTATTTTTATCCAGGTACACGTCATGGAGAGATTTCATTAAAATTCTCCTAGGTTTCATTCGCTGAGACCAATATGAGTTATCTTCTCAACCTTGATCTTGAGCATACTCTGTCAAATCACAGCTTGGTATGATTATCACCATTAGTCACTGAAGCTATATACGCAGGAGTAAGCGTGTGATTACTGATCTGGCTATCAATAACTCATCATAGTGTTCCCAATTGGGGGTCAGGGATGGTCCACATATACACTCTGACTGACTGACCGGGTCAGTTTCCAGTAGGGTTTATAGTTACAGGTTTGGTGGGGTTAGTACGAGCCTGTCCTGCTAAAATAGCATTGCTGAGAAGTGAGAATCCTGGCAGGACCGCAGGCATGCCTGTTTCATGTATGTACTAGTAATACTGGCAGAGGTGCTAAGAGGGGTTGTTGATTCCCACACACAGTTTTCATTGATGAGAATTACTATATCAGTCCCACAGGCCATCATTGGTCAAAAGATTCGGTCAGTCTGGGGTTTTTCCCAGATGATTATGGTGACATGGCCTGGATGCACTCTGATGGCATATAGACCGAATCATAATGATTCACTGATTCATAGTCCAACCATTTGAATCAGTATCACCATAGCAACCAAACAGCAAAGCAGTTGTAGGTATTACTGGCAGTAATGGATATTCAAGGCTGTATCATAGTGACATGTCTTGCAATATTTTGGAAATGACACTTCAAGGGTGTTCCCCTACCTTAAGCGATACATTTATAAATACTTTATGCAAAAGTGTAATACTTCAAATAATTAGGTTAGAGGAGATGATCAGATCGTGTCAAATCTGCTGCTTCTGTTGTTATATGGATTATAGAGATCTGTCACTCCGCAATAAATATTATCAGAATGCCATTTATTTTTAATACTGTAATAAAATGGTACGAATATTTACATGAAATATCCAAAGTAACCTAGCTCAACACTTATTGTTTTTTATTGGATGAGAGGTACACTACAATGTTCCCTTCATTAACAAAAAACAGACAGAACAATGGATATTTAGGATTTAAGTATCAATAATTGTTTGGTAAAAATTTGTATCCATTAAAAGTGAGAAATCAACATTTTACTCAGCCATACCGAACAGCACTCATTAAATGATTCAAAGCCTTCTCACTATCCGCTCGTCTCCTTATTATTAGATAGATAGTGACATCTCGCTTTTAAACCCACTGACTATATTTATATGGGATTTCCTCTCCCCCACACATTTATAAATGGTTGTGTGTACATGACATACACACAGTATATAGTTTATTTCTGTAATTCTGTGACTGTTGAATTCACTCAGGCCAGCTCAGAGATGGGAAGAACAAAGTGGCCACCATGTCTGCTTTCTGTCAGTTGAAAAGCCGCCCTCTTGAACATGCCATCACATTAACCTTTCACCCAAAGAACAACACTCAGATGTGTCAGAATGGTCAGTCTCCCACCGCACGGGTCACTTCTGTATTACACTGTGCTCACATTCTCAACCACTAATTAAACATGTTTTGATGTTCCAGTCAGTAAGAGGTTCAGCTTATGTGTGCGAAATATATAATGGGTTCCTGTGGATCAAACAGTACAGCAACACATGCGTTCAGTTCCCAGGAAAATGTAGCCTATACAAATACACTCTGAAAGTGTATTTTCAATGTAAATGAAAATAAAATGTTGTTATTAAATAGTTTTTAAGCAAATAAATGGCTGGAAACTTCTACACCGCATGTTAGAGCCATTAATAACAATGCAGTGTAAGTTGCTTTGTGTCTGCCACTGCAGATAACATTTTTACAATAAATCATTAAAGTAAATTGGATGACTGGCATAGGCAATAAATTAAATAAGTAGAAAGTATATTTGTTTATTCATGGTCTGTCTGAATGCTGTATTCTGATTGGGTGGAATGTATACAGTAAAACCGTTTAATACACAGGTACTTGTCAGTTTAATCATCGTTTTGCATGAATTTTTTTGGCTCAATCCACAAAGAAAAACAAAAGCTTGGCTTCATAATCTTTAATCCAGATCTGAAAATGCTCCTCTCCTTTAAAATGACGTATATTCTGTGATGATGTCAGTTTGACGTAGAAGCGTCTGCCATCTTGTAACAGTCCACTTTACTGTTGCCAAGTGTGTAGCTGTCCTGCAAAATTGAGCTACTTTAACACTCTTTTCGCTGGATGTTTTTTATGTCCGCAGGTTGGAGGGATCCCAATATCGTGATATTTAGCCCACATGGAATGCAACTTATCAGGGGAACCTCGCCAAACCCCACCTGAACTAGTTTTTTTACCGGGAATCCCCCTGAATAAAGATTGGGCTAGTTTTGGGCTAACTTTAAGTAGCAATCAGGCGGGTTTTGCTGTGAAAACCTGGCAACCTTGGTCAACTTGGTGTCATTCACCACACTGTAGGGTTGCAGACCATCAGCTGTGCAGAATTGTGCCATATTTCAAATATTTAGTGTTTATGGTGCATGGCATCAAGTCAAAAATATGGCGGATATGGTGTTGTTGCCCATAGACACAGTCACTAATGAGGCATCTATGTAAAGCTATGTCCTTAACCACTCCCCTTCAAATATTTACAATAAGTAAAATCACTAACTTCCAGTACACACATACTTTGTGCTGCTTTAATTGATGCACTCAAACCCACACACACTACTAGAACACAAAGACACACATATACATATATTGCGCACGAGAGAGAGAGAGAGAGAGAGAGAGATCGCAAATTGCGCGGTTGTAAATCCATACAGTTTCAACTGTTTATATTTAAACCTAAACTTAATTCATTTCATTTTGCTTAACTTGTTGTCCAAAACCTATATTGAATAAAAATATATATTTTTATTTTTTAAAATAAAGAAAAACGAATAAAAATGACGAAAAACAGCATGCAAAAAATCATGATGTAAAATATAAATAAATATTTATAAAATATAAAAATAGATAAAAATAAAAACATTAGAAAATAATAACAATAATAGTTTCCCAATATACTAAAATTACACTGCCTTACAAGGGTGAAAGTTTTTTCTGTATAACTTGGACAAATGAATCTCATGCTTGTCACTGTCATATTGTCATCTTTCTTGACTGCGAGGTTTTCCTTGAGGAACTCCACCACAGGAGTCCATTACTGCAATAGCATTTCATCCTGGACGGCCTCCAGTACATACAAACTTTGGCTGGAGTGTCACTCACTCTGCACCAAGCACTATCTCCCAAAACCCCAGCCACACTGAGGCCATGGGGGTCAGTCATGCTTCCATCAGAAGTTTCCATCAGAAGACCGGTTGGTCAAAAAATAGACCCCTCTGCCTTTTATAAATCAAAGCATCCCTATAAAAAGCTTAGCTGGTTGGTGGCGATGGTGGTGAGGCCCTATCTTTAGCTTTATTTATGCACTGGTGTTGACAGTAGCACTTGCATGCTTTCCAGCCACCATTCAATAGGTCACATGTCTGGCAGGGCTTTGTTGCTGGAAAGCACCACCTTGCGAGAAAAGCTTTTGCACGTGTGTTTCGCCAACAGTCCTAACCGTAACAGCACCAATTTTAACTTAACGGCAAATCAGCTGCTCACATTCTTTCCATTCAATTACTGCTTTAAGAACGTATTTAGACAAAGAGCTGCAAGTAGTGGGGAATTATCCATTCTGACTCATGTGGTTTCAGTAATGTAAATCAAATTTAAATAAAAATTAACAGGACAGAATGCTAGATTTTTTTAAGAAGATAAACCACAAATATATACATAAATTTTAATAGTAAAATAAAATAATAAAACACACTAATCATTAATCCCATCTATTGTTTTTCTGAGTCACAAACAAAATAACATTAAGCTGTCTGCAATCTAAAAATGGATTCTGGCTGATCTCCATCCAGCTCTCTTGTCAACTGTGTGTTTATCTGTGTAGTCAATGCAATCAATATGTTCAAGTTTCTAGAGAACGTGCTCAACAAAATAGCCACCATCTTATCACCTGCTAACATGATACAGGAGTACATGGCAAATTTCGCAGGTGAAATCAAGGGGTGCGAGAAGGGTTACTCCTGGCTCTTTTTCTGTTTTTCAACTACAGTGTTTCCTTGGTAACGGCTAAAATAACAGGTGACCTAAAAGCAGTCTCATGCATGGGATAAAGGGTGGCCAGCCATTCAAAGGTATTGTGCAGGATTATTTGAGAAACAGCTGATCGCAATGAAGATAGACACAGCCTATGGTTCAATGCAGGTTAAGGAGCAGTTAACCATTCAATATAATGCATTAGTGGGAGCCTGTTTGTGCTCATTGACAAAAACTGAGAAACTGATGAAATTAACAAATGAAAGCATTGACTGAGCAATCAATAAATCAGTCAAACAATAAATTATGAAGGCAGTCAGTCAATTTTATATATATATATATATATATATATATATATATATATATAA
>JAUYWG010000040.1:17825575-17860335 GCA_034779775.1 Enteromius afrohamiltoni
TCCACATCATTGCATTCAGTTTTTATTCACAATTTGTTTAGTGTCCCAACTTTTTTGGAATCCGGTTTGTACATAGAATCCACACTATATGCCATGCCACAAAAGATTTATTATACTGCGCTCAGGAGATCAAGCCATGAATTATTAATATACTGTTCATAAAAAATATGCAACTTCAGCCATTGTTCAGCAGATTTAAAATGGTGTTAGATTAAGCTGCTGCTTGCATTGGTTCTGTGTTCTCTTTACTGCAGGAGATGTTTTAAAAAGACATTAAACTGATGCTAAATACTGGTCAAGAGCTGTCAAAGGCTGTGCAGATTGAGATAAGTGCTGCAAAGCTCAGTGGCATTAGTCTGCATTTAACCAAGAGAGAGCTACAGTAGAAAACATTAAAACAACTTATTTGAAAAGGAATGTTTCATTTATCTTGCAAATAACAGCCGAGGCCTAAATTAAACTGCAACTAAGGGGAATTTCATTGAGTGTTCGCATTTTAAGCCTGTTAAAATGTTTTTTATACCTTCATGTATTAACATATTATGTTATGACACCTATATAATAAAGGCATTTATATTTTGACCTGAATATTAACTTAACTATAGAACAGATAAAAGTTTATTTACATTTGTATTGTTGTTATAACATAATTTCTTTAAATAGAATTTCACACAATTTCATGGAAAATTAAACAATAATTGGCAGACCACCAAATGGTACTGAATGACTAATAAACATTTGGCGACATGCGACCCATTTTAAATAACGTTTGGGTTTCAATTAAAATGCTTTTTGATAGGTAAGCTGAACTTAAGATTTGGCTCTTGTCAGCAGTTTATATAATATTGCATATGATACAATATTAAGTATATGAATAATACTTTATTTTTTTTTATAACACTAGGTGACATGAGTAATGCAGAAAATGCATTCTTCACCTTAACTACAGTTTATGACAATAATCTATCAAAGATCACACTGAAGAAGTACATATATACATATATAAAAATATTCTGTATCTGTAAAGCTTTTTTTTGTAACCCTTGCTGTAAAATACGATTCCTTGAAGGTCAGAAGCTGTCAGATATCAAAGTCTGTGTATTATTTTTGTCTATCATCTATAGTATCTTATTTCTTCCTCCTCTTATACCCTCCCTCTCATTTTCGACAGTGCTTCAAGACTCAAGACCACGTAACACAGGCAGCTGTGAGTCATATATCTTGTTCTCATCTCATATCTCTCCTTTTTTCTCTCCCGTAACCATTTGTGACTGAGCATTCAGGACCGGACTGATCTCTCATCTAAGAGTGCTGATGGAGGCAGAAGGTAATTGGATGGTGAACCGTGTGACCTTTACACCTCAAATCTTTGATCTGCACCCCATGTTCAGGTGCGGAGCAATGATGTAGAATTCTTTACCACACACACACACATTGCTCACACACCGCAATTTCTCAGCTGGTGACTCATTTACTGCTAGTTACAATGTCTGAGATTTCTCTCACAGTGTGTGGATGTGGCCCAGAATTTTTAAATGAGATTTGATACTGAATAGAGCCTGTCACCGAATTTTGAAATGTCAAGTGTCTCGGCAGCGCTGATGATTCTGAAAGAGAGAAAGCCAAGGGATGTTGATTTTCCCTAGATGTCTCGCATTGATAGCATCGTCTTCTTGTACTTGCTCTGTACAATAACTTCAGTTTGATGGACATGTTTATTCAAACAACATGAATTGACAGCCCTCCACAGTGAATGCACAGCATGAGGGGGGTTAAAATATCTCTTACGCCCATCTTCAGCCACCACCTCCATGGTGTAGGTGCTGTTCTCCTCTCTGTCTAAAGCCTGAACCGTCTTGAGCTCTCCTGAGTACTTCCCAATAGAGAAATATTTCTTAGTGTCTCCTCTCAGCGAATACCTGTGGAAACAACAGTATGAATTTGAATCACATATGACTGTCTTTCCTAATGAAGCAAATATACAGCAATATTATGGATTATAATATTTCTTGAGCTGTTTAGCCAAGAAAACAGAATCAGTCATGAAATAACGTGTCAACATCTGAACAGCAGGATAACACCTGCCTGTACATGATGTACAATCCAAACAACCTGAATAGACCACAGTAATAGACAATGACAGTAAGACACATTCAATATATTAAATGATGCTCCTGTGTGTCTATATTTAGGTGTACACCTCTGGATTAAACGTTTTTAAAGAGTTTTAGTTTTTTAAATAGATTGGAGAATCCCTCGTAGTTTACGAAAGTGAAGGACATCTGGAAATTGAGCAGGAATCGATACATTTGGTATTGTGATAGGTAGCTGTACTAATTAAATGAGTGAAATATCTCCTTACCTGATTGGATGAGAGTCAGGGTCATAACCTCTGATTGTGGCAATAACACGTCCTGGCTCCTCCCCTTCTCTGACAGTGACTTCATAATGGCTTTGAGACAAAACGGGGCCTTCATTTATGTCATCGATAAAAATGGTGACAGTTGCTGTCGATGCTGGTCCGTATCTGCTTCGGACCAGAGCCACTGGGTTCTGAGCGCTCAGTACCAGTATGTACTCATTCTCCCTCTCAAAGTCCAGCACCTGCACACAAATGAACACACTCTTACTACAGTATGTGTTTTTATGCCTTGAAGATGGCTTCTAGACACTCTGTAATTATGAACATAAAAAAGTCCTGTGATTTTCACTAGACCACCCGGTTGAAAAAACAAAAACCAACAGATCCTGGTTAGCTGTGTTTTGAAGCATGGCTGCTGGTTTGAGCTAGTCATGAGCAGGAGCTACTTGCTTAAGGTCTGCACATGATCAGTTTAAACCAGTAGTCTTTTTCAATAGGGCAGGACAAGATCACACTGAGATCATCTAACTAGTAATCACAATGCGTCAAAATACATTTCCGAAGGTTAAATGTGGTTCTGAGGTTCTGAATGACCCATTGTATGCTCTGATGTCATTCATCAAACTGAAGGTCAGGTATTTCTGTGGATGCGCACCACGACCTGCTGACATCACTCAATTTCTCATACACTGGGCTGTCTTTCAGAAAACAAGGCTGTAATACAAAAGGTAACAGAATGCAGATAAATGTCGACATGAGACTGGGGGGGGAGAGTGTCAAAACAGTCTGTGTTTGTTCATACCTGTCGTCTTTACATTCTGATGTCTCATTTAACTGAATTCTAAATGCTGCACCTTTGAAGGTGGTTCGCTGAAAAATCATCAACAACAAAAATCATCTTAAATTGAGAACAAACTATGATGTCAGTGATGGTGCAAATGCTGAATCTGTATTTATGTTCCCAGAAAGGATAAAATGAGAAAAACAGAGACAGAGAGAAAAAGATTAATGCTATGCTATGACTGGAAATGAACAGCATTACCATTTTTTTCTAATAGTAATATTACATTCAAACTTCACTTAATGTAATTCATTAAGTTACTCTAATTCACTTGTATTTTAAGAGCAGACAGCATTCTGACCAGACCCTGATGTTTGGCCATTCCTTGCCCTTATTCCAGATGTTATCTCAGTCAAACAAACAGTCAGCCACAACAAAAGTGTCCTGTACAACTAGGATCTACAAATCAAACGGCAACCAGAAACTTGATAAGTTGATGACCAGTTAAGACTTAACCACTCCTCCACAATCACACAACCTGGCAGGTCCAACTTTATGACATGAGGAAAATATTCTCTAATAATGTTGCTAAAAGCTCTATTTGTCACAAGCCGCACCTCTGTGGCCATCTCCGGAACTCAGCAGCGGGAACCTTCGCCAGAGTTCTGATGTTCCTACCCGGACCCTTTTTACCCACGCACCTTGGCTGATTCCCGTGGCAGGTGTAGGTCATTACCTGGCCTATATAAACAATGAACGGATGCTTATTCCTCGCGAAGTCTTGTCCTGCCCCGCAGACATTACTGAGCGTTTTCCTGGACTTATTTTCTGGTTGTTATTTGGATTGTTTTTTGGACTTTGATTCTCGCTGCCTGCCCTGACTTATCTGCCTGGTTTATCATTTCTGATTCTGTCTGCTCCTCATACATCTGTCTGCCCATGTTTTGACCATTGCCTGCCTGACACTGAATAAATCTAAGCTGCTCATGGATCCGACTGACTCAAGTGGTTCGTCACACTATTGTTCTGCTCCAAATCCTCAGCCAATCCCTGCATAAAACGAACACCAAAAATTGATCGAACTAATTGTAAAACTGTAAAAACTGAGCCCTGGATGAATGGCCTGCTAAATAATGAGTTAACTCTTTTCATATGATAACCTCAAAAAGTATTTTTACATGAGCACATAATGCGTATACATTTCAGTGCGTTGTCAGTACCATCCCACTTTTGACCAAGTGGCATTTGAAAACAAACTATACTAGACATTTTCTGCTAATTTATTTACACGAGCCATTATTTTAACCAACTGGGTTATTTTTTACCACATTTTTAGTTCACAACGGTGTCAGTTTTTGAACAGTATATAAAGGTAGTGTTTGAGCTCTTGAGGGCTGAGCGGTGAACATCTTAACACTTAAACCTCATCATGTACTTAACATTACCTATAAAAATACCAGCTAGTATAAATGAAACTGTTCAGCGAAGGTAAACACAGAGATGATTATAGTAACAGAAGAGTATGAACAATCATACATTTTGACGATTTGACGATGAGTATCTGCAGTGGCAGTCCCATTCTGTAAGCACTTCACAAAACTGCATGTGGCTTACTTGGATGTGTTTAGAAGTTTCCGACAGAACATCAATTTAGATCACAGATTAAAAGTTGTATAAACAAAGAACAATCACACTATGGCAGGGTGATAATTCAAGGGTTTTTTTCCTAATGCATTGAAAAAGAACAGACCACTAGGAGTTTTTTTTTTTTTTTAATCCTCAGCTTTTCTCAGTCCCTTTATTGAAAAGCATGCTTGTGCTTTAGAAGCGGATTCTTTACAACAAGTACAACTTGGTTTGATGTTTATCTGTTTGACTGGCAGTAATATGCTGGCAGAGACGATACCTTATCAAGGATGAGGGCAGCTTCATTGTTCTGTCTGTCAGTCACTAGAGTGAAAACCTCCTCCTCGTTCCCAGATTCAAGTCTGTAGTCCACCTGCCAGCTGTCTCCACCCCACTCATCCGCATCCCATGCTGATACTACAGTGACTGTGGTGCCCACTGAGGAGTCCTCAGCCAGGTGGAAGGGTCCATACTACAGAGACACAGAAATAAATGAAAGATTTTAGTAACACATTACTTTAAGGACCAAATATCACTCTTAGCTAGTAGCTTATTAGCATTTGGGGTGTTCATTAGAACTTATAAAGCACTTATTGATGCCTTATCCTGCATGACCATATTTTACATCACTTAATTCAACCCCATACCTAAGCTTAAAAACTACCTTTATTACATAAGCAGCAAATGAATATTTGTTCTTTATTCTAAAGAATGAGCAAGATTTCTAAGACACTGCTTGTAAATATGGAAAATGTAAAGGAAAACGGAGAATAAAGAAATAATTAAAAAGCGTGTGATTAGAAAATAGAATATTTGTGACAACTTTATGGTCAGAGATTTAACATGACAAAAGGAATTGCAGGTGAAGATGAGCCAGTGTTGGCTAAATCTACATATTGTATGTATTATTAATGTGGACTGTCCCTGATGAAATAATTAAACAATTTAAAATGAAAATCAGAGCCTTTAAATTATATTTAAGTTTCTAAAGCAAAACACTTTTAGCAAATTTATAAAATGTATAAAATGACCTTGAAATAATAGCACAGCTGTTTTCAACAATGATAATAATGCAAAATGTACAGCCCCCCTGTTCTCAATCCTACTTTTTCCCTGAATAGCTGTCAGAGGAGAAAGATGCTTTCTGAATTCAGAGGTGTAGTTACAAAATCTACCAGCACGAGATAACAACACCTAACTAGACAACCTTGGCCACTTGGTATAGTGTTGCTGACATTGACATGACTTTAGAGTCTTAGGTGAGCTGTATTCAGATGCTAGTCACTCTTTCACAACCAAGGACTGTCAACACACCCCCAGGACTTCACAGCCAAACTCCTGACATACATACACAACCTTCTAAAGTTTTTACTTTAATAGAAAGTGAAATAAAAATAAGAAAACTTAAATAAGTAGTGTCTTGCAGGAGAGTAGAAAATGTGTGTTTGTGTGTACTGTATTTCAGCAAACAGTGCTGTCCATTAGTGTAAGTACAGCGCTGTTCATCAAAACATTCCTCTAAGAAGTTTTGGCTGCATCTTAGTGCCTAAAATTCATTGTCAACTAAATTAGGGGATACATCATTAAAATGAATGGCACAGAGCAAGTGAGTGGAGCTTTATGGATGTTTCCAGAATGCAGAACAGGGCACGTCTTCCTGGTCTTTCAAAGCGGATCTAAATATACCTGCTGAATTCAAGCCAGCACTGCTTTTTTACCCCTCCACTGCTGCTGCCCTCCATCTTCACACCAGCACTCTGTCTGCACCCACGTACATCTCCTGTATTATTCACAACACGTAGGCGTAAACACACAGGGTATTTTCCAGAAATCAGGGACCACTGCCTGCCTCCATCCTGCATCTGTCCTCCATCTCTCCTTTTGCTCATCTCTTCCCATCACTGTAGTCAGTCAGCATCTCACTGTTTATTATTCAGCTCGACTGCATCAGTGAACAAAGATGATGACATAAGAAAAGCGCTTAAGGCTGTTCTGCATATGCGCTCATACCATAAATAGATAGCGCTACAAATTAGTAAGTGGTCATATTTAGAACATCACCTCAGGATATGATTCTTTTCTAAAAATAGAAGAATCAGATATGTTCTGCAAATATTTGATCCTATGCTCCATAATCATTTACTTAATTCAGTTATGCACTGATATTAACTGGCCAGTATAGATAAATAAAAAATATATATTCTGGTTGATAATTTAAAAATAATAATTCTATAATTTATATTTTATATATTTATAAACTTTTCTATCAATTAAAATGTATTATATTCTGCACTATTTTGTCTAAAAACATTACTTTTAATGCTACAAGTGATTTAATTTTTTAATTATGGTTTAATGGTTAATTTGATGATTATCTACTAAATTAATAGTTTCAAAAATTTGTAAACCTAAAGACTTTGTCTTTGCCCTCATACTCAAAAATAAAACTTCTTTACTCTCTCTCATGTCATTCCAATTTTTTTTTCTTTCTTATGTGGAACATAAAAGAATATATTTTGATGTATTATTGAAGAAAAATAATGCTGATAACCAATCAGCTGTACTGTAAATACAAAAGCTAATGTGAACCTAAACTGCTATCAACATTTTTCAAAATATCTTCTGTTGTGTTCTGCAGAAGAAAGAAACTCATGCAGGTTGAAATTAGAGTGAGTGAATCATGAAAATAAATTTGTAACTCTTTAGGTAGAAACCATACTCTGCCCTTCAACCGTGACATAATAAAAGTAAAAGAAAAATGGCTTGTAGGCAAGCAATGAAAGATCTGAGCATTACGGTAAAAAGCAGAATTCATCTAAATAAACATAATTGGTGTCATCCAATTAAAACTGTAAACGTTGTCCATTTGTAGTGCTCAAAACTAAAAAAAGAAACACTCCCAGCTAAATTATTACATGTCCATAAGCCTCAGATTAAAGCATGGATTCCCCCTGAAAGCTCTTTATCTCATCTGTCACATTTTTCTAGAACACAGGTCTTGTACAAACACACACACACAAACAGATAAAGAGAAATAAAGAGAGAAAAGCTGAGGTGACAGCAGAAACACTAACAGTGTCTGAAGGGAATTGATCTCAACCGCAAAACAGAAAATACTATATAACAGAGACATACTGTAGCAGTACCCATAGTGCACAGCTCATACCTCATGATGGGAAAAGATCGGTGGGTTGTTGTTTTCATCCAGAACCTTGACTATGACTGTGCAGGAGCTATTTAGTCCTGAGAAACAAGTCAGAGAACATTATTGATTATCTATTAAGAACAATATTATTAGTTTTGTTGACTGCCATTATTATCATAAGAGACATAAAAACTCTTGCAAGATCTCATGTTACTGTGTGACAGCATATCAGATTTTACTTGGCATATTATTAATGTCCTTCGACACGCTATTCACATTTGTGTGAGGAGAGATGTGATATTTTGAGAGCCATTAGTTGGATACATAAAATTACAGGGATCAATTATAGCAGCTCCATCATGCTGCATAACTACAGTAACTACCTCAAGTGTTAAATAAAATTATGTTTGAGCATCACAGTGTGAAATCTCACACAATCACACAAACCAATCAGAGAAAATTGCACAAAATGACAATTATGTGGTGCTAATTTATCAGTGAGCAGTGTTGGGGAAGCGCTGACCTTTAGCGTCCTCTGCCGTGATGGTGAGTGTGTACTGTGGAGCAGTGCCCTCCATGCTGTCCGCTTGAACTGTGATTACTCCCGAGTCCCGGTCCACTCTGAACAAATTCCGGGGAGTCTCAGGCATCTGGCCCACCAGGCGATAAAATATCCTCACGTTGTCGGTTTTCGGATCGTCGTTGTCAGCTGCTTGGACTGTGAGAATCTCTGTACCTGCGAGCAGAAGGTCAAAGCGCTCACCAAACCTGCTTTAGTATTTAAATAGCTTTTATATAGTGTGTGCGTATGTGTGTTTAACCTTTAGTCACCAGCTCCTTGACCACAGTGTGGTACTGCATCTGTGGGAACGTGGGCCTATTGTCATTGGCGTCCCCTACCATCACTCGCAGCTCCACGGGCTTAGCAATCTCTCTGCCATCTGGCCTCTCAACCACTATGTCAATATGAAACTAAAAGGAAATTTTAGAAATCATTTGCAAAGAAATCTGTATGTCATCTGCTGATGTATTGTAGTCATCTGTGGTCTGGAGTATAGGATGAAAACAAATCAGGCACAAATGTACTACATATTGAATAGAAAAATTATTAAAAACTAAATAAGAACCTATGGAAAATATGTTTATTTCTCAGTGTCTATAATACCTGTTGGGTACACCCAAAGGCTTACTTATAAATTTGAAGATGAAGAAAAGTAACTAATTATTTGATGGGGGGGAGATATATTTACATTGCAACATCATAAGACATATGGATGCGTTCACATTGTCAGTGTGTGGGAATGAAAACTGCATTTAGGTGTAGTGTGAGTCTCGAAATGTTCGTGATAGAGGCTGCTGTCTGTATAAAGGTGCAAGTGACGTCAAGCTTGTATTATATTTGTGATCACCTTTAAGAATAATGACAATGATCAAAGTAAATATCAAAGATGGCGCCCTCTAAAAGTGCAAAGTCTTATCACATGGGACACGACAAGATTTCAATTTTTCAAGCATTACACATAAATGAATGAACTGAAGGTTTAAACCTTATACCATCTGGAGGAACTTTGCTACAGGACGGTGACTGGATTTAAACCTTCAGATTACACAAAGCTAATAGCTGCATTTCTGAATATTACCAAAACCATTTATGACAAGCCAAAGCAAGCTGCAGAGGGGCTCTCTTACACTGTATAATGTAACAGACAACTGGTTATGAGTCCTGTAAATTTACTGGTGTGAGATTGGTTATTAAATGGAGCTGTCACTATCATAAATAACTGATATCTGTGAACGCAACCATAATCAAACACAGCACAGGCAACTGTATTGTTCTGCTGCAGTAGAGGGAGTTACATAGCTACATAGAGCCAGGAGTGAAGTCATGTAACAACACTCTGTGATTAGTAACAAAAGATTGGGATTTAGAATGGTATATTTAGGCGCAATATTTATTTACTAGTTCACTTGATCCTCAAGCATGACAGGATTTGGTGTGCTGTCAAAAACGTCCTTAAGTACAGGACTCAGCTCAAGCATTAGCATCCCAGCTGGACTACTTGATTACAGAAATAAATATAAGGGGATTCAAAATTACCATCAAAAAGTAATATTGGGGTATAAAAATGGGGTTGGAGCCACAGCAGACTCACATTCTTGTTTACTTATCATTTAAATATTCAAACATCAAAATCCCATAAAGGTTTACCTATTGCACATTAGAGCTTCTCTTTTCATAACATTTAGACAGTGTTTAGCATATTTGGTACTATAAAAGTATGAGAGATGTTTTACCTGGTCCTGTGTTTCTCTGTCCAGAGGAGCATTCAGGTAAATAATTCCTTCCCTGTTGATAGTGAAGAGCATTTCTGGAAACTCTCCCTCAAGACTATACTCAACTGGACTGCCACTCCACTTCACCTGCAAACACACATACACACACACACACACACGCAACATTACCAATCAAAACCACTGTAGTCAACAAGGTTGATGTTAGGCTTATGTTAGAATTAAGATTAAGGAAGAGCTTTCCTCATACAATGTGAGGGCACCGGCACCATCCAAATGTCTTGGACATCAGATTTAAACAAGGATGAGATACAGTGTTTGAGGAAAACCCTGCATGTTTAGGCACTGCTGATAAGTGCGGTGAGGCCGGCACCTGCCAAAACAAACCAGCTGCCCTTGCGATGGAGGGATTTTCCATTGCTCTGCGACAAATGATGCAAATGCTCCTGGAGAGGGTGTGGAAACGCACCGAAGAAGGAGAGGACCCTGTAGAGGGGAGACATGTGTATCTCCTCAATACCTCGCCCTCCAACCGTTTGTTATGGAGATGGCTCTCCAAACTCAAGCACTTTGTATACATCAGCGGGCCTCTTTAAAGATGACCTGCCCACGCTGTTATGAACCATCAAGAGCAGAGCTTTGAAGAGATTAATGTGTGTCGTCCTGCTGTTCTAAAATGGTGAGCACCAGCTAAGGTGATGTCATCTATTTATTTTCCAAGGCCTGTTTTTGACAGAAGTGATAGAATCCTCTTAGGACGAGTCAGTTCATGCCTTTGATGTTCAGTGCTGTGGACTGACGAAAGAGAAAGTGTTAACAGTTGGATGTTGAAAATATATTCTTGTGATAAGGAGTCTGAGGAGCCCATTGTTATTTTTGTTCTCTTTTCATGATCACGAGAAAAGCCACAAAAACACCCTTTCTCCGATCAGACTAAATAATTTAATCACATCTGTCAAATATCATTCTATCATCATGCAGGTGTCCCAGACACTCCAGCTGGCTAACAGTTAAATGAATCACATGTTCTCAGTCACTACTGTGTTTATGATGATAGTTGTGGCCTCCTGCTCCTCCTATTCAAGTGTTACTGGTTTGGAAATGCTCCATCACTGAATCATTGGAGTGAATCTCTGATCAAAGTGTAAAAAACAGCTCATCTATGATGCAGCCATTTATTTATGTTTGTAAATGTTAAAAAAAGTTAAGAATTAATAAATAACATCTGTTGTGCTGAACACCAAAGACGATATAACCTATAACCTAAAGTCAGATGTAAGTTCAAAATTATTTTTTTCTTTGCAATTCAAGAGTTTACACTTTCATTTCTATTTAAAATAAATAACTGATAGAACTCTATTCTAATTAGGTTCTTAGTAGTAGTCACTGTACTTACATGAAACAACACTCATCATGTAACTAAGTTATGGAACAGCCTGGTATTACAGTTTGTAATTGTGTAGATGTTACAGCCTGCTACTGTCACACATATGATAGTTACACTTACAATCTTGATACACTTTATATTAAGTAGCTTATGCCTGCATAATATTTAGTAATTTTAATGGAATTAGAAATGTATTGCATGTATTTAAACTGTGTACTAATAGATTAAATCAAACTAAGGTCCAGCTAGATAACTTGTGCAGTATAGAGACACATGAAGTACACTTAAGTACAATCTTGATACACTTTATTTTAAGTAGATTATGCCTGTGTAATATTCTGTAATTCTAATGCAACAGTAGCATCCTATTACATCTACATAACTACAAACTGCAAGCACAATCTGTTCTAACGGCACTAGTACTTACTAGGTAATTGCTCTGTATTATGGACGCCAAAAAAATGAAGTGTGACCAAATAATTAAATACATAAAAATCAATTAAAAGTAATTGGAACTTTTTCTCTCGCACTTATTTTCTTTATATTTTAGAATTAGAAATTGTGATATACACAAAATTGTGAGAAATATGGACAGAATTTTGTGAAAGAACAAGCTTCCATAGGATCACTGTCAGATTGGTCCATGCAATAAGCTAGTCAATAAGAAACCACCTGACTTTAAAGAGCTCCAGTAGTGGTTCCTTACAAACACTTGTGAGAAGGTCAGAAGGATCAGGCTTCTCCTGAACTCATGTTTAGAACTTCATTAAAATGCAGCACAGTGCAATCCCAGCACCCTGAAGCGTGTTTAAGCAAGACGTTTTTAAAGCACTCCAGCATCTTGCGAAATAAACTACAGAAGTATCACGGATCACAGATTTACTGGAACAATGCCATGTTTTTCAGCCTGAAGCTGAACATCCTCCACAGACTTTAATTTAAACACGGCAATTCAAAATGCTTCTGCTGTCAGCCTATCTGTCTCTCATATACACTCAGTCACAAATAGCAAATTGTGACTCTTGAGCTGTGATTTGTCATGTAGGGTCAATTTGAACCAGAAAAGGAGAGAAAAATGTGATTGCAGTATTGTGGGATCAGCTAAACACAATTTGGATGAAATGGGGATGAAGAATGGGTTGCTGCTCGGTTCAGCTGCTCTTGTGAATTGTGTCACCCCTGTATTTGGTGGATTTGAGTGAGAGCAAACAAACAATGCTGACATCCAAGGCATTCACTAAGCATTATGATCAAATAAAGCTCTTTATTTGAAATACCCAAAGTGTTTTGTAGGAATACATGCAGTTAAGGGGATTGAGATCAACTTTTTTTTTTTAGGTTTTTCTATGCTGTTTTAAAAATAGAAAAATGGAGGATGAAATGAGGAGAGCACAGCCGCTATTGTCTTGCAGTGTTGCTATGAGAGAAATGCATGACTCGCAGACTCTGAGTTCTTCATGACCACTAATCTGTTTCATAACCAGTGTAACTCCAGCCACCCACATGCACATCACAGCACACACGAGTGGGTGGGAAAAGGCTTTTCCCGTTTAAAAAAAAGAAAAAAAAAAGTCAGACCCAGCACACATATTATTGCTCCTTATCTGACTCTTTTAAATCAACAGTTCTTTGACATAAATTAATTTAAATATAACACAATGTAATTTCAATCGGATGTTCCTATGTTAGTTTTATATTACGATTAAGCTATATATTAAAATTCAGTTGCAAATATTAAAACCAATACTGTAATTGCAGTACTGAATAGACATCACAAACATGTGAGGTATCCATGTGATAAATACTACTACTACTACTACTACTACTACTACTAATAATAATAATAATAACATATAAATACAATTACAAAACTCTTTTATAAATGTCATTCACAGGAACTTGCAATCATGATTATTTCTCGTAATTGGTAATTTAAATTGTATGTTTTAGGTTTAAAAAGCAACATAGAAGTCCTGCTATATAGCCCTGGCTGGGAAAGGAAAGCATATTTGTACGCGTGATCCAGGAATTTTAGTGGGTGGAAAGGCGTTGGTGTGTGTAGGAGGCACCCACGAAGGAGAGAGGAGGATCTTTTGCCACAAACCCACGAATAACTTGTGACTGTAAAATATTATTCTGCAAACACATATCATATACAGTATGTTCAATTTCAATTAAATATCACTGGCTGTATTCAAGCATTTTAGCCACACTTTATTATAAGCACTAATAAACAGCCAATAGGTTAATAATAGGCAGACTAATAAGTAACTAATTAATAGTGAAAATTGGTCCCTATACTAAAGCGTTACAAACATTTCTTACTGCAAGACTTTCAAGAAAAGATTTAACCTTTGCTGAGGAGATAGGTGCAAAATTAACTAAACATAAGTGGTAAGAGGTAGGAAGTAGATGCCTCAGATCCTCTATCATGGCATCAGGTGTTTCATAGACAGTGACTGTATTTTAGGATGGCAGTGAGTCATGTCTAATATAAATTCTTAACATCAAGCAAAAGGTCATGTCATGATGAAAGGCATGTGCAATTGTGGGATGCTGTCACACTCGCCTTTGAAGAGGATGAATGCAATATAAAACAGACTCCCCTATGTTAATATATATTCACACACACAAGATATCTATCTCATGCCTTCAGTACTGCTAGAGTGCTCTGCTTTCGTCATACCTGTGAGATTGGGATGGGATATGGTCCAGGCAGATTCTCCTGCAGTCTCACAGGGTCAGGTGAGGCCCATGCATTCCCAGTCACCTCCACTAACACAGTTCCAGTGGAGAAGAAAGCGTTGGCCTTGCCGGCCATGTCCTGCACCATCACAGACAGCTTGTAGCGCCCACACATTTCTGGATCGAGAGTTGAGGCACCTGGACAGATGGGCACGTTAGGAAAAAACTAAAAAACAAACAGCTGAAGCACAAAGAACTAAAGCTAAAATATGTAGTACACTGCTGAAAAAAATAGAGGAAACACTATAATAACACATCCTAGTATTAAATGAATGAAATATTCTTACTAAATGCTTTGTACTTCACATAGTTGAATGCGCTGACAAGAAAATCACACAAAAATTATCAATGGAAATCAAATTTATTAGCCCATGGAGGTCTGGATTTGGAGTCACACTCAAAATTGAAGTGGAAAAACACACTACAGGCTGATCCAACTTTGATGTAATGTCCTTAAAACAAAGCCTCAAACTGAGACTCAGCAGTGTGTGTGGCCTTCACAAGCCTGTATCACCTCCCTACAATGCCTGGGCATGCTCCTGATGAGGTGGCAGATGGTCTCCTGAGGCATCTCCTCCCAGACCTGAACTAAAGCATCTGCAAACTCCTGGACAGTCTGTGGTATAACGTAGCGTTAGTGGATGGAGCGAGACATGATGTCCCAGATGTGCTCAATTGGATTCAGGTCTGGGGAACGGGCGAGCCAGTCAATAGTATCAATGCCTTCATTTTGCAGGAACTGCTGACACAATCTAGCCAGCATTGTCTTGCATTAGGAGAAACCCAAGGCCAACCACAGAAGGGGTGTGAGGATCTCATCTCGGTACCTAATGGCAGTCAGACTACCTCTGGCGAGCCCATGCAGGGTTGTGCCAAAGAAATGCCACCCCACACCATTACTGACCCACTGACAAATGGTAAACATACTGCACGATGTTGGGCTGTAAGCACAACCCCCACCTTTGGACGTCAGGCCCTCATACCACCCTCGTGGTGACTTTTTCTGACTGTTTGAACAGACACATGCACATTTGTGGCCTGCTGGAGGTCATTTTGCAGGGTTCTGGCACTGCTTCTCCTGTTCCACCTTGCACAAAGGCAGAGGTAGCAGTCCTGCTGCTGGGATGTTGCCCTCATGCGGCCTCCTCCATGTCTCCTGATGTACTAGCCTGTCTTCTAGTAGAGCCTTCTGGACACTACGCTGACAGACACAGCAAACCTTCTTGCCACAGTCCCATCCTGGATGAGCTGCACTATCTGAGCCACTTGTGTGGGTTGTAGACTCTGTCTCTTGCTACCTCTAGAGTGAAAGTACCACCAGCATTCAATAAAAAACATCAGCCAGAAAGCATAGGAACTGAGAAGTGGTCTGTGGTCACCACCTGCAGAACCTCTCCTTTATTTGGGGTGTCTTGCTAATTGAATATAATTCCCACCTGTTGTCTATTCCACTTGCACAACAGCATGTGAAAATAATATTCAATCAGTGTTGCAGTTTCACAAATGGGGCTTAGCTTAAGCCAGGACTCTGCGTTAGTTAAATTAAGATATTTACGCAACTTTTAAAAAAATGCCTTATAAGAAAATATTAAAGGTGTGCATCTTAACACAGAACAATGGCACAAATATTTTTTTTTAAATTCAGGTACAGGTTTTGTTAATCATCTAACCATCAGTAATTTTTTAAGGCTTGTTTAGCACAGGGTATAGTCATGTCCTGATTCTTATCATCTGAACATATTTTGTTGATCCTGGGACAACATTTTAATCCAAAAATTTAGTTTTGACCACATCCCATTTTACCTATCAGTAATCCCTAAAATCAGAGGAAATTATAGATGTATGACATTGATGTACAAGCACCAAACACTGATTGTAAGCCTAAACTTAACAAAATCTATAAACTGCTTCTTCAAATCTGATTGGTTAATCACAATGCTGCTCCAGGGTCAACAAAGACGCTGATCCAGGAACTTGTCGCACTTGGTAAAATCAGATTCTGCCATGGTATATCACTCTGTGAGCACCTCAAAGGCAGAAGTAAATATTTACATAGCAAAACCATCTATTGTCTGCCTTGCCTCTGGAAAACAAGTGTACAAACACTCTCTGAGCGTATTAAGTCTCTTTCTTTATCTCTCTCTGAGCTAATGCCAGGCTGCTCTGGTTATATTTGAACTAGAATCCTTTGAGCTGACCTGATGGCTCGGGCTCTCGATGACTCATTCAAATTAACCATCGTTCTTCTGACTCTCTGAGGTTTGGCACTGGTTCAAAATCATTTTAATTTAGCAGATTTTTAGCACATTTTATATTTACCATATATAAAAAACCAAAGGGCATGTTGTTGTTAACAGCTGATTTACCAATGCAATAAGCAGAGCACATTGGACTGAGTGAAAGAAAGACAGTTAGCTGATTTCATGGTGGAATTGGGCTGAGAGGAATGAAGGATGATAAAGGGAAACCAAATAAGCATGAGGGCACTATACAAAATATACAAGACAAGTAGGTATTATTATTTGACTTTTCAGGATTTGATTGACTGATTCAATGCCATGGTGTTTAGGAGACACTGACTGATGCAATGCATATTATTCATTATTCTTTGCCAAATATAGCAGTCTGACTATTCATTAAATTCATCCCAATCTTAGTCACACACAAGCAGCAGTAGTTTATTACCATCCTCTGTAAGGGACACTTCTCCAGTGATGGAATCGATGGAGAACATGTGGCTGGCAGGGATGCGAGGTATCTGGTCCAGAAGACTGAAACGTAGGTCTGCGTGGGCAGTGTTTCTGTCGTCTCGGTCCAGCGCTTCCACCTGCATGAATGGTATTCCTGTGACAATGACACATGTAGGCCTATATCAGAATTATTTATCACAATCTATATGAACCGCCTGATTTAACACATTTAGACTGATGAGCAAATGGTGGTTATTTACATATTAACAGGACGGAATTTCAAAAATAGCCTTTTCTTACAATTATATCATTTTACTAATATACAGTGTGAAAGGAGACAGGAAACGACAGCAAGGAGAGGCAGGAACAGGACTGGCTATACTGAGTAACATGTCAAAGTATAGTCAAAATCATTGATTACCACTGAAAATAATTCTGTAATTATTGTCATAGAGTCGACAGCTGGCTACAGAGTTTAATTTTGTTGAAAGTAGAATGCAATCTGCTTTCTTTAATTGCCCCATTCTTAATGTTTGATTGCAATCAAGTGATTGCAAAACAGTTTACAATCTCACAACTAGGTGACATTCAACACAGGTCATTACTGATGTTCTGTATTGAAATATACTGACTTCACTGCCCTGACATACTAGATGTTGAATTATTACAAACAAATGCTTCTTAAGTATGTTTGTTTTCTTCCATAGCATGAACCCTCTGAGGTCACAAGTACATGAGTCTCTTTATTGTTACGTTCTTAAAATAGGAGATGAGTAATCTCTGTGCATTACTGAGCAAAAGCATTTTTCATTTTGGTCTTGCTATTCACTCCAATCTCCGTTTGCGTTTCTCAGAAAACATTCAAGAATCTTAGGAATATGTGATTGTTAGTGCTTCAAGGACATTTAATCTGTCATCACAGTGATGTACAGGTAAAGCATCTTGTCCTCTTATCCAATAGGCTCTTCGTGTGACTCATTATTGAACGAAAAAGAAACAAAATACCATTCAATTATGCCACACTAAGCTATTTCCATGCTACTACGCTACGCTATTTATGGTTTGGCATAACAATGACATTCAGACTAACAGTTTATCTCATTTAGCATCGCATGCCTGTAGAATTTAAGAAAAAGTCAAGGCAATTAGGATGAGCATCAAGCGAAGGAAGTTCTCTGGCGCAGGCCTGCTGTGCTCTTCTCCCACCCACCTTTGAGAAGCCCCAGCTGCACGCTGCCTCTCATGCTCTCTTCCAAGAACACTGGCACGTTGTCGTTCTTATCGATGACGCACACCTCGACAGTAAAGCTCTGAGTGTGCATAGATTTTGTGAAGGACACCTGGGAAAAACACTGAGGTCAAATCACTCGAGCAGCTTATTAGAGCTCAAACCTTTTGGTTCATATTTTAGTGGCCTGCAATTTTCTTCAGTGTTTGCTATTTTGGGCTGTCAGTAGATGTATTGGACGTGGATTTTTACATGCCAAAAACTGAACTGAGTGGTGTAGGTTTTGTTTAATCATTATAGGGATATACTCAAGAAACCTGCATTAAATATGGGTCTAAGACAAAGAAAAGATACATTATTTTTAACATAAATGAAATGGGTTTATAATTTTACCTGCAAGGAGTAAGACGGCTGTTTCTCTCTGTCCAGAGGTTTAAGGGCATAGAGGAAGCCTGACTCCACCCCAAAAATCCCTTCATCATCACCACTTACAGACAGATCTGAGTAGGTCAGGGGGAGATCTGGCAACTGTAAAATCAAAATATGATAAATATATAAAATGCAAAATATAAATATCCATAAAGTGAAACTGTATTTTCTATGCATTTACACATGGCTTAATTTAAATTTTGCTCTGGATATTCGTGTACGGTTTCACTTTATTTTGATGGTCCCTTTAACGTATTCTGTTGATTATAAGTAACATTGCACCTACATATCTACTAACTCTCAACAGAGTGCTAGCAGAGTATTAGTAGACTGGTAGGGTTAGGGTTAGAATAAGTTGATATGTACTTGCAAAGTTACTTATAGTCAGTCGAGCGTCTTCACAGTAAAGAGTAAGCAGATATTAATTAGAGAGTACTAATATTCTAATGAGAGTTAGTTGACATGTAGGTGCAAAGCTACTTATTGTCAACAGATTGTTCAAAAAGGACCATCAAAATAAAGTGTTACCCAGTGTTCTTTTCATTGTCATATCTACATTCAAATAAATAAATAAATAAATAGCACAAACCCCATGCACTCTAAAAAGGGATTTACGAGGTTTGATTATATTATTATATTATATTTAAAATAATCACTAGCTTTTAACATTAATGCTACTTTGCATTGGGTTGCATTTCTTCGGTTGTCAGTGCCTAAATTTTGCAGGGAAATGTCCAATATATATATTTTTTCAAATAGCGAATACACAAACGAAACATGCACGATATATATATATATATATATATATATATAAATACATTTGCCCTTATAATCACTGAAGCGATGAATCACATCAGTTCTGGGGAGGAAAAAAAAAAAACCTTCCACTGACAGTCAGTTAAGCTGTCAGCCCTACAGAAAGTATATTTTATTTACATAATGGGTATACTTTCCCGGTAACAATAAAAATGTCTGTGCTAAACTCTGGCATTTTGAGCAGGTGACATTTAAATGCATCCGATTGGCCATTGTGTCAGTGCGCTCTGTAATTAGTTACAATATGCTACTCTGTAAAAAAAACAACACATTATTGAAAATAACATTTGCAAAATAACCGCTGTGGTACTATATTTAAACATATTTATCTGAACCTCTTCACAGTTATTTTATTTCAGGAGCCATAATCATAATCACTCTTTTTTCTATTAATTTCGCAGCCATAATATAACCTGTTACCTGGCTACAGAAGTTGCTTTATTAGGACAAGTTAAACAAGCTACATTCTAATTTGCTGATGATACAAGCCGCTTCATTAAATCTCGGTGAGCACATTTTGCTGCCTTCCAGTGCACACACTGGGAAACTCGGAGCCATGCATTTTTAACAATTGCCAATAACATGGATATACTCTAAAACAAATGAACTATATTGTGAGCCATAAACCAGCATAACAAGAGAACAAGAATTCTAAATTAATAATAGAAATATATATGTCTGTTGCTCACTGCTGTATAGGGTATCATAACCAAGCCTACACGTGAAGCAAACAGTAAAAGTTGAATAATAAACACCATTCACTACAGACTTGCTTTCTGTTCACTGCTCTCTTTATAGATTAAAAATATATCATCCATGTTTACATCAGTATTTCCGCAGTATTTCAAATCGGCATGCTCCTTCCAACTCAGCACCTTGTGTACAATCTAGTTCCCACTTGTAAATGTATGACTTGGCTTGGTCATTTGTGTGCTCAGAACTCGCAATTATGATATTTACGAAAGCAAGCACTTGAAGAGCACATTAATGGCTGTTAGTGTAAACACTGGTGAAGCAGTAGAAGCGGTCAGTGAGACGGTTATCATGTTTGGCTGACCGTTCTCTGTCTGTGAATGAACATGGCTGCTGCTGTTGACAGCAGTTATGTGGCTCAGCGGTTGACACCAATACACATAGAGACTCAGAATTAAGCTGGGCATGAGGCTCTGAATGCTCTGTGTTCAGCACTGGCAAATCCTATACAGGGTACAGTGTACTTATGGTCACATATCTTAAATAGCACACAAACCTGAACAGTCAGTGCCATGCCAAAGATTATCATCTGCCTGGCCAGAATTGCAATTCTTTTGTCTGGTTCCTGGAATAGTTTTTATTCCATGCTTGCCTAGCATATTTAGAACAGCATGCCAGCGAGTGTTTATTAGGAAAGGTAAAGATTGATTGAAGTGCTAATTGCACACAGCATGACTCGCATGGCACTTTCTAGCTCGCCTTTCCTCCTGTTCAATCTGAAATGCTGGGAACAGAGTTTTTTAAACCCATGCTTGGTTGTTTTGATTGACTGTGGTAAAAAAGCTAACACAAATTGATCAGTTCTATCTGTGGCGCCTGCAGCCAGAACACAATACAACTAAAGCTAAAAAAGAAGAGAAGGAAGAAGAAGAAAAAAAAAATCACTTATTTTTGTAAGCCTAAACAAATATTATGTAGCCATAATTTTGTTCTTTCAGCGATCACACAGGGGGCACGTAATTATCCACCCACTTGCATGTAGGCCATAATACTTCCTTTGGACACTGAACAGAGACTGTTTTGATAGCATGGCGTCAAATGCAGAAAATGATGAACGAGAAGCACCAGGACCCAAACAGTCCTTCAGAAATGCCGCCAATTACAGTGTCAAAGCGAAAAGCTTTTTGGAGAGCAACCGGGCTATTACTAAACGACATCTGGTAAAGATGTCTGACACAGGGTTTGAAGTAAGGCATTGTACAGGAGCACCATATTTAGTCTGGTGACAACTGGTTTGTGCGTGAATGCCTGCTCATAATTACACCTTGAGTTCTGAGTGCTCTGAAAAGTGGGATGTAGGGTTTATTGAATGACATATTCAATGCTTTGCTTTTTCAGTCCTTTCTCTATGTTTCTCTTAGAAGCCACCATTAATACATTTGCCAAATTCTTTAGTCATTTGTAACATGGCACAAGGACAGTCTGTTTTATCCACTAAATTTAGTCTATAAATAACATACACAACCATTTCTTTCACTCAGTGGTATTTTAGTCATCCGACCTGACAATGTGTATCCTAGTCAGTCTGAGCTGCTTATTATTGTTCAGAACCTTGGTGTCACATCTGCACACTTTTAAAAATGACATCAGTTCGTCGTCTAGGCCGAATAACTGTACACCTCCACACCACAGACAGAGGCTTGAATACTACATGCCGTCATCATCTCCTGTCTTGATTACTTGAAATGCCATTTTCATTAGTATAGTCAACAAAAACACAGCTAGACAAATTGGCAACCTGTACCATCTTGCATTAGACCCATCTTGTACCTTTTCAGCTCTTCATAGCCCTTTCCCTTTTCATCTCTAAACTAAACACACAGTTTTAGTTACTGGATTAATTACCTGCTTCAACTGAACCTGGAATAATAATAATTATAGAAATAGTAACAGTTGTTGATTTATTTATTTACACCATGGACATACCCAAAATAGGCCAGGCTAAAGCTTCCACCAATATGGAAACTTTCCAAAGTCATTTTGTCCTCCTTAAAGAAAGAACTCACCTTGGTAAGGTACCATGGGAAAATACCATCATAGTTTTCTGGAACACCAATTTTAAGATGAGCAGTCTCAGAAAGCAAAATGTTCTGAGACAGCACCTAAAATAGAAAGCAATTGCAGAAGGCAAATCATGTTGAGTGATAAACATTTAGATAGTACAGACAAAAAGGCTAACTAAGAGAACTTACACTCAGTGCAATGAACCAAGCACTCAGAGATTCCATCAAGACAACAGCGGTCTTCGAGCTTAAGACACAAAAACATTCATTTCATCATTGCTTCGAAGTTCGGTCTGTTTTTCTGTGACGTATTTTCTTGTCCCAGCAAACAGTAGTTTTTAAAGATCCTCTAAGAGACAGAAACTGGCTAATGGATTTCTTTTAAAGGTGCACTTCGATTGTGTTTGCGTCAGCTGCCATAGGTTCGTGCTGTGATGTAAAGATCATTAAGGGTATTTCTCCAACATTCTGATAATAATCAGATAATTTATTTATATGTGAAACTTTGTAAAGTAAAAATAGAAAAACACCGGGTGCACCTCAGAGAGAAAGTAATAGTCCGAGCGAAAGAATAAAGCGTGCCATGAGACAACTTTTCCGTCCAGTTAATGTTAAACTCGAGTACTTACACCTCATTAATGTAACGTCACGTCGCGCGTCGAGTTACTTCTGCAGCGTACGCATTTTCAGCGATTGGTTATGGATTTAGGCTAAAGCTGTTTTTCTTTTCTTTATTTTTATTTTTTAAAATACTAAACGTGATCGTAAAAAAGGTATGTCAATCAATTCTGTGCTAACCCAGCGGTTACATGATACAAACAAACGAACAATCTGTAGTCTACTCTAAAATAATATCAGTAGACAAAGACAATAAATGAATAGGCTCTAGAGAAACTCATAAAGCCACTGCACTTCAACCAATAGTGAAGCGGTTGTTTTAAGCTGGATAACGCTAACAAGGCCAATCATTTAAAGCAACAACACAGCTCTGTAAAATAACGTCATAGTTGACTGTAACAAAATCTAAGGCGCTTCTCGTTTATTTATCATATGCTGTATAATAAAAGTAGCTCTCACCTCCAGTCCGCACTTCCAGCGAGCAAAATTGAGAGTGGCTTTAAGTGTTAGAAGACCATTGCTTCTGCTTTGCAACTGATTAATGATTAGCTTTCTTAATTTGGCTGAGAAAACTTTTAACTACCTTGTTTCCTCCAATTACACAACCGACCAGCAAGCGCCTCGCTTGCATATGTATGGGGGAATACATTACATGGTATAATAGCCTCAAGTCTGAATGTGTATTTTGTGTTTGTAGAACACCAGGCGAATTGACATTGCATTTTTGTACGTTTCTTTTATTATAAAACCAGTTGTAAACATGTAACAAAATTAACAACTCAATAATATTAAATGGCGTTAAGTGCAAATCAAACATTTTTTAAAAACAGCTCACAACACATAGTTTATTGCTTCTATGTCGTTCATTTGCACATGGAGCATAGATGGCAGAATAACCATATCAGACCTCTTTTATTGAAACATTATTTCAATTTCTATTGCCTCTTGCCCAATCCCACCCCACCCATCCCCAAAAAACCAAACCTTCTAGTTCAGTGTCTTGAGTTACGAACCTGCGCACTCAGTTTCAAGTAACATTTGATTCCATATATTATTTTAACAAGAAAAATGACTTGTGCTCATCCCTTAGACATCTGATACAGTTCTAGTCCACATAAGGAAAAGACCCTATTAGTTTTTCGCCTCTGTGCAAACACACCCACAGCTCTTCAAAGGGAACATTGTGATTTGTGGATTTACCTCCTATATACATGCGAAGATTTGACAACTATACATATTTAAGGCAGCAAAACACTGAAAGAAGTAACATAACATAAAAAGCCTCATGCCAGTCAACATAATCAATTTGATTTTGTCAGCTTAGTTTCATATATAATCTCCTCTCAGTTTACAAAACAAGTTCGTATTTGTCTGTCGAGCTATATAGTCCTCGTATTAGGATGAAAAACACACAGCTTCTGGTCGTGGGTATCTGAGGGCATAATAGTCCAGTTTTTCATAGCACTGACAGGTCGTGACAGGATTTGGACTTTTGTCTGAAGGCCATCTTCTTGTTCTTCCGGGCTACCATGCGGCCCAGGAAACGTTTGGCCTTTTTGCTGATGCTCTCTCTGCGTTTGCAGTTGGCCATGCGGCGGGCGTTTTCTTCTTTGCTGTCCTTGCGCAGGCGAATTTGTCGGACGATGCCCTCGAAGAGGTCACGCACATTGTGATGTAGGGAGGCTGAGGTCTCGATAAACTTGCAGTCAAACACAACGGCACAGGCACTGCCCTCTAGAGAGACGAGAAAAAAGAGAGGCAAGTGAGCATTTACTCATTTACCAGAGGGAAGGAGGCTACGTGTCGTCTTTACTATGCCTCCTGGCTGTTACTCAAAGCTCAGGAGACCGAGAAGTACTTTATCCAAGACATCTACAACCTGACTGCAACCAGAGTCTGTAGAGTATGTTTCTATCACCCGGATTTAAACAATATAATAGGAATAAAAATCTTACCATCTACAGAAACTTCTCGGGACCGCACCAAGTCACTCTTATTTCCCACCAGGATGATGGGGATGTTTTCTGACTGCCGAGCTCTGCGCAGCTGAATTCGTAGCTCTGAAGCTTTCTCAAAGCTGGACTTGTCTGTGACGGAGTACACAATGATGTATGCGTCACCCATACGCATGCACTGGTCTTTCAGCCACTGGCTGTTATCCTGTAGGGAAAGAAAAAAAAAAGGTTATGGCAAAGCTAATGCTTATCATGACTAGTGACAATGACATTATCAAAATTAGTTAGTAACGTATTTGATCTTTTTCAAATTAGTTAAAATATTTTATTTTATATATATATATATATATATTTATGTGTTTAATCAAGATAAATTATTTATTTATATATTTATAATATAATTAATTATTTATTATGTTTTTTTATTGTTTATTTAGTCAAAATATTTTGTACAATACATTTTTAAATATTGTTTTTATTTTTATTATATTTATTTTATACATAATGCCCATTGCTTACCTGTTCCCATATGTCATAGAGAAGTATTGATGTCTCCTCATCATCAACCACAAGGGATCTGTCATATGTGTTTCCTGAAATGAAGGCACAAAATACATAATTACATATCTGTAATGTAACAAAAGCCTCTAAATTAAAAAAAAAAAGCACCACATCACTAGGACTTTCCAGAACTGATTAACTTGAAGGGAAAATCTTCATTTAAGTACTTCTGAATAAACCAAGACATTTACCTGTTTCCTCGCAGTCGTTGCTGTCTTCAACTCCTCCAAATATTCTGGCCAAGCTGGACTTCCCGACGCCGTGCTCGCCCAGGAGGACCACCTTGTAGACCTGTCCGTCTGAGTCGCTGCCGGACGAGATGACAGAGTCGGAGGAGTCGGACACGCAGCTGTTCCTGTGCTCCTCCGCCGGACTGAAGCGCAGGAGGCTGGGCTGAGCCTCGGGCATCGAGCGCAGCTCTCGGTCGTCCACGGGCATGCTCCTCCTGTGCAAGTTCTGCAGGTGAAGGGGAAATGGCATGCTACCTCTCCTCTTGTCCATGTTCCTCAACTTGTCTCCTTTGTTCAAAGTCATGACTTCAAACCTGTCTGTGTGAAACTATATTATAACACCTGTACTGTAATGTCACCTTGGTATGAACTTACAGCTACCTATAATAACGATACAAAGAGGAGCTAAGATACGAAAACATGTCAAAATGATACTTACATGTAATTGCGGCTACAACTTCTCCCGTTTCAAGTCAAAATTCCAGTTAGTCCGTTTAACGCCGTTATTCTCGCGCTGATCGGTTCGCTTATGATCGGTGATGAGACAGATGCCTTATTTATGCGAGCGAGTGACGTCAGCCTGAGGGAGGGATTGCCTCGGAGAATCACGCGTCTTATAGTAGTAACATCATTTTGAGGAAGGAGCGGGCTCCAGTGCGCGTGATTCACAATTCTGCGAGGGTCTTCCCTCCCCTGCGCGCGGACGGAGGGCTGAATCATGTTCCGCTTTTACTACAGCCATGAGATGCGTTCTTCACTGCATGTAGGTAAAGCAAAAGCGTAACAGTCCGAACATGACAAATGGTTCATGGGAGAAAAAAACAAACAGGGTATAAATATTTTATTATTATCATTTGGCTGTTTTTCATCTTATTCGTTTTATATGGTTTATACAGCTATCTCAACCTGTAATCAGTGCGAAAAAAGCAATTAGTGTACTGTAAACTAGACACCTAACCACCATATATGGTAAAATGTATTTCAATTACATTAATTTTACTGCTCAATGTATTTAGAAGGAAAATATATATACCTTGTATTGTATTATATGTATTGTGTTTGGCGTTCCCAAAAAATCCCCAAAACAAACATTTGTTTAGATTTTAATCCTTTTTTTTAATTTGGACAGCTGGGGTGATTTATTATGCTATTATTTTAGAGTTGTGTGTGTTACCCTAATGATTTTTCCTTTGTTTGTGTCTGAATAATTGTGCTCTATAGAGTGATTATTGCTTCATCACAGCTGCTGGAAAGGTCAGTTTTGAAAACATCATGTGGGTTTTAATTGTATTGTACAGTAACAAGATTAATATTATGATTTCATAACACACAGGTATAAACTGAAATCACAAAGTCACCAAAATGTCACCATATAATTCTTCGCAACTCAGTTTTTCCCCCATCATTTAAAAGGTATCACTTGAAAAGATTTTCTTATTAGAATCATAATTAATATCCAGTGTCAGATTATCATTTATTGCATGCTTAGAACATCATCCTGTAATTTTCAAGGGCAAAATCCCCTTTCATCATATTAATGAAGTACATTTATAGGTAGTTCAATGTTGCCACCTAGTGGTATATAATAGTATGACCAGTTAAAGGCATTTACCAGCAGGTGCATCAACTAAGCTGTGCTGAAGCCAATAGAATTCTGCTTTATTATTCCACAGTTGTAACAGAAAACTAAAATTTAAAAGATGATGGTATAATACAGGAACTACATATAATTAAAATTTCTACATGTTTTATAAGATTCGATTCGATTTGAATTTTTTTATTTGCGCATTACACACAAGTGTTTAATCCATGCTTAACTCATTTCAGAGTTATGAGTTTATTCTGACAATCAAAGCTTTATTTGTGACATGTCTTTTCCACTTACAGCACAGATGCACAACAAGCATAAAGTGAATAAATTACCATAAATAATGACATAAAATAATATTTGAGGTTCAGTATTTATTTTCATGACTAGGCCAAAAAAAGACTTGCAATGTAAGCGTGTCTGGTAATTTATAAAAAAAACAAAACTATTGAATAAGAGTTCTATTACGTGAAATAGTATCTATCATGCATTTTTAATGCATGCTAGTGAAAGCACTTTTGTGACTTGAAAGCCAAGCAAGTGTAATCTAAACAGACTCTGCAAAACTATTGTGCTTATTTTAGTACTGTATGTGTATCATCCCAGTCTTCTGCATTTGGCTTAGACAGACTATTACCCTTCAGACTTTAAAAGACAAAGATGTTTTATAAATTACTTATATATAACAAAGCTCATATATTAAAAACATCGTTTTAATAAAGAAATCACAAGAATCTTGTGATTCTTGTCATTCCCTAGTTTTTCAATATCCCTAAAAATGCAATAATTGTGTGTATTAATGATTTGTGATATAACTTTTTTAATTAAAGTAACTTATTACGCATAATATTTTTTTATTGGCAAAAACAAGATGTACAAAACAAGGCAGTGCAAATTTGTTTTACATTTTGTCCAACAACAATTTCTTTGAAAAGTCCACAACCTTCTAAAAGGAAAGTCATTTTGTACATATTCACAAATATATGGCATAATTACAGAACAACCTTTCTTTCTGTATCCACATACTGTCAAACGGTAATAATACAGTTTCTACATGAATTCACTATTACTGTTGTTTCTTCTCCTGACACATTTTTAAACTCAACTTTATGCAGCTCTTACTTTATAAGCTCTAAACAGTCCTGAACCGGTGCGGTTTGTCCAGTTCAGCACTAGATATAATAGAAAGCAACAAATAAAAGCGGTGTTATCATCACTCAACTCTGGCTTGCCTGATCTGTGTAAGGACTACGTGGCAGCGCTGGGACTTCTGGGATCATGTGGTTCTGGTGGACAGACACTGATTGACCACCTCCAGCAGCTGAGAGTTCTCCAGAGCTGCTGCCACTCTCTCTTTGTCTGCAAGCTGCTTATTGACTGAAGGAGAAAAAAGATTTTTAAAAATGACCTATCATGCAATGTGCAACAGCTCTAAGTGAATAAAAACATCCTGCCAAGTTTTAAATCTCAAAGTGCACCGTGTATAAACTTATTATCTCTCAAAAGAAAGAGTCGACTCTGACTCTCACTGAAACAAGTCTTTTTTTAAAGTCCCAAACTATTTAATGTTGACCTCAAAATAAAACATTAGCATATTGCCCAGGCTACGTCTACACTAATCCGGATAAAGCGTCTAAAAAAGCTCATTTTCAATTGTCTCTGAAGAATTGATCATCTACACTCAAATGACTGAAAACGCTTACGTCCCTGTACTGCGCATGCGTGAAACGCAAGACGATTCGATCTGCCGTTTGTTTACTTACATCTTTGAAGAAAAGTTATCTGGAGCATGTACAGACTGATATTAATCTTTAATAGGGCTGTCAAAATAACAAAAACAACTGCTGTACAATGTCGTGCGCCATCAGTTGAAATGGTCACATAACTGCATCATATGACTTCAATCCGTCATCGTTTTCAAAAGCCTGTTTTCACAGTCCACACTGCAACTTTGTGAGAGCGTTTTCAAAAAGCTCTGTTTTCCTTGACAAAAACGGCGTCTCAGTGCGGACGGAGGGCCAAAACAGAGAGAAAAAGATGCATTTTCAAACCAAAACGTATTGGTGTGGACATGGCCTCAGCTGGTTCTGAAGGAAAATGCTAAATTCCTTCTTTGTCACTAGGTGCCACTTTTGAAGCACTAAAAGCTTATAGACAAAGCCATCAACCAATCACCGGAGGTGTTTGGAAAAATTAATTAAACTAATTAATTAGTTAAACAGAGTAAAACTAAATGCATATTATAGAATAATTAAAATGATATTATAAAATGAGAGCGTTTTTTGACCTTGTATGCATGTCAACCTGTTGTTTTGGACTCCCAAAACCAAAATGTGAATAACCCATTTCATGGGCACTTTAAAATAAAAAAGATAGAAAAATATTCCCGGCCTAAACTATATAAAGCCTATTGTATAATATTTAACACATTCATTTCTAAGCTCTCTAGTTTGATCAACACGTGTTGCTGACACGCCAGTTGTACATACTGCAGTTTTGTTATAGGACTTGATAGCTTACACTTTCCTTATTTAATAAAAGGCCCAGTTCTACAACAATACACCTTCAGCTTGTGAAACATGCTTTTTTTGTTGCTGTGAAAGACAAAGATACAATAACATGCTTTCAAAGTATAACATGCTTTAAGGCTTTTGAATTGTATTTCATTATATTTTGCACCCAAAAATGCATCTAAGACACCACACACACACATATATATATATTGTATATAGAATTATAGCTTATATTCATATGCACACAATATTTAGTATTTTGCTTTAATTTGATAAAGAACTCACTGGTTTATGGTACAAACTCTTATATCATGGCCATATAAACAAAAGCATATGCACTAAATTGCATTTTTTATTTCTCAGTTTGGGGCTTTAAACAGACATACTGACAAACGTGCGAGCTCTATATTCTCACTATATACTGTACGGTCCGTTTGATATCGCAAATGTAATAGGACAACACATTTGCAAACTTTCAGACTATTTTAAATGTCTTTCACCTTACAGGGTTAGAGAGATGAAAAATGAGGAAACTTATTTACTCATCATTTACAGTTGGTTCCCCACTTCCCCCATACCGTGGAAGTCAACAAGGACCGTCAGCTGTTGTTTACCCACATTCTCCCAAATATTTTATGTTCAGCAGAGGGAACAAGGAGGGTAAATAAAGGAAGTGCATCCCTTTAAAACTAGTTCTGCATTGTATATCGGGCATTTACCTGCATCCTCTGAGGCATGTGCGCCAGGCGTGATGTGGACATCAATCTAACAACAAGAAGAAAACAACAAATAAGACGGGAATCCCAATGTAAGCTTAAATGTGCTTGACCGCTCACTAAAATAACCTTAAATCTGTCAGGAAGAGAGCGCAGAAGCTTGACTTTGATGGACAGGCCAATGAGTGTGGCCATACTGCAGTGTGGGATGGTCGGTGTGAACTCCACAGACACAGTGCTCTCCTCATCATTCACCTGCTCACGAAGAACAGACAGACAGACGGGTATACAGACATATCTACAGATGGAAAGACAGATATACAGACAGATAAGACTCACATTGACGCGCATTTGTTCCACAACATTGAGCTCTTCGAGGGACAGCGGGTGCTCGGGGTCATTGATCGACCTGATCAGATGTACAGACGTTAAGGTCTGTCTCAAAGTATTCACGTGAATGAAGTTTCTGGCATGTCAAACTAGTTAGCTTAGTTGTGTGCTTTGAAAGGATATCGAAGATCTCCCTGTCATCGATGGGATCCGCTACATCCTCATCTTCATCAGTGGCAGTTAGGAGCCTTTCCCCCGATCGCTGAAATATCAGAGGATTGGCGTTTTCTAGTCGAGTTCCCCCTGACATTATTACCTCCTCGACGACGCAATTATAATACAACTGACGCACTATATCAATACACTGTCAGCTAACGTGGCCGCCTCTGCGAAGTTGAAAACAAGCAAGCCGGAAGTCGAGTCAAATAACGGAAACAGTATGCGCTTTTTTTGTTTTTCAAAGTAAAGGTTTGTAAGTAAAATACGATTTTTATTTAAACGGCATATAAAACAACAACGATACAGAACAACCCCATGAACAAAAATAATAATAATAAAATAAATAAATAAAATAAACAGGGATGATAGTAATTTTACACAGCATAACAAGAGAACGAGAAAGCAAAACTAATGACCCAATCGATGCTTGGGATGGCCAGCATTTCCTTGCACAATAATAAATACCTTTAGATAGTCCAAATAATATGAATAAAAAACCATCACTAGCAGCCTATTGAAAACCAAGACTTTGATTATGTTTGCTTACATCCCTTATTAAATGCCTACTCATTTAAATTATATTTTATTACGCATTTATAAAACTGGTGTTATGGCATTCTGAGATTAACTGCGTACAGTAGAAGAGAACTCACATGTTAGTATTTCACATTATAGCTTCTTAATTTGAGTTTGCTCTTTCAAAGCATTCACGACATTTCCTTTATTCTTAGAAGCTCTGGCCTTTTGAGAATTAAGTGTGCGCGCCTTATTAAATTATAGATCACGTTAAACTAGCATACTATTTGGCCACTGATCAGTTCATAATGAGTCTCTTCCCGAGATGCTGAATCATCCACACAAAGGATTTATAGACAAAGAGATTATCAAGAGAGTCACGTTATATTTAATGGACAAGTTCTTTTATTTCAGGCTCTTTTCCAAAGAACGAGGCTATAAATCTGGCTGCACCGCACTGGTCCATAAAGAAATTGCCATTCACCTGCTGACGGCTTCTGTGAGCATCTGTCAAGGTTAAAGGTTAACAGTATAAGGAGCAACTTAACAAAGGAATTTATTCATGCGCCGTAACCCCTGTCTTCTTTCCAGGAGGAATTTTTATTTTTACATTTCAAAATTCACAGAGGTGCTGGTATACTGATCAAAGCCTGTTGGGTGAAATGTTAGCAATGCTGTACGTATTTGAATGACGTGCACATTTGTGAATATTTTAATTAGAACCACACTTATTTTAAACGTTCCCACTGCCACTATTTAAAAAAATCTAAATCCTCACAATAAATGCTTTGATCTGGTTTTCAGGACCTGACTTAATAAATATTCCAATCTAATAAAGAAGACTTTCACACAGCAACATATGAGTTTCTAAGTTGCACCCACATGTCTCAAAAACATTACTGAACACACACACACACACATTTCCAATGAAGTCCCAATGCTGTCAGTGCTGCCATTCCTCTGCTGTTTAATAACTCTCATGTGGAGTGAGAACAGACCTTTCTGCTTGTATAATTTTCAGAGACAGGATACAGTCTCATGTCAAGTGAAGAACTTTGACTAGCAGTTTGATGGATAGATAGAGCAGGCGAAGCTATGTAAGAAGGCTGAGATGAAACACAATGAGCTCTACATGCAAATACATAGCTTGAAGAGTGGAAGCACTGCTGCACTGTATGTCTGAAGATCTTGAGCTGTCTCCAAATAGCAGATGACTCATTTTCTCCAGAGCGAATGATTAAACCCAACAACCGCTCTCAAAAATATCCCCGATTTTCAAAGATATCTGAGCGAGGATGTGAAAAAAGAGCTGATTTTAATTTTATCGGAGGGCAAAACGACCGCAGAATTGATTCTGGAAGCACAAGGGGGCAGTCTTGCTACATGACAACAAACCGCCGTTTATTCATTATGGCAGGGACTGCTGCAATCTGCACTCGGTTTAATGCCAGTTGATAGGAAAAGCAGATAATCTCTGACATCCTTCTTTCTTCCTTCCCTCATTGGTTGAACACAAATAAGAGGATTATTTAAGGTAATGTGAGAACAAACTCAATTTCTTTCTAAAATACTAGAATCAGATCCATTGGTGTACTCTTTCAGCATTGAGGTTTGACTCGAAGTAGCTATTCATTTTTAGTAGATGTTGACCTCTCAATTTAACAAATGTGACCAGATGTTCCTTATTGAGCTTAGTTGAGGTTTAAAAGACGTGTAATGTTCTGTAATATTTTGAAATCAAGCTGAAATCAAACACTCACAGTAACTTTAACTAGGAATGAATTGAATCAATACTGACCTGCACTGAATAACTACACTGTTTTTACTAATCTGACTGGAGCTGAATAATAACACTGTTTTCTTGTTAGAACAAAAAATCTAGTTCTAAAAACTGTTCAATTCCACGTCCCGCAGATCGATTAAAGATATCAGCTGCACTCTCTCTCTCTCTCTCTCTCTCTCTCTCTCTCTCTCTCTCTCTCACCGCTGTCCCGCCTGGCCACGCCTCCTCTCAATCATTTAGATCTCAGTCGTAGGGATGCGCAATATATAGTCTGCGATCGAGAATTTAGCAAAAACCTTTTTTTGCTTTCAACATATATCAATCCAAACAGCCACTGTTTTGCGTCTCTGTGCAACACGATGCTGTTTCGTTTCTGAATGAATCACCCGTTTGAATGACTCGGTTCAATCACAATGACTCACTTATTACGAGGGATTTGTTGCAATCTACTGGCGGTTTTAACAATTTAATTTTCCGACTTTTCATGTTTCAAATCATTTAAAATATAATTTAACGTTTTATATTTAATATATAAAAAACTATATTTATACATTTTTTATGAACTGCAGTTAAATTAATTAATTCATTATTTTTGGATTGAACAAAGAATAAATGCATCTAAATGTTATTACAGCTTTTGTGTTAATTTAATTTGCTTGGTAACAGCAAATTATTTCACTGATTAAATATAAGATTTTGACTCAAAAGATCATGGACACTTCTATAAAAAAATCCCTTTAAAAGTAAAAATGCCCATAATTTGTAAAAATCATTTTAAACATATTGGAAAAGATAAACTTCTCTCAGTGTGAATTAAAAATGTGAATTAACTTTTTTTTTTTTTTTAATTAATAAACATAAACAAACTATACCTTCTCTATTTCCAGAGAATGGATCATTCATTGCAACATTTAATCTAATTTTATAATCTTGGAAAATAATTTACCTATATATAATAAACATATACTGTATTACTATCCATTTTAGGAGCTTAAAACATCTTAAGATGCACACATTTAAGTCAGGAAAATCAAAATTTCTACAGGGGAGTATGCCTCCGAATCACCCTAATAATATAGATTTTGGGCCCTCTGTATTTACAAAAACATGTAGCTGAGCCCCGAATGTTTATAATCTCTGGCTCCACCCCTGTACTGAATGCTATTTACCTACAGTATATGAGCTAAATGAGGCTACTCCATGTAAACGGGAATTAGCAGCTTGCCAACTACTAGGTGTTTCACATTAATTAGCGACATGGCTATGTTTTTTACTTTTGTTAAAGTTAAATAAAAATATTGCTCTCCTCTGAGACAGAGAGGTAAATCAAATCAGTCAGCTCTAAATTTTAATTTTATTGTTTTCTCTTTTTTGTCCACTGTAGACTGAAATTTATATATACATATATATATATATATATATATAGAGAGAGAGAGAGAGAGAGAGAGAGAGAGAGAGAGAGAGAGAGAGAGAG
>JAUYWG010000040.1:17861631-17872818 GCA_034779775.1 Enteromius afrohamiltoni
TAATTAAAAGAGACAAAATTAATTACTGGAAAAATAATCACAGATACTTCGGTCACTGACTGTGTGTGTGTGTGTGTAGTCATGTCAAGTCACATTTATTTGCTTAGCGCTTTATATAATGCACATTCAAATCAGCTTAATGAACAGAACTGTAAAAATAATACATTTTGAAGCAAACTTGATTTCAAGACAACAGTGTCAGTATTCACACGTTTTTTCAATAATGTTGATCCATGAAACCGCTTCATTAATTATGATCAGATTCGGGGACTCATATGACTCCCAAATTATTTTCTGTACAAACACACACAGGCTAGTTGATTCTTCTGACTGTTTTTCAGTGTCTCGCCATTTTTAAGATTCTGTTTTGGATCTAAAAATCATCTCATTTGAAAATCAAAGTGTATTGAGAATAGATAATAAAGAGAACTTTCTCTGCAGCTTTCTACCAGAATGAAATCTCAGTAGACCATACATATATGAACATTAGGATTCATTTTCATTCATTATAATTTCATTTTATTAATAGTAAAACTAAATATATTATAGTAATATAGTAATACTAAATAAACTATATATAAAATAAAATGCAAATAAATATTTCCCAATTTGTTCTCCCTGTATCTTAATACTAAATGCAAGCAACTCTCATGCCGTTTCATGGGTGGTACTCTAAATGTATTTAAAATATACCAAAACATGTCTTACGGGTACTGTGCGTATGTTTGTGCAGCACAGGTATATTTTAAAGCATTATTTATTAAAACATATATTTAACAAAATCTGATTATGAGTTTCTGAACACAAATCACAAGTGTAATTCCCCGGACACCTTTCATCCAAATGCCTGAGAGGCGTTCGTCATCTCTGGACGCACACACCCACCGAATGCAAGCAGATTAAAGCCTTAAATACAAAAAACAGTGCGGAATTTATTTCCTTGGACACGCGTTTGGCACTTAGAGACACCATATTGCACTTTGGTCCTCTGGATTTTGATAAGGGGCCAAAAACCGCTTCCAAAAAGCTGCTAAGGCAAGTGTAGGAGAGCAGTCATCAGTCAGAGCTTCATTATGCATTCTGTGCATGAGCTCCCTGCTCCAGTAAAGCGCCTCGTCTCTCATCCTCTCTCGCACGCTAAACGAGTAGGAATCAAATGATTCTGTCCACCCCAAAGACCCGAGCTGCGTTTGAAACTCGCTATGCAATTATTTCCAGCTCGACTCGCTTGGCAGGTATACACTGAGCTCTTTGTAGTCCATATCCTGTTTGCGTTTGAACTCTCAAGGAATTTCACAAACGCTTTTAATTATAGCTCATTTTCATCTCAATTTAATGATTTTTATTTAAATTAGAACATGCAGCTCGCTCTATTACGTCTCCTCCCCTATTTGAACTGATTGGAGTTTCAGAACCTAATTGGATTTGATTAAAGAACATTAACTCTGCTGAGTCAAATCTGAACCCATCCCAAGCAGGTCACACCTATGAGATGGAGGTGACAGATACATGTGTTCTGTGTCGTTCATCAGATGTATTTATAATTGACAGTATTTTTGTGTCTGTGTGTTCTGCTGCTCGTCCAGCTTTACGGGACAAAGCGCGTGAGCTGAACTCAACTCTAGGCTCGAGGGATGGAGCTCCTGAGAAGAGCGTGAACGAGATGAACGACGAAATCCAAGCCATGCTCGCAGAACTACGCAAACGCCATCTCTCCGGCAAGAAAAACGTCGCTGATGAAGAACTGGGGTAAAACACACAAACTGTGCACACACTGCACATAACCAGATTATGTCACTTAAATAACCAGATTATATCCTGGGTGTCACCTTTTCAAAAGCTCTTCCCCATTCATTTTTCCCATAGGGATGTTCTTTGTTAAAGAGACAGTTCACCTTCAGTTGATGGTCCCGCCGATGTCTATAGTATAGTTAAAAAAAAAAGGCAAGTCATTGGGGTCCATACTGAAGACCCCAGACTATAAATCATAGTAAACCAAACCAAACAGTTTACACAGCTTTAGTGAGGGGGGGGAAAGTCTTCAAAACAATGGATAGTGATTTATTTAGTTGTTGATTGCATCTACAAACATAAAAATGATCGTATGTATGCAAATATGTACATTTTACGTAGTGAGATTGACGTGATTACATCATTGTGGGTGGAGCTAAAGAGATCTCAGTTTGTTCACTGTGACTGGTTGGAACTGGTTGATTGGTGGAATCCTCTGAACAGCATCATGGGTAATGTAGTTCTTCACCATAAACTCAGCTGTTAGGAATATTTCAATAATAATGTGGGTTGATGTTTTTAAGCATGTTCTGTGGATTAGCAAGGTTTATATTTTTTGCTCTGTAATGGACAAATGGTGCTTTAAAAAGTGTTTTAATGCGGTGGACTGTTCAGAAGTAGAGATCGTATGAATGTTGCACAACAAACCTCCTTCACAGCGGGCACAGAGAGTTTTGCAGCGGTGAGGACGCCATTCAAGCTCACAGGTTGGAATAATTGTTTTGGTGGCATTATGTTTCTCGGTCGTATTTTGTGGTTCATTGGATCACAGCTCAAATGAAGAAAGTTTCTCTTTCTTATGTAAAATCTTAATGAACTAATTAAAAGTTGCCCGAGGTTGGGCGGGGGAGGAATATTATTCCAGACTAATCAAATTACTTCTGTAATGGATTCCAGCGTGTGTACGGCAGTGAGAGAACAGAGAGAGACACCTAGAGGAGGAGCGGGGGAACGAGGAGAGATCAGCTAATGCTTTACAGCTGGATTCAGTTTGAGAGCAGCGCTGAAGCATGTACATATTTGAGATCTCCTCCAAGATCTACAAAATACAGTACTGAGCACTGAGAAGTAATATCTTCACTCAGGGTTGTATGAATTTAGATATTAAGGTATAGTGTGTGCAGAGGCACAGATTCATCTCTCGTGTTGTCATTTATTCACCATGTGTCTGAACACACAAAGTGAAAGTGGGTGGATTTCATTTGGCAAACACCATAAGTCTCACAAAGGATTTTTGAAATACAGTAAAAACGGTAATGTTGTGAATAATTATTACCATTTCAGATGTTCTTAACTGTATGTGAATATCTGTTCAAATAAAATGTATTCCTGTGATGTTCAGCATCATTACTCCAGGCTTCAGTGTCACATGATCTTCAGAAATCATCATAATATACTGATTTACTGCTCAAGAATTATCAATGTTAAAAACGATCAGACATTTTATTTTTCAAGATCCTTCGATGAATAGAATGTTCAAAAGAACAGCATTTATTTGAAATCAAAATCTGTGACATCACATTTTTAAAAATAAAGGTGCTCTTTCTTACCTTTTTATAATCTGAAGAACTTCTTTCTGCTTTTGTGAAACAGAAAGGTTCTTGAGATGTTTACGATTCTTAACGGAACCATTTAGACAAAAACATTCTTCTGAGGCATTGTGAAGCTATTTTTAAGAGTGTGTTTTAAATGTCTTTACTGTGCCTTCTGATCAAAAACTCAAGCTACAAACCTCACTGATCCCAAACATCTGAATGCTAGTGTAGTTGGTCATTCTGCTTTGCTTTAATCTCTTAAAGGGTTTTCTTGTGTCATGAGTCACAGATAAGGAGCTCTCTCTCTCTTCATCTTTATAGCGCCGCAGAGGCTCTTTTGGCAAGAGTGAAGCGTTTGTTTGGAGACCCACACCAGGCCACAGAGGACCTGAAGAAGGAGGTCAGTGACAAAATGGGTGATTACAGGCGGAAACTGGACGAAGCTCAGGATCTGCTGAGGGACGCGCATGACAAAACCAAACAGGCCGAGGGACTGGGTGTTAACAACCAGCTGAACCTCGAGCGTCTGCAGGTGCACACTCTCACAAACACACTACTGTAGAGAACACCTCGAGTCGTGTCTGAAGCGGTGTGTTTGTCTGAGCAGGGAAAGAGGGATGTGGCCGGTGAACAGAAAAAGAAAACGGAGGGAATTTTGGCTGAAGGAGAGAAGATGCTGGACGAAGCTAACTCTCTCTCAGACAGCATCAACCGGGGGAAAGAGGTCAGTTTCTTGCAAAGATGTTACTGAACAGTACCAAATCCTCAGAGCCGTGGCTCACTGGCTGCTGTGTGCAGGAGCTGGAGGAGATGGCGAGAGAGCTGGGTCCTCTGCATGATCAGCTGGACTTTAAGGTGGTGCGGTTGGGTCGTGGTCTGGACGACTCCATCCCTGATCTGCTGCTGAGAGCGGAGGACCACGCCAGCCAGCTCAACGATTCTGCTGCCATACTCGACAGGTGTGTGTATTCAGTTCTTATTCCTTTCTAAACCAATTAAGATTACAAGGGTAGATTATTAAGTAAAGTGCCCCTATATGCCATTTCCAATATTGCCCTTCATGCAGTGTGTGATGTAGCTGTATGTGAATGTAAACCATCTGTAAGTTGTAAATGTCACCCAAAACAAAGAATCGACATCCTAAGCTAGTCATTATGGCTACACATCACAGAGCAACACATTTGCATAATTTATGTTCTATGTTGGTCAGCCACAAAAAACTTAACCTCACCCACAAACAAATCCTTTTACTGACAACTGCTTTTCTAATCTTGGGGAGTTACACAACACACTCTTGAAGATGGTTCAGTTTTGAGTTTATTTAGACCAACGCTCCACTGAACCTGTCAGTATGATAAACAATAGATACTAAGATTTCCACCCAGCGTTCAAAATAGAGAACTATAGCAGTGGACCTTTCTCATGTGCTGTACAAGGTAGACCAATCACAACAGACTGGACAAATCAGATCTGACCAATCAGAGCAGCAGAGTATGCTCACGGAAGGGAGGGCTTTAAAGAGACTGAATCTTAGAACTGCTTCAAACTAATCATTTGAGAATTGCTGGATGATTGATGTTTTTTTTTTCTCCTTTCATGCATGGAAACCTGTAGGAGACTCCCAAAACATATTAGGAGCCTTAAAATGGCATAACAGGGGCACTTTAATATAGACATATTTGGTTTCTTGCACAATACAATATTGTGAGATCCAAACACCATAGTGCATGAGTTATGAAATGTTATATATCTTTTCATTTGTGTCTAGCTCTTTGTGTAGCTTTTCTGACACCGTAAACGTGCTCGGTAGCACACCCGGTACTGCATTGCACTTGTGATGTAAAGCACTCAGATAGGTTTGAAAAATCCTGTGAAATTCAGATCACAGTAAAAGAGCTCAAACACTTGCAGAAACTAGATAAAATGGCATGGTTGCTTCTGCAGGCTCTTGTTAAAACTGTCAGTTAGGGTCAGTGTGAGGTGCCACTTTATTTATGCGTGCAATAACCAATGTAAGGAAACACTGCCAGATTCACATTCATCTATTTCAGACAGAGACTGCCACTCACTGGACATTTATTTCAAAAGCGTCACTAAATGTGTTAAAGCAATGTACAGTAGTATGAGTTTGTGGAAATGTGATCACACAGGCAGGTTTTTCTAGTGGGCCTGTGTTGGTTTATTTAGTCTTTTTTCACTGATCTAACTGTATATGGTTTCTGTAGTATTCTAGCTGAGGCAAAGAACCTGTCCTTCAATGCCACCGCAGCTTTCAGCGCATACACCAACATCAAGAAATACATCGATGAGGCCGATAAAGTGGCCAGAGAGGCAAAGAAAACCAGCATTGATGCTGTGCAGCTGGTGAGGAAACACACACACACACACACACACACATCAGCCTGCATCAGTGACGGATATGAAATGCTCAATGTGGTCAGCAGCTTGTTTACATTTGATTGTTTGTTTTTTTGTTTACTTACAGTACATGCAAATATCTTTTTGTGTTGAAGGAGTCAAAAGTTCAGAAAGGTGCTGAAGTCTGATTCTGTGGTGGTGCTATACAATCAAACTATTATCTTAATTCAAGTGAATTTTGAAAATCTTGCAGTAATCAGTGTTGAGTGCTGCTGTAAGGTTAATTCATAAAAGTAATCAAATGTAATCAGTTAATAGTAATTGAAATAGGGTCCCACTTTCTATTAGTTGGTCCTAACGGCTATATGAACCTATTTAAATGAATTTAAGTGCAGTGCACTTTAGTTTTTAGATTGTATTTACATTTGAAATAAAAATCTATATATCTTTGCATGTGTAATTAATTTCTGTACTTACATTTATAATTACACTGCTGACCCATCCCTTACACCTTAACCCACTGTTAAACCTACGCATACCCCCAAACCTGTCCCTAACCTTACCTGTATCCACCTCAACAGCAGAAGTCTTCAGCAATACAATATGAACACAATAACTACATTGTACTTATTTTTTGTACTAATTAGATTCAAAATAAGGTAACTTGTAATCAGTACCCCATTACACAGGAGTGAGGTTTGAGTCAGGAGCCGTCTGTGATGTCTTCACTCCACACCTCAGACAGCTCGTGTTAAAGCTGTTCAATTCATTTCCATTTGTCCTGCTTCAGAGATCAAAGCTTTCCTCTTGTTCTCTCGTTACCATCCCTCGCTCCTGTCGTTCTCCCTCTTTCACTATCCTCTCACGTCTGGCGCTGAAACGGCGGAGCAAAAGGTTAAAACTGAACAAGGGTTCTTCACACAAGATTGTCAAACCTGACAATATGCAGCAATACTAAAAATGAGCTTTCAATCCTGTCTCCCTCTCTCAGCATGGAAATACACGGCGACTGCACGCTGATCGGATCACATGTCTCATACATTTCACAGAGAATATCACTTTGCTTATCCATTGTTTTTGTGACTTTCTATTACTTGATACTAATCAGAAATCAGTATGCTAAGATGACTTCTGAAGGATCATGTGACACTGAAGACTGGAGTAATGATGCTGCACATCACAGAACAAATGTAACATAGATATTTAACATAGAAGTGCATAGACAACAGCTATTTTAAATAGTAATAATATTTCATCATCTTAGTGTTTTTACTGTAGTTAAGAAAGAATAAATGCAGCCTTAGAGAGCAGAAGAGACTTTATTTAAAAAAAAGGGGTTTTAAATTAAATGTGTGGCACATATTAAATGTATAAATGACTGTCATTTTTCTTGCATTGTATTGCATTGATGTTTATTCCTCAATAAAACAATCAAACAACAGAAAATGATGTGCTCAGCTCTGATGTGTGTGTGTGTGTGTGTGATGTCCTGTCTGTAGGCCTCAGGACCCAAAGGATCTCTGAAAGACCAGGCCAAGGGTTCGGTTCAGAAGAGTCACCGTCTGTGGAACGAGGCCAAAGAGCTGCAGAGTGACGTCAATGGTGAAAAACCGTCAGATTACCGTCCTTGGGCTTCTCACAAACCTAATTGTTTTACAACAATTTCTTATTATTTTTTCTTTAGAAAATGAAGACAATCTGGGTGCTCTTCAGTCCAGACTGAAAGGAGCCAACAGAAAGAATAAAGACTTACAGAAAGGCCTGAACGACACACTGGAGAAACTCAACGCCATCCCTGATGGTGAGTGTGTGTGTGTGCGTGTGTGTGTGTGTGTGAAGACCTGAGTTGACAGGAAACCAAGGCAGTTCAAACTGACATGTTTTCCTTGACAGCTGATCTGTGTGTGTGTGTGTGTGTCTGTGTGTGTGCCAGGGTCATCCTCACAAGCTTGATTGCAGAAAACACTGAATCTTCCACTTTAAACCATCATAGGGTTTGATGTTTGCTGTTCCTATGGTTACACAGAGGTGTGTGTGTGAGACACATTTGATATAGTTGCCCTTAGGAAGAGGTTATAACTGAGCGCAGTGTGTGTGTGTGTGTGTGTGTGTGTGCATGTTTATATGGTTTATGAGGACATAAATGTGTATAATGACGTGGGTATGACAGGTATTACAATATGAAGGTGTTTATGAGGATATTTTCAGTTTTTCAGTGAGAATGTAAAAGTGTGCAGTGTTTCCAGTAAGGGGTAGGTTTAGGTGTAGGGTCAGTGTAGGACACATGAGTGTGTGTGTGTGTGTGTGTGAGAGAGAGAGAGAGAGAGAGAGAGAGTGTTTGTGAGCATCTCTCTCACAACAGGTTTGAGACAGGCATCTAGAATCCCACAGTGTCCCTTTTGAGGATCTAAAAGAATTTTCAGCACCAGCCACCACATTTGGAACACAGAATTATCATAAAAGGCAACTCTGCCCAGTTAAAGGCATCTTAGTAGACAGGAAATTAGGGAACCGCTGGGTGTGTCTTGTTACCTTCACACCTCCATATACAGCAGTCAGTAAAACAACGAACATATAGAGAAACCAAAAATATTAAAAACTATTTTCAGTAACTGAAAGCTTAAATAATATTAAACAAATACAATTTAAACTTTAAGAAGGAAGGAAGTTTCAAAATTAAAAAGCTAATTCAAAATATTAATAAATACTGTAATGCATGTAAATAATAGTTAAATAATGTAGACAAGGCAAGTCTATTTATACTGAATATATATATATATATATATATATATATATCACACAATAATAATTCAAGGTGCTTTATGTATCATAGACTTTTAAAAAATCATAAAATCATCAAAATAATTAAAATAATGAAAAATAAATAGTAAAAAATTAAGAACAAAGATTTAAAATGATTCAAGAGCTGTTAGAGTGTCACAGCTCATTGTTTTAAATTGAAAATGTATGTTAATGAGAGGGTCTTACGAAAAAAAGAAATTATATTTCTTTCAGAAAACTGAAACCTGGTTAGTTTTAGGACCATTAGGATTTTTTTAGGATTGATGAATTAAACACCGTTCACCATCATGACCGAAAATATGATAATAACCATAGTATAACGGATGAATATATTTAACACTGAAAAGTTTTTGGTTTGTTTGATTTGATGCATTACAGCAGTGTTTGTGGAGCTGATGTAATTATATGCTGATGTGTTCTACCGAGAATCATGGAGAATAATAGAAATGTAGTGAAAATTCTAAATAAAACGCCGGGATGCCTGAATCTGGAGTAAAATCATATTTCTTTATTAAACAGGTTCATTTAAATTTATCTTAATTAATGAATGTATTTACTGGATTATGAAGCATTCCTCATATCAGCACTGTTCTTCAGCTCGGTGAAGACTTTTGAGTTGCTGATGCTAGTTTAGCTAGGTTTTATAGAGTAAAGCAGATGAAGTGACTCTGGAGATAAAGTTCATGTGTTTGTGTTGCAGAGAGACACATATAAAGCAGACAGCAGTGAAGCATTTTAACTAAGCTTTAAAAGTTCCTTTAGAAAACATTCCAGGCATAATATTGTACTTTTCACTGCACCATGTTTCATATTAAATATCATTTAATACTTAATTACATTAGAAATCTAGTACTTCCTTTCTATTACTCAAGTAAAAGTCATAGCAGCTCAATAAATCATACTCAATCATACTCTTGTTTATTGTTCTATAAATATATGTGTAATATGCATTGCTAAGAACTTCATTTGGACAACTTTAAAGGAGATTTTCTTGATATTTAATATTTTTGCACCCTTAGATTCAGATTTTTAAATAGTTGTATCCAAAAAATATATATATTTATTTAGCCTTTTATTGACCCTGTGCTCCAAGGTCACATGTGTTAGGACCCTTGCTGCAAGAAATGAAATAAGATCATTCCTGGTGTGTATTCCTCACACGAATGCTGTTCTTCAGCTTTATGAACACAATTTCTGAGACGTGCAGCTAAACTGTGTTTTCTCGTTGTGTGGATGACGGCAGATCTGGCATCCAAGATCCAGACCACTAAGCAGCAGGCGGCGGAGGCCAACGGCACGGCCATAGACGTCCTCAACCGCCTGAAGGACATGAACCTCAGCCTGATGGGCCTGAAGAGGAACCACAGCAAGCTGGAGGACGACGTCAAGAAAGCCAACCACCTGATCAAAGACCCAGAGAAAAACAGTACGACTTCCATCCAACTCCAGCAATAATCGTTCTGTATAGAGACAACAGCTGCATGGATGATGAAGATTTGATTTCTTAATTGAAATGTTTGTGTTACAAGATCACTTAAATGCTTATTTGGTATTTTTCCTCCCCCCATTTGATTTTGAACGTCAACAGCAATAAGTATGTATACACGATTTTCTTCTTTCATCTGTGCGAATGATTTTAGGAGCTCTCTCTCTCTCTCCGCTCCCCGAGGCTTCAGCATGGTGCTTTTATCCGGAGCGCTGCATGCACAGAGAGAGTATTTTCCCAATCGCTCCGTTTCTCTGTTCTTTGTTTCAACCCAACAGGATTTGAAAGCTTCACTAAGCTTGTTATCCTAATGAGCGCTTTAGCTAATTACAGATGGAAACTCTGTCATTTTTTGCTCTCATCTTCTCTTTTGAAATAACAGCTCCATGTCTTTCGCTGCCTACGCTGCAAATGAGAGATATATATAACATGTCACTTTTTTTCCTGTTTCCTCTTTTGTCTCTGAATTCTTTCATAGTCTCTCGCGCTCTCCTGTTAGAGGCTTTCGTTCTCCATTACTCACGGCTCCGCTGTCCGGCATGTTTCTAATGCGCTGTTTATTGCTCTAAGTCATGCTCTTATGTGTGTTAATGTGTGTGTGTGTGTGTGCAGTTCATGCGGCCGGAGCTAAAGTCAAGGAACTGGAGAATGAAGCTGACAGGTTGCTGGAGAAACTGAAGCCCATTCAGCAGCTCCAGGACAACCTGAAGAAAAACATCTCTCAGATCAAAGAGCTGATCAACCAGGCTCGCAAACAGGCCAACTCTGTGAGTACCGCCCTTCATACTCCAAGAGAAGCGTGCTTTACTCATTCAAATCACGACATTTATACAATTCAACATCAGTTTATTAGACGATTGAAGTTCAACAACAATTACATCATTAAGGCCTTGTTGTTGGTTTTACTTCATTTTGATGGCCCCTTTATCACATTCTGTTGACTATACATAACACTGCACATACTGTATCAGTTAACTCGGAGTAGAGTATTAGTAGAGTATCAGTAGACTGTTAGGGTTAGAATAAGTTGACATGTACTGTACTTGCAAACGTAGTCAGTAACTTGTCTGTTGGGAGCCTTTCATAATAAAGATATTAATCCATGGTGATATGTTAAGGTAATACAGAGTAATCATGTAGTAAGTACTTGGTAGTAGCTGTTGCACTTACATAAATCAACATGTACTTATCGTGTACGTGAGTTATGGAACAGTT
>JAUYWG010000040.1:17882720-17894607 GCA_034779775.1 Enteromius afrohamiltoni
TCCTCCTCCTCCTCCTCCTCCTCCTCATGCAGTGTGTGTCTGCTCCTCAGGCTGATCATCGAGTTCGAGATCCGCACAGAAGCCGCCTCGGGGCTGGTGTTCTACATGGCCAGAATAAACCACGCTGACTTCGCCACCATCCAGCTGAAGGAGGGCATGGCTCACCTGAGCTACGATCTGGGCAGTGGCAACACCTCCGTCAGCGTGCCTCGCATCATCAACGACGGACAGTGGCACAAGGTCAGAGCGCATGACCTTTGACCCCTCTCACTCCCTGACCTGATTCACTGGATACAGTATTGTGTTTTGATTCTGTGATAATAGAGAAGTTGCATGGGTCATAATTAGGCCAGAAACATTATTTATGCAAATATGTTTGACCAGCGCATTTCTTGTATCTTAAATTGTTTTCTTATTCAAACAGTACACATGCTTGATCTATTTATTTTCCTTCATGCTGTTTAATACTGTATTCACAAGCACAAGGTTTTAAATAAGTGTGTCTAAATAAATACAAAGAGCTAAAGGGGTAAAGATTTGTTCTCTTTGTTTGTAGATCCGTGTGATGAGAGAGAAGCAGAGAGGAGTCCTCACGATTGATGGACGTTACTCCAAACACACCACCAGCCCAAAGAAAGCTGATATTCTGGATGTGGTGGGAATGCTGTATGTGGGAGGTTTACCGCTCAACTACACCACCAAACGCATCGGACCGGTGAGCACACACACATACACCGTATACAAACACACTCACCCATACACACACTGTCAGCTACTCTAGTCTGCTGCTGCTGTGTTTCTGTAGGTGCTGTACAGTATCGACGCTTGCATTAAGAACTTCAAGATGTTGAATCTGCCCCTGAACATGGAGAAACCCACATCTAGCTACCGCGTGGGCTCCTGCTTCGCCAACCCAGAAAAAGGAACTTATTTTGATGGCACAGGCTATGCTAAAGCTGGTGAGGATCCACTTCATTTCCAGTCATTTACAGATATTGTTACTGTTTTTTAAACACTAACACATACAAAACAATTATCAGCCTTTGACTCAGTTTTCAATTTTTTGTAAAACACTTACTGTAATACAAATATCTAACAAGAATTAACATTTAGGCAAAGGTATTGCTTTTGATTAGTGCTGTCAAACAGTTAACGGCATCCAACACAAAAGCTTTTGTTTGCACAATATATGCGTGCGTACTGTATATATTTATTATATAAATACACACACATGCATGTATATATTTGACAAATATTTACATGTATTTGCATGCGTATATTGATATATATTATATTATATTATATTGCATATGTGCAATTCTTGGATTTGTGGGTAAAGTGTAAGCAACTGGAAAAAATATTTAAACACACAGAAATGTAATGTGTGTGTGTGTGCAGTGGACATGTACCGAGTGGGAATCGACATGTCTGTGGATCTGGAGTTCAGGACGGCTCAGAGCAGCGGGGTTCTGTTAGGCGTCAGCAGCCAGAAGATGGACGGTCTGGGTATTGAACTCGTCAATGGAAAGGTGTGATAGAGAAGTCTGAATCTGATCATTTTCAGTTCCATGGAAGAGCTCGAGTGAATTGGGGGAATGGTTGTTAAGTACTTTGTCTTTATTTGAGTTTGTCAGCAAGAGTGTCTGTGTCTGCTGTAGCTGTTCTTCCATGCTGATAATGGAGTGGGGCGCTTCACAGCCGTATATGCGCCTGACCCGGAGGCGGGGCTTTGTGATGGACAGTGGCACACTGTCTCCGCCCACAAGCTGAAGCACCGCCTGGAGCTCGTCGTGGACGGGAAGAAGTCAGAGGCAGCGAGCCCAGACATGCGCTCTGCCTCCGCCGACACCAGTGACCCCGTGTATGTGGGCGGATACCCTGGTACGTCAATCAAACTCTGTTGCCATGGTGTCATTGTCAAGAATATTCCCTGGGAGTTTTTAACAAGCTAACAGGCAACGGTCATTTCAAATACAATCTTCTTCAATCAATTCTTCAATAATCAGCTAATAATATATCTTCCATACTTATTTGACCCTAGCAATCTCTATTTCGGTGGTTTTCAACCTGTGGGCCGGTATGGTATTGCAGGGGGGGGCCGCCAATTATTATTAACAGAAATTGTAATATTGTTAATATAATTAGAAATGTCTAGTTTGCTGATCAGATATGTATATTTTCTGTTTATTCAATACATTCCAGTTTATTCAATAAAGACAATTAACTTATTACTTATTAATTACTTAGTTAACCCGACACAAAAAGCGGGATCGTTTAAATTCTTTTGCAGTGGACCGCGGAAACGTATGTGTTTGGCTGTGTGGGCCATGAGTTAAAAAAGTGCTCTATTTTATTTCTATTCTTTGAAAAAGAAAAAAACTTCTATCTGAAAAAGTAGCACTCTATTCATGAACTAACTGCTTGTTTTCATTAAAAAAACATTACTAGCTTTGCTACATTTTTGCATTCTATTTATTTTTTATTTATTATGCAATTAACAAAAGCACAAATGGCCTCTCTAACACTAGCTCACTTTATGCTTTTTCTATTTGATCTGTTTTCTTTTTAGTTATTATTTAATTATGTATCATTGCTCTTTTGTTGGTTTTGATAGCTTCTATTGGACAAGAGTCTGCTAAATGACTAAATGTCAATAAAAATAGTTTATCTTAACCAAATTATTTCAAAAATGTTCAAATGGTGACACATGATGACATAAAGCTTCTGCCAGATGATAAATCATATATATATATACATTATATTATATATTATTTTTATGGCATTTCTAGTCTTTAACTCATCATTCTGTATTATCTCATCATACACATGAGAAACATCTGTTGAAAAGCTCAGTGTGATTGTCATGACAACTAATAAAAACGCATTGAAAATATGAATATGACAAAAAATATGGTTTTAAGCTTTGAGCTTAAAATGCCATCTCTAAATGCATTACAGAGAAGTTAGAAGTCTGAGTCAGGGACAGTCCTGAAATACAGACATTCTGGAAAAATGTACATTTCAACACACCTGAAATTAGGAACAGACAGTTTCACATTTTATCATACACTGAACTAGAATGGTGGTTTATTATTCTCTCAGCTCGTCTGACAGAGACGCTCACATAGTTGGATCAGTCTGAATGTTTTCTGAAAGAGATCTGTGTGTGTGTTTGTTGCAGAGGGTCTGAAGCAGTTTGGACTCACTATAAACACACCGTTCAAAGGCTGCATGCGAAATCTGAAGATCACTAAAGCTGGGAAGACTCTGGAGGTCCAGATGAACAAAGTCCAGGAGCTCAGAGGAGTTCAACCTCTCACCTGCCCTGCGAGTTAAACACACACACACACACACCTGATTCACTTGAATGGGACTCTGGGTGAATCCGTTCATGAATCGAAATATTGAGAGAACTAGCTGTGCCGCTCAAAACCAAATAACACAGGGAGTATTAATAAACAAACAGCTAGACAAACCAAAGTTTACAGACAAGCCAAGCCAGATGAAAAACAGTGAAAAACTGATTTCAAAGAAAATTAATACAACCATATGATTTGTATGATGACTTTCGGTTACACTTTACAATAAGGACTTAGTTAGTTAATATTAGTTTAAGCATTAACTTACATGAATGAACAATGAGAAATACCTTACAATATGTAATCATCTGTTCAAAATAAAAATACAGCTGTTCGGTGTTAGCTCATATTTGGTCTGGTTCATTAAAAAGTACAGAAACTTTTTTTTTTTATATAATAACGTATATTGAAATATTGAAATTAATTATAACTAGAATGAACAAACACTTTAGAGTATTTTTCAGGGTTAGTTCATGTTAACTAATGCAGATAGACAATGTAAACAGATGAAGAAGACGTTGCCAACCTTTTATTCTGTGGTTTGTGATCAATCTTTCTTTGTATTTTTGCGTTAGGAAAAAAAAACTGATCTGAAGAAACTGTAGTAAAAACCTTTTTTAATCTCCAAAGTGCAATCTTACACAGCCAAACGCCACGCATTGAGACAACAGACATTACAAATGCTGCCCAGATCTAAACAGACAACACTCCTAGACCTTCTAGAGTATATTCATCATAACACCATCAACAGACTTCATAAACATTTCACATGATAACATGCTATATTACATGGAGAGCATTGGACTTTCACACCTTATACAGTATGCCAAGAAATATTTGAAAGAAATGCAACCTGTTCAAAAAAACAGCACAGATCAGATTGTCAGATTTCAGAGTGAATCTGGTGTAACTAGCCTAAATGATCAAACTACACACAGGTCAGTATATGAAGAACATACTTCATCTGAGAGCCAAAACACCAGAGACAGACATGAACTACAAATTCATGGAAAGAGTCTGTGACTTTGTTTTTGAGGTCTGAGAGTGTGTTTTTTTGCATGGAGTGATTACATGTACTGTGTAACGATCAGTATTTCAAAATAAAGAAATATCCCTTCTGATGGCACTTGACGTGTTCTGCTTCCTTTCACTGTCGAAATAACCATCAGACTTACTGAATTACAGAGGGTCATTATTATTCATATTTACACTTTTCCATTTTAGCTAGAGAATAATCATTTATTAAAATATTAAAGATTAAGGGTCAAGCTAAATGCACATTTAGATGAAAATAATATTCATGAAAATGTTTTCAGATTTTTATGACAGGTTAGGCTTAGGTTAAGTGCAGCTCTTGAAACAATAAATCACTGTTAAATACTACTAGTGTTTTTAACAGGTCTTTCTGGAAGGCAGATGGTGTTCCACAAGGTTCTGTTCTCAGGCCGCTTTTATTCTTTCAGTTTAAGTGAGAAAAAAAAAACTCTTTGCATTCATAAAAAATCAGTTAACTTAGTGTCGTTTCCTGTCCAAAAAAACTAAAAGCAGAACTATAAAAGCTGTAAGAGCACATTCCTCACCACACCACAAAGTCTGGAATTACAACAGTGGAAAGTACACTTTCAACAGGGAACAAATGTTAATGAACTTTTAACTCATAGCTGAGGACAGCAGAAGAGAACAAGTCATGCTCATCAGAAGTCTTCTGCATAGAGCCATCCGTGATGGGATGATCCTGCTGAGAAACCGCCAGAAACAGAAATGCTCTACAGTACGGCGAGCCACTCACCACTGTTCGGCTTTAGTTTACAGAGAACACACACATAACATCGATACTGTGAGGTATGGACTTATCAGTCTTCATTATAATGTAAAAGTCACTCATTTGTGATATACCCACACGTATGTACACAGTGTTGGGAAGATTACTTGGGAAATGTAATATACTACAGATTACAAGTTACCCTATTCAAGATGTAGTGAGTACTGTAACTTTATTAAAGTTATGTAACTTATTATTTTGATTAATGTTTGATTTCTTTTCTAAATCACTAATATTTTGAACCTTTAATCATTTTGAAACATTTAAATCAGGCTTGGTTAACCTTACAGAAGCACTTAACACTTCCTGTCAGACTCTTATAATGCTTCATCGGTAAGTGACTATCCCTTAGATGTGCATTATGTACATCCAGCAGGTTGTTATCACACAATAAAGCCTGACAGGCTTTTTTGCAGCTCGATGTGAAGCGGGGGTTGTATAAGACTGGAGGGCTTTATTCTGTGTTAATAACCTGTTGGATGTACTTTATTACACTTATTACACGGCTTCTTGCCACAAAAGTAAATAATTAGACACGAAACATCGATCTGCAATCTATCAGCATTTCTTTCTATTTTCGATTTTCCACCGAGCCTAGTTGTAGTGCTCCGCCATAACTACGGTTGCCCAGCAGTTCACAACACAACATAAACTCACAACGCAATGCAATTAAAACCTTTATTTTTAAAATAACTTTGACTTTATTCTTAAAATACTATGACATTAATCTTGGTATTGTAACAGAGTTGACACAAGATTTAGGGACATTTTCTAGAAAAAAAATTTTTTTTAAATAATTTAATGTTGTAGAATTAAGTAACTATTTAGAGCTTTTATAAATCAAGGGAATTGAATGTTGCCAAAAGAAAGGTACTGTAGAATATTTTGATTGATACATGATGGAAAAATACACTGACTACTTTGGACAAGAAGAAATCATGATTTTCAGTTTCAGTTATTATATGGTTATTGACTGTAACATATTCATAATTACTAAAGAATAATAATAAATAAATTTAGATAATATAAAATAACCGTTTTTTAAAAGAGCTGATAAAAATAATGACTCTATTTTGAGGGAAGAGCAAATGTGTCCACAGAATCACCCATATATATATATATATATATATATATATACAGGGGTGGGCATAGATAATTTTTTTTAATCTAGATTAAAATGGCTCATTTGAGTTCTGGCAAAGGCATTCAGAATTTGTGTGCCACCTATTATATTTGAGATATCTGTGTGTCAGTTCTGCAATCTTAAAAGTAGGGGTGAGAATCTTGCTTTCACAATTCAATGCAATTAATTATCATTATCAACACAATGTTCACAAACATGGCTTAGCTTAAACCAGGACTAGCCCTTAGTTAAATTAATATATTAATATGTCAGAGCAAGATATTTTCAGTTAAAGCAGTTCAAACAGGCATTTTAGTCTGATACTAGCTTAAGCCTTGTCTGTGAAACCAGGAGAATAGCACATTCTCTTTCAGTACATGGCTACATTCTAAATCAAATTTATTTTGTGCAAAATTAATTTGCTGCGTTCCAAACGGTATATGAAGATCACGGACGACAGGTGATAAGAATCGAAGCTTGCACGCTGTAAAGAATTTGCTGTAGTTATGCAGCTGTTTGCCAGTAACTTACTGTAGATTTAAATGTATGTTATTTACTGGCAACAGTTTGTTAAAAGTTAATTGAACATTAAACATTGTAAGCATTGTAATCATATAATCACCCCTTGACACCGCAGGGTACATAAGCCTGAGTCCAACACATCAGGTCCCCAATGAACGAATAATTGGAAAGATAGCTCATCCAAAATAATCTGGTCTCTAAATTAAGGCAACTCAATACAAAATTAGCATTCGAATCTATGATTAAAATCTAAATTTAATAATAACTTTAAATTGGAGTCAGATCAAAACGAGGTAAAAACATAAAAGTAAAATTAGAAACCAAAATTAGAAAAAACCCGAAGAGTATTACTCAACAGAAGCGCTGAGAAGCGAGACACGACATCCGAGCCAATAAGGCGGACCTTACAACATTAACTAGTCTTTATCTTTACAAAATAAAACTAAAATAGCAGCCTCATGCAAAGCATTGCACAGCTGCCAGTAATACTGTAATTTCTACAGATTTGTTTTACAGTAGAAAACTAGTCCTGTCCGAATAAGGCTACAGTGTAACTTGGCTATACATCCGCACTAAAGCTGAAAGTCACCATAATTTGTAGTAATTACAAATTACTACAACACAACTTTTGTGAATAGATTAACGACGATAATTTTTTTATCGCACAATATCGCCCGCCACTAATATATATATATATATAATGATCATGCTCTTTGGTGAGCACTAGTTTAACTGCAGGACACAAGTGAAATGACTCTTTGATGCTCATGACTCTTGGTTCTCTTTAGGATGGAGCAGCTACTGCTGCCTCCAGTGGGTGATCGTTCTGTGAGGATCCACATGCTGGCAGCACCTGTCAATCCTGCAGACATGAACATGATCCAGGGTAAAGTTCCCACTCATTCAGTCTAGGGATGGTCAAATCTGATGTTATGTTATAGAAATTCTATTCTATTCTCTGAAGCAATTGAGGCTGAACATTGCCTTGTTCATTGCCTTTGTCTCCACAGGTTCGTATCCAATCTTGTGCCCACTCCCAGCAGTGGGGGGAAATGAGGGGGTGGGAGAGGTCATAGAAGTGGGCAGTGATGTCACATCTCTCAGACCAGGTGACTGGGTCATGCCCATTGACGCTGGCTTTGGTAAGGAGACATTCAAGGGATTAAAATGAAAACAAAAAAAATTGACTTTGAAGTTAACATGGAATTCCATTCCAAATGTGTGTAAATCAATGAAATTCAAAAATGAGTGGGTCTTGATGGAATGAATTTTGATGACAGGTGGTTGATAAGCAAGAATTCTTGGTGGCATCAAGATGGAAACATCTGTGGTTATGAATTTATCCTTGCTTTCCCTAAGATTTACTTTAGGGAATGAGACACAGCATCAGAAGCTGGCACTATGGGGGAACTTTCTCTTGATCAGTCACTCTGTTAAATCACACCAATGCAAGCATTCAAACCTTCTTTTCCAAGCAATGTGGTCAGTTGTGGCCCAATGGTTAGAGTAGAACTTGTAACCCAATGGTTATAACCAGTGCTCTCTCCACCCTGAGGAGAGACCCTTGAGTTAGACATTGACCCCCAGCTGCTCTCCGGGTGCCACAGCAATATAGCTGCCCACTTCTCCAGGTGTGTGTTCATGGTATGTGTGTGTGTGCACTTAAAGGCAGGGTAAGTGATTTCTGGAAGCCAATGTTGATATTTTAAATCACCAAAACAAACACGCCCCTCCCCCAAAAGTAACTTTCCCCCCGATTTTGATAGCTCCGCCCCACACATACATAGCCAACACAACCCAGACAATGATTAGTTGTGTGAAACAAAGAATAGTTTTCAACAGTCACTTTATTGTGTCCAGTGTACACAGACTTTAGCTATCGTGGCGTCTGGTGTAGACACTCTCCTATCGAGAAGATCCAAAACACCCTCGGCATGTGATCGCAGACCTTCCGCTCCTTGACTTCTCTCCAGCGCTGGAAAGCTGATCCAATATTTACACGGGTCCTACTTCTTGCCTTATTGTTCCGCAGACATTTTCCTCTTTTGTTTTTTATCTTTATGTCTCTCAGCTTGGCAGTTCACTGAATGCACTCTCCTCTGCGTCCACATCATTAGTGGACACACCCCTTGCTGCTGATTGGCTACAAGTTCATTTTGGTATTTGTCCTGACTCTGTTTTCTAAAGCATTTTTGAAAAATTGCTTACCCTGCTTTTAATTCAGAGCACAAATTCCAAGTATGGGTCTTCATAATTGGTCTTCACTTCACTTGAAATCGTTTTGCATGACTGAGAGCAATAGTCTCGTTCTGAAGTTTAAGCAAATTAATGTGGCAAGCTATGCAATGTCTCATTCTCTGTATCTCAGGGAAATTAGGTTACATACTTGACCAGTTTCAGTTATGGTTCACTCAGCTGTGTACACAGCTGATATTATGGAAAACAGTGTTAAATCATACCACGTTACTGACATTGAATTTGAACCAACCACTGTGGGTGAGGTAAGCATAATAACACTAAGCAGTGGGATGCTCACTATAGCATTGTTAGTGTATACCAAAACACACATGGTATACAGTAATATGGTATTCAATTGTATGAACCATGGAGGCTGAACCAGGGAGGCTGCACAAGCACTACATGACAGAGGTTGGGAAAAGGACACAAGCTTAACTCTTGCACAGAGGCCACTTCTGGAAATTGATGTGTTTGGGTGGAATAGATCTGCTCCGCTGCTGCTGCAGAGCAAGTACCAAGACTTGGTCAGAGCTAATACATTCACCCTATGCTGCTGAGATTATGTAAGAAATACTGTATGGATAAGAGGAAATCACTCCGTAGCAGATCTATACAGGTGGAGCTGGGGAAGGTGGAGGGTTTCTGAAGCACACTGCAACTGCTACAGGAAGCACCAGCCAACATTTAAATGAGACAACTTATAGCTTGTTAGAACTTAGCCTGAACCATCTACAGTTTCATAACAGAACTTTGTATTTCGTATTGTGTGTGCCAGGTACATGGAGGACAGGCGCTGTGTGTGCAGAGGATGAGCTCATCTCTGTTCCTAAAGACATCTCTATTTTGGGGGCCGCCACTCTCTTTGTGAACCCCTGCACTGCGTACAGGATGCTGCATGACTTTCAAACACTCACCCCTGGTGAGGAAACCCAGACATGATTTAGTATTGCTGTTTTACCAAACACTGTGGCTATAAGTGGATCATGTTGTGTGTCTGTAGGTTGTACTGTGATTCAGAATGCCTCTAACAGTGCAGTGGGACAGGCCGTGATTCAGATCGCTGCAGCACTGGGCCTGAAAACCATCAACATCATCAGAGACAGGTACAACAGCCACTGAATACATCCCAAAAGAACAAGCTCTGTGCGATAATGGATAAGTAATGTGAATGCAACAATCCCATGTGGTGTAAAGTCCCATTTAATGGATTTGAATGTTTTGTGAACTCAGACCCAACTGTACTGAGCTGATCGATGAGCTTCAGTCACTGGGAGCTGACTATGTGCTAACAGAAGAGGAAGTGATGTCGACAGGGCTTCATCAGGTCTGCAAGGTGGGGAATTCATCTCTTTTTAAACAAGATGATGTTTCAGTGATTTCTACAGAATTGCTTAAACACATTTCTCTTAGGAGGTTCCCAAACCTAAGCTGGGCTTGAACTGTGTAGGAGGCTTGAGCGGAGGACTCGTGCTCTCTAATCTTGAGTGAGTGTCACACATTTTGCAGTTTTTGGCAGAAATGATTGCGATTAATGAGACATGACTGTCCTCCTGTATTTTCAGTTACGGAGGTACAATGGTCACCTACGGAGGGATGGCCAAAAGACCCCTCCAGATCCCTGCTGTGAGTTTTATTTTTCTACAGTTTAAATTGTATTAAACCTTCAACATTCAATCTTCAAAACAATCTTCCTAAACATTTATATTCTGTTTCCTGTCATGCAGAAATCCTTTATATTCCAGAACGTGACTCTGAAGGGCTTCTGGCTAACGCATTGGAAAAGAAAGCACAGGGAAGGTAAGCCATCAAACACAACACAGAGAGATACTGAAAGTCAAATGAAGGGTTGAATGGATGAAACTGTAGGAAACATGGCTCTTTGAAACCTTTATGTGAGGATCCTTTTCAGGAACTCGAGCTGCGTCGACTCAGCGTGGCGGCGTTCCCATAACATCTCGTCGACGCAGTGTCTCGTTCCTTCAAGGAACTAGGGTTATATTCATAACCCAGAGGCGTTTTCTTGTGCTTGACCACTCTCTCTCTCTCTCTCTGTCTGCAGATAAAAACCAGCTGAAGGCCATGTTGGATGCTGTTTGTGAGCTCATGAGAAGTGGACAGCTGTCTGCTCCACACTGTGTCCAGACACCGTTTCACCAGTACTCACATGCGTTACAAGCCACTGTCCAATCACACAGCCGCAAGCACATCCTTATCATGTAGAAAACTAATATAGATGCTCTGCAAATCCAAGCTGGACATCATGGATTTGATTTCCTCAACATGCTTGTTCTATTATTGACACAAAACTATGAATACATATTTTGTTGACCCTGGAACAACATTTTGTTCCAAAATTTGTTCTCTACACCTAACCCTAACCCTACCCATGAGTAATGCCTAAAATCATGACAGATGACTGACACTGGTGTACAAGCACCAAACACTTAAGCCTAAACTTCACAAAAACCATGAACTGGTTCTTCAAATCTGATTGGCTAATCAGTGTTGTTCAACAAAGATGTTGACCCAGCGGCATGTCAAACTCAGCAAAACCAGGTTCTGTGCCCAGACCAGATGCCAGAGCTGGTGGAAGCTCCTAGTGTATCTCATTGGTTTTATTGATCTAGAAGGGTGTGCGTGGGGTTTAATGTTTATTAAATAACATATATTTTCTTGCTGAGCGTTTACAGTCTGGTGCCACTATTAAAGCCTGTCCTGTCTCGTCTTTAAGGTTGTCTTTTGTATAGACATGGCTAAATATACTTCCTGTCATGTTACATGTTTCACAGATGTAATCAACGGAACTTCAGGCTTCATGTACTT
>JAUYWG010000040.1:17907808-17931619 GCA_034779775.1 Enteromius afrohamiltoni
CTACTAATATATATATATATATATATATATATATATATATATATATTATTATTATTTTTTTCACCCTCATGGCGTTAAAAGCCTGTATGACATTCCTTTTTGGAATAATTTTGTGTGAACTGTCGGTTTACAGTGTCAAACGATCTTTGCCCTCAAAGTCAAAGGGGTCCAATAATGTAAATGCATGCATACATACAAAGAAACACATTGAACTCAACTGAATATGGGTAATATCAGTTTGGAACAATATTAGGGTGAGTAAACGAATGTTCATTTTGAATTAAACTATCCCTATAAGCTGATGCCATCTATCCTCTAAATCCTTTTGACCCTCCTCTGAAATTCGCATACTATTGCTATATTTTTCCCAATCCACATACTTGTAGGCATATGGTCATAAATCCACACAGTTCCTGTTTTACATTCTATTAAAATGTACGACTTCCAGTAGCTAGAAGGGGTTAAGTGGGTGATTTCAATCACACTGGTTGTGTGCAGGTTAAAATTTCATCCCAACAAACCACATGCACTTAAAATGTGTACATTTTCCTGCACAGCAACCATATGTTGTACACTGTCTCATACTGTGCAACACATCTCACCTTTGACAGGCACTGCAGGGTAAACCTCTGAGATTGTGAATAATATATTGCACAATATGATATTTTGTCTTTGAAGCTGGCTCCAACGTATCAGCGAAAACAGTGGCATGAGCCTCGTGCTCTGTGCTCTGGTGTAGGTAGGAGGGCTCCATGCGCTGGGGTCATCAGCTCAGGTATGAATATTTCATCAGGTGCTATCTGGCTTCCATTTGTGCAGGGTCACATTTATCAGGTATTGGATGTCCTCACACTTAATTATTCAGACCTGCTTGTCAAATTCATGATCACAGAGACCTATGATGACTTTTTCTTTAATGCCTAACTCATGTGTTACTATCTTCACCTTTTCCCCTCATCCCTCTCTCTCTGTCTTTCCAGTTGTCTCATCTTTTCACTGGGATAATGGTATTTCTTTAGTGTAAGAGGCACTCTACAAAAATAACCTAGTCACCTGCAACAGTATTAATAGTTACAGATCCTGTTGTTTCCATTTTTAGAATGAGTTCATTAATCCTTTATCCCTTTTCATAGAGGAAGTAAGTGTGTGCAGTGTTGGACAGTAAATAAAGCGGAAAACTTCAAAACATTAGAATTGGTAATATTATGTTGTTTTTTGTTTGTTTTTGCTTTTTTTTTAATGCTGTGGTCCTTCCATGGTTTACGGCAGTGTAGAAAGATTGGAGAGTTTCAGTGAATTACTCATGCCAAGGGCTAATATTATGTGGACAGTTTCAGGCTATTCAGGAACTAGATGTACGTGTTGTGTGTATAACTGAAAACTACAGCCTTTGCATCACACCACAGGTGTAATTTTATAGATTCCTATATAGATTCCATTTTATAGAACTAAGGTTTGCTTTGGACATTAGGAAGATGCTTGTTCATGGTTTATGCATAAACATTAGGCTGTTTATTATTCATAATAATAAGCAGTCAGAACAGATTTGGGAAAGTTTTGTGATATTTCACTTGATCATCATTGGATCCTCTGCAGTAAATGGGTGCCGTCAGAATGAGAGTCCAAAAAAAAAAAAAAAAAAAACCCTCACAATAATCTGCATGACTCCAGTCCATAAGTTGAACATCTCAAAGTAAAACACTGCTTGTTTGGAAACAAGTTCATCATTTAGACATTTTAATTTAAACTATAATTTTTGGCAAAAATGGTAATTTCTCTCAACATGTCCCTCAAAAATCTTGTCCCCTGTTGTCATATAAATTCAAAATCCATTGACATGTTTCTTATTTATTAAATGCTTTGGACTGTTTACTTCTGTGAGCGATGCTTTATCTGTGTATATTTATCTCCTGTTTCATAAGAGACAACTTAGAAAATTCATATTTTAGCTGTTGAAGTTAAAACATCTTAATGGTGTATTTGTTTATTACAAGCACAACTTTTGTCCTTAAAACACATTAAATGATGGACTGGAGATGTGTAATGTAATCCACTGCTGAGTATCCATGTAAGTAGTAGTCATGTAAAGTTTATTTTCTTCAAATCTGTTCCAAAGAAGGAATAAATGCATCTTCATTTTTAAAAAGCCTGAGGGTGAGTAAAGTACTCTTGAAGTAACTTAGTTAGTAAACATCTGGGTGTTTTATTTAACAGATAGATAGATAGATCTAAGGTTTACAACATAACTATTAGAATGATTTAGTCAAAACTGATGCTTTTATATTGATGTATAATCCAAGATAAAGACAAACATGCTTTAGACACAAGCATTTCAATCTAATATGTGAGAAAGGCCTTTGTGCAGAAAGGGCAGAGAGCACACAATAGTTCCAGTAATCCCAAGTCGACTGAAAAGGTCATATCTTCACCTCTTAAGGTCACATCCTTAACAGAGGACTTGTTAAGGGTTCTAAAAGATTCTGAGGTAAGACCAGTCTTAACACTTCAATCACTATTGTATTAAAAGAAGAAACGTACTAATTAATAAGATATTGTATATTGGAATGATCTAAGCGAGTCTCATTAAAGATAAAATACAACAAAAATATTTGAATTTCCTGTTTGTTCTATGCATTTATTTTGAACTTGCCTACATCTCTCGCTAAATAGGATGATTATGTATTTTCCAGCCTATAATTTATTTTAGGCTTTGCACAGTTCCCAGTTGCTTGAGTGAGCTCTGTTATGAGACTGTGGTTATTGCAGCAGTTTAGAGCATAGAAATAGACAAGTGTATGCCATTTTTAAGTAGAAAGTCACTTTGTACAAAAGAAACTGTATGGATAGCAATTGCAGGACTATAATTTACAATACCTTTCAGCATAAAAAGCACACACATGGTGGAACTTTTTATAATCAAATGGAATAATTTTTCTTCAACAAACATTATAATGTTTTATTTAAATACAGAAATTGAGGAAGACTATATCAGGCATATAGAATTAGTTCCGCAAGATAATGACAATCATTTTGCTCAATCAGACATGCGCCACGGTAGGTCATTGTCAAAGCATTCACTGAAAACAAACAACAGAATATTACCCTAAAAAATGACATTATACCTTGACGGGTCTCCTAGCAGGGGGGAGCTACGTGTAATGTCGCACACAGACTGTTCTCTTAATGTGTGTTTGACTCTAAAAGCACAAAGCGAAGATGTTATCAAAGCATAAAAGGCTTAGGTTCTTATCTGAGAGAGCACAGCAGCTTTGAGAACATGGTACAAAAGATACAGGGAAACACTACTCCGATATCACAGTATGCATGTATTATTGTCCCACAACATGACTGAGGTCTGGATAACGGTTAATTGTTTTTGTAATTGCATGCTGTCAAGCCAGGAAGCAGCGTGACATTATCATGTTGAAATTAACTGAGGCATTTGGTGAAATCCATTTACACATGAGGTGACTGAACAAACTCTCATTTTCATCAGTGGAGTTGGTGGCAGGAACCTCACAGATGTCCTCTTTAATCTGGATGCAGTGCTGTCTAATCTTTCGTAATCCTCTTTGCACTTTTTGCATAGTTAAATTTATATGTGACCATTGTGATGCAATATTAGAGATTATTTTGCTTTGCAAGCAAATATTACATTAAGCTTCAGGGATGCTGAAATATTTATGCAATTTATATATAATGCTGACTATAGATGCAGTGAGTCCTGTTCATGCAAGCGAACCAAAGGATATTGAATATAGTGTCTAGGTAGAGAGTCAGGCATGCATGTGAGCGTGTGAACTGTGTGCCAAGAGATCACATGAGCAAATCCAGGCAGATATTAGCTGACCCAACTGAGCCAGAGGTTTCTCCTTTTCCCTCTGGTGTGAAAATGTGTGTGAATGTAATACAAATGCAGTCATTCTGACCTTTTTAATGAAAAAAACAAAACAAAACCTGGACTGTTTTTAAAACAGTTTTCGTCTGTAGAGGTGTTTACGACATTGACCCGTTCATGTGGTTCAACCTTAATTTTACGAAACTATGAGAATATTCTTTGTCTGCAAAGAAAACAAAAGTAATTACTTTGCTTTATTTATTCTCTTCAGTTTGAATCTTTCATACACGTTCACACATGCTGTCAGATTTTTGTAGGCTCTCAGATTGTATCAAAAATATTTTCATTTGTGTTCTGAAGATGAACAAAGGTTTATTTATTTACTTATTTATTCTCTAAAATCGAGGGAGAAAAATCATAATTTGCTGTACAAATATTGGATATTCTTATTAATTGTTCATGTTTGTTCTTGTCAATATTTGTTCATGGTGTTCATCATGGGAGACAAGGCCATATGCATGTGATGAATATCAGCTTCCAGATGGGCAGGGCAACCATTTCCCTGGACAATTCCATTTAGCCTGCATTTTTGCCCATTCAGGTCACACGGTGTCTTACCAAGGGAGATGGCAGAGGAGAGAAAGGGAAAAGAGGAAAAAGAGCGAAAGTGAGAGCAAACACCCCTCAGATGCACACATTCATCCACACCATTCTGCTCCACAGCTCCTTTCACTCACATATAATTAAAGTCCCGTGGGAGTTCCCAGAAGGACTGCATCCGTAAGTCCAGCATTCCTCCTGAGCCGCAGAAACATAGGGAGAGAGAGAGGAAAGCCTGAATATAAATTCGGCCTCCCAGACAGGCGAGCGCACTTTCAGACGGGAGCCATTTTTCACTGCTCCAGTCATTTGGCACTGCCCATAGGATGTTAGAAGAAGAGTGGAGAAAACGAAGCCTGAGGTCAGTCAGGCAGCAAGGCAAAGGGCCATCGTCATCTCCTAATATAATTATCCAATCATTATGATTGGTGATGTGCCTGAGTTATTTTAGGCCTAGAGAGCCTGTGTGTGTGGATGGAACTTGAAACTCCAGAGCAACTCTCTGCCCTGCAGACTGTGTGATATGAAGGAGGCAGAGCATGACGGCCTCTGTCTGTATAGCACTTGCTAGGGGTTTGTCAGTCTGGAGCAGTGGAGTAAGACATTAGGGTGTATTGAGAGGTATATGTATTCAGCTGGACGGTGGAGGAAGGGGTGATAGACATATGAGAGAGCAGGGGACACTGGTTTTATTCATTTCAAGGTCAACAAAACAAGTCAACACTAAGCAAACAAGGGGTTCATCCCTTCAGCACTATTTTCACCAGCCCTCATCTCCAAATATATTACACTTAAGTCAAAGCATGGCTACAGTATTACAATTCTATTATTATTAGAATTTATTGCCAAAACCAAGACAAAGGATACCTACTAAATTATTTACAATTGTGTTCCAAATAATACCATGTGTTTTTTAAAACGTGAGTAAAGCACAAAATTTCTGAAACAAAAAATAAAATATTTGGTTGTTCAAAAGAATAGCAGTGACAGCATTTTCCATTACAAACTCAATTATTTACTACTAATAATTAATATTTAAATATTCAATAAAATTAGAAAATGTTAAGATTTAGCATTCCTGTGAATCGCTAACCTAATAGTTAGTTAGTTATATAAACACTGTTTTTGATAACTGCTTCATATCTGTGCGGCATGGAGTCAATCAACTTCTGGCACTAAACAGGTATTCCAGCCCAGGATGATCTGACAACCTTCCACAGTTCCTCTGCATTTCTTGGTTTTGACTCAAAAACAGCATTTTTGATGTCACCTCACAACTTGTCTATTGGATTAAGGTCTGGGGATTGGGCAGGCCACTCCATAGCCTTAATTTTCTTCCACGTCTCTCTTGTATGGCTTTCCATTTTTAAAGCATCAGAGATAATTTTAGCTGCCTATCATTTTTTGCACTTCTTTATATGTTTTCCCCTCTCCAATCAATTTGGATTAAAATCAGTGTTCTTCTGAACAATGCCTGGCATGACCCATCTTTCTCAGGTTTTCAGAGAGAATTGCATGCAAAAAATACGCAGGCTTCATCCTTAAATAAGGCCCACCTGAATGACATCTGTTTCTTTACATAATGATTATTTACAATTGTGTTCCAAATAATACCATGTGTTTTTTAAAACGTGAGTAAAGCATAAAAATTTCTGAAACAAAAAAATAAAATATTTGGTTGTTCAAAAGAATAGCAGTGACAGCATTTTCCATTACAAACTCAACATACATAATGTCTGTTGGTTTGTCTGACTCTACTACACTTACTGGTAAATTATTTGCCATGTAACAATGATCTATTCCAAAAACAGTGATTGATCTGTTTAGTCATGTTGGACTGCTATTATTTTAAACACTACTGTAAGTATTATTTTATTTTATTTATTTTATCTGTAAAAAACTGAAATATTGTGAAATACAGTATTAATACATTTTAAAATATTTGTTTTATATTTTAATATATACATTTTATTTATTCCATTGTTTTTTTGTAACATTATAAATGTCTTCACTGCACTTTTGAGGTAGTTAATGCATAATTAATTGCATAGCCAATTAATTAAAAAAAGTAAAACCCCCAAATTTCCGAATAGATGTAAAGTAAAGTATTGTATTTTATCTTTGTTAGCTTTTAAAAATTACTTTAAAAAATCTTTATAATGGCAGCCTTACTCACATTTCTAAAGAAGCACATGACAGATGTCAAGCTGTTATGTGACATTTTTGAACTTTAAATTGCAGCAGCTGATTTTGTAGTTGAGTTTAGCTGTTTATTGCCAGATCACTGACTGTAACCAGGTCATTCATCTTCAGCAATGCCTATAATTAAAACCTGCAGCTTGTGGTGTGCAGGATGGTGGCAAGCTCGGCCCGCGAAGACGGACAAGAGCTTACATGCTTTGGAAGGCATACGCATCTGATCCAGCCAGTGGCAGCGCTGTGTGGGCATACACTGCTGTGCGGGCATGCCGCACAATCCTTGGCCATGGTGGGACGCTGTGCCGGCATCAGTTCTGCCATGGTCCGTTCAGTGTGGTGTCTGTGCATCAGAATATATACTATTTTCAATCTCTTCACTGTGTGAAATGTGTGAAAAAAATACAAATAAATAAATCTTAAAATAAATTAGGTCAATGTCTGATTACTAGGAACACGTTTGTAATTTCTGAGACAAGCTGAAAGAGCAACGTGAGACTTGTTTATTGATAAGGTCCTCATCCCATGGCATCCCAAGTACAGGAGTTTTGGAAGACTTGCTCTACTTTGATAGATATTTGTTTTTTAGCTTTTTTTTTTTTTTTTTGCTGTCACAATGGGTAAATGTGTATGCAGATCTTAAGACATCTTACAGCTAAACAAATCTCCCTAAAAATAGCATATCAAAATATCATATCGCTTTAAAGGAAACATACACATCATTCTGCCAAAAGCATTGTCTGATTTGCCAAGCAAACTGTACAAAATTCTAATAAGACAGAGACAGCATACGAGTTAAATTAATGTTATGGAATACAAAAAGTGTGCACATAGCTTAAGGGAGATTAAGAAATTAGAAATTTAACCCGCATAAGATCCTTGGGGTTAGCACTTTTCCTTAACAAAAAGCATATTTCCCTTCATCTCAGTGTAATAAAATTAGACTTTTCATCATTTTCCATTTATATTTACATTAAAAAAAACTGGACTTGATTCGGTCTTTCTGAAGATGTGTAATTTATTCATTTATACATTATACATCGGCTGACTTGATTTTCTTCTCATACATTCCCATAGCGTCACAGTGCATTTCCCTGTTGGAGCCCAGTGTCCATCGACTTCAATGCGGCTGCTTTGAACGTTTTTTTCAGTGCTTTGAAACTAGACGGTCATTGGGTAAACGCTGTGATTATGTCCCGCCCACGGACGCTCAGCGTCTCTGGGGGTGAATGAGGAGCAAATGAGGAGTGGGCTGGCCTGGACTCCGAGCTTCTGCGTGATGATTGGAGGGTCTGTCGAAAGATTGCATCTCCTTTTGACTGACAGCGATTTTGTACTATAAGGAATCGCTGAAGCTATTCACGCTCAGTCCCATCGTGCATCTCCATAACTGAGGCAGATGCGATATGCATCTCGATGCATAGCCAATGATGCGATACATGAAAGACACATGAAGCAGCTAGCGATGCGATATGATACACCCCTGTTACGATGCAGTGCAAACACACACTCTTATATAGGTATGTTTGCCACAGACAGCACTTTTTAGACACAGACACACTTATACTCTCTTTCTCTCTCTCACACACACACACATTTTAAGTAATTTTATCTAATGGTAATATATAAATAAATATTTAACAGGTTTATCTCTAACCAACAGATGGCAGAATTATACACCCAGCACCTAGGTCAACATCCAGAAACAACTTAAATAAAATTTAGGCCACAATTTACTGTTCGTGATTTTTCTATGAAAAAAGGATATTTTACATGCAAAATTGCTGAGGAATGTTGTGGTAAATAGGTCCCAAAGTACTCAATATTTTGAAAAAAACACAGCATTAATGATAGAAAAAAAAAATTATATATCATTTGTATAATTAAAAATGCATTTATTTTTCATAATTACATTGAAGATCCTTGGGGTCATATTGACGCCAAAGACCCTAAGTGTAAACAGCAAATATGGGACTTATGAATGTTTTTAAAGAGCTTAGGTTTTTATATTCTACTGCTGATTGCACCCAGAGCATAAAGTGTGATCTATTAAATGATATTTATAATGATAATGATTTCTTTGATTAACAGTTATAATTATATTGTGCAAGTACTCAAAAGTGCAGCCACTTTGTGAAAATACGCTACCGTTCAATAGCTTGAGGTTGAAATTATTAAAATACTGTTAAGCCCACAAAGGCTGCAATTATTTGATCAAAAGTTCCTTATCAAAAGCTACTCTTGATGATGTGTTTTAATACACTGATGAGAACATTATTTGTTGGACCGGTTGTGAAGCATGTGTGTCAGACATGCCAAGAATGGCTTAAATAACCTCAGTAGGACGTCATTTGATTACGTGCACCTGGAGGTTATAAATAGACGTGAGACATACACATCTTCAGGTTTCTTTTTTTTTTTTTTTTTCTTCAAAAAACACAGTGTATGTGTGTGTGTTACACTGCTGAGAGCAGAATCATTCAAAAGAAAGCATGTTGAAAGTGAAAGTTTAAGCAACTTACTATTCTTGCTGAGTGAACCTGTAAGAGATGCTTGCCTCGCTCTTCATGGCTGATCTCTGAAGATAACTTGTGTGAGTATTGCTTTGATAATTTGTTTGGAGTTTGCTGCCTCTGGGCACTCCTACTCCACGATTATAAGCATATGAGTTACTTGAGGTGGTGACCATATTGAAGCTGGCTCACCAAAAAAATACAAAGAACGCTAAAACTAGATGACAGGTTTCTGTCAGGAGGTCCGAGGGAGAGACCCTGCAGTCTCTCCCCTTCTTTGGTGATCTTCATGATGAGATATCTTGTTCATTAAGTAAATGTAGCATTTGAACCAATCAGTCACAAACTATTTGTTACATTCAAAAAATGTTAACAATCTTTAATACCGCTTTTACCAACCCAAGAGGCAACTCACATTGGAGACATCCCTCAACTCACAGTTAAAACCCCAGGGGGGCAAGCCATGCCTTTGATTGCCATGACAACCGACTGATAAAGATTTGGTTTAGTGCTCGAAGGAATGTGAGCAGAGCAACTCTGACTAGTCTAAAGACAATGGAGTTGTCCCTAAATTAATTCACAGGAAAATTTCCTTTGAGTGAACACTTATCATATCATAGAACACTTATCATAGTGTATATTGTTATTGTCCTGGTATACTGCCCTGCATATGGTACACTGTGAAAGGTCCGCCTTTTTAGCTCGGATGTTGCGTGTTTCGCTTTCCAGCGCTCCTGTGAAAATACACCTCATATATTTGAATGCTGATTTTGAATTTAATTATCCTAATTTGGAAAACAGATCATTTTAGAAGTGCTATCTTTTCATTTACCCGTCTGGCAGGTGAACACAAGTCGTCAGATTCTGTCCTCGGCCGGACAGCCATCTCGTTACATAAGCTCGCTAGTTCTGATAATTACTCAGAGGTTGGAGGTTTTTTACTATTATCTTTTTGTCAGCCGCCTACTGCTTGCTTATTGCAAAAAGATAATTTTACTTAGTCTTATCCATACCAACTTGTTAACTTTAGCGATAGGAGGAATCTGAGATTCCTCAGAGAAAACATGCCTACTGCTCTATTTTTCTTGCGCTACCAGTTTGACATATCCAAGCCATAACACTTATGCACACTAAAGCATCCCCACAATATACTGGTTGTAAGTGAATGCAACACTCTAAAATGAATAAAGAAATTCTGTTTATTTTTCATCAGGTAAAATTATATCAAGCCAATTACATAATTAAACATTGTGAATTCAATTCAGTTTCAATTTAAAAGAATGAATACCTTTGATAAATCAAGAAATAATACCAAGCCAATTACATAATTTAAGAAATGAGAATTCGATTCATTTTCCAGCAAATGCATACCTGACGGTCAGAGAAGCACGCTGCCACATGGAAGATGTGACAGCGTGGAGGCCATTCCTGCTTACAGAAAAAGTCCTAGTGAGCTGTTTCATTCTTTCACCTTAAAGACTCCAAACCAACACCCCCACTAACTTTTAAACACAAAAGGCCATTTGCTTGTTAGATCTTTCCGCAACCCCAGATCTGCACCTGTTTGGAATGCTCAATCTTATTGCTCCAGGAGGAGGTCACAGCCCTTTATCAGTAACCAATTTTGTGAAAAGTTTAAGTCTTTTTAATGATGTAAGTGACTACTGAGAAATTCAGACCATTGTACCACTCATCTTTAGACCTTTAAATTGACATCAAATATGGCAGTGAAAGAACAATATCTTTACAAGATATGACACTTTGAGTTTATATTTTCCTTGGTGACACTCTTAAGGAGAGGAATGAGATTGTGAGGTGGGGGGCTCAGAAGATCGTAAAGTGTGTGACTGGGTCAAGGGGGTTCTGTTTATTGTCTGTGCAGCCAGATTTCAGTTTTTATGGTTTTATGAATTGGACTGCAGCATACGAGAATTTCCTCTGTCCAGCTATCCTGGAAGGGATTCAATTTCTTCAAACCTTACAACTGTCTTATAAATGTTTTTGATAGATTAATATCTAAACACCACCTCGCCAGATCACACATGTCATGCTTGGTATCTAAGGACTCGTCTTCAGACGATCTAACTGAGAGTGTATGTCATATGTTGATATCTCTGCAATGTACAGTGTTTTAAGAATCTGGTCTAATTTGTATAGTGATCCATCCAGTGTAGAGGCAAATTAGCATGTTGAGAACAAAGAGTCGTAAAAACGTCCCTCCAAAGCACCGTCAGACCATTGGTCCTTGACCCACAAGAGGTGTGACCTCAACAGGGTACAAAAAGCATTCACACCAGAAACACTCCCTCTCCTCTCCTCTTTTTCTACTCTACTTGATGCCAGAACCACACCATCTCTCTATGGTCTCCTAAGCCCACAGGCCCGATGCACACGCATCGAAGGATGGCCTGCACTGCAGCACAGGCTGCCGTCCTTTGAGACACTAAGATGATGAACAAAATCCAGGCAAAACTAAGTTCTACACCAGGCCTAAGCCTTGACTTTTCATGTATCTCAAGATCCATGGATAGCAAAAGAAATTATGTTAGTTTTAATTGTATTCAAAATAACACATGCCTGTACCCAACACATACCACATCTACGCTTACAATCAGTTTCAGTGTTTAAAGTTCACCTCCTCCTGAAAGTATTCCTGGGTCCATTTACAGTAGTAAACAGTAGACTCTTTTGATGATGTTATGCATTGCAGATGATGAGATTTGCAATTTTATGTTGAGGAACGTTGTTTTAAAGTATTCCACAATCTTTCACAGATTGGAGAGCCCTCTGCCCATTTTTCTTTGGAATTTATTGCTAGACATTCTCCCAGCTGAATATTTTCAAAATTGTAGCGTTTGGTTCAATCGGGCACAAACTATTTGTTAGATTTAACAAGTGTTAACAATCTTTGGTGTCAGGACCTCTTTTGGAATTCATTACTCCTCGAATCAGGAAGACATGATTGCCAAACCAAAAACCTTGGAACCATCAGGACTTCGAGACTGCATTGGACCCTCACCAACGAGGCAATGCAAGTATTGTACATATAACTAAACGAAACAGAGGTTTAGTATTAGTCATTGAATGGCACTGATGGTTTTACAGGTGGTCAACTGACTCTCTTTTCATAACTTAAATCCGAGCTCTTTCTTAATGGTTAACCCTTAAGCCTTCTTTGCGCTTTCCCTTTGTGTGAGTGTTTATACGTGTGTGTTCAGTCATGTGAGTTAATGTAGAGTTAATAAAACTTTTGCACAAATTACATCAGATATTCTCAAGTTTCATACCTTGGCGGCCACCAGTGGCTGGAATGATCCAGCACTACTAGCTGTGTTCAGACTCTACTACCTACCGAATAACCACCATCCAGGGCAATCTGCTGGACAAGAAGCCGGTCACTGAATGTACCACACCATTAACATTGCAAGTAGGATGCCTGCACCAAGAACCCATATCACTTTTGGTGCTTCGGAATGCTTCCGTTGATTTGGTGTTGGGTCGACCCTGGCTAGTTCAACATCAACCCAAGATTGACTGGAAATCAGGTGAAATACTACAATGGAGTGAACAATATCTAAACAATTGTCTAATACCTTGTGTCAAACCACAGCCACCGGACTTGATGTGCTGCTCCATGACTGTAGAAAGCCCTGAAAATACAACCATCGTAGACATTCCACGTAAGTACCATGACTTTATGAATGTTTTTAGCAAACACGCTTCTACACAATTACCACCACACCATCACTGGGATTGTGCCATAGAGCTTTTACCTGATGCTAAACTTCCTAAAGGTCGTGTATACCCTTTATCTCTTCCCGAAACACAGGCCATAAATGACTATGTGCAAGAGGCCTTGGATTTATTAAACAAGGGTTTATTACTCCTTCAACCTCACCAGCAGCCTTGAGTTTCTTCTTCGTGGCCAAGAGGGATGGGGGTTTATGTCCCTGCATTGATTACCGAGCTCTAAACCAACAGATGGCTTTTGTTACACCATTGGGGCACTACGAGTACTGGGTTATTGCCGTATGGTCTTGCTAACTCTCCTGCCATTTTTCAGAATTTCATGAACAAGGTGTTCCGGGATATGCTGAACCAATATGTCATAATTTACATTGATGACATTCTCGTTTACTCACCAGATATTTCTACCCACAGGATTCATGTTACCAATGTACTTCAAAGATTAAGAGAACATTCCCTCTACCTAAAAGCTGAAAAGTGCACTTTCCATCTGAAAGAAATTAAATTCTTGGGTTACATTATCTCTCCAGCAGGAGTCGCTATGGAGACAGACAAGGTGCGGGCAGTACAAGATTTGCCATTACCTACAACTGTCAAGTCACTTCAAAGATTCCTAGGATTTTCAAACTTCTATTGACGATTTATCAAGGGCTACAGTCAAATCTCTGCTCCACTCACCTCCTTGCTCCAAGGAAAGAAGAAGAAACTCTTCTGGAATCAGGCTGCCGAATCAGCTTTCAATCTGTTGAAACAAGCTTTCTGCACCGCACTTGTACTTCAACACCCTAATCCCGACCTACCTTTCATTGTGGAAGTAGATGCATCGACCCTAGGAGTAGGAGCTGCCCTATCCCAAATGCAAGGTACAACTTCTAGACATCAGCAGAACAAAATTATGATGTGGGAAATAGAGAACTGTTAGCTATTAAGCTGGCCTTTGAAGAGTAGCGCCACTGGCTAGAGGGCGCCAAACATCCCATTACTGTCATCGCAGATCATAAAAATCTCCTCTACTTACAGGAAGCAAGACGTTTAAATCCCAGACAGGCACACTGGGCATTATTTTTCACTCGGTTCAGATTCAAAGTCACTTACTGACCAGGAGACAAGAACACCAAAGCAGATGCTCTATCCCGGTTACATGATCCCGATCCCATCCCAGGAAAAACCGGTGCCAATTCTGCCACCTGAATTATTCCTGGCTCCCATAGTTTGGGATCTGGACGATCAAATACGTCAAGCTACCATCACCTCCAAACTGTCCTCATCAAAAGACCTACGTACCCAGCACCCTCCGTCTTCAAGTCATCGATACCGCTCATACCTCTCCTGGAGCTGGCCATCCTGGAACCCAAAGAACCCTTTAACTAGTATCACAATGCTACTGGTGGACTCATATGGGTCAGGATATTGACTGGTATGTTAAGCGATGTGCTGTTTGTGCCAAAGTGAACACTCCCCGATGTCTACCTGCACTAGTACCATTACCCTTACCTCAACGTCCCTGGACGCACCTGGGCATCGACTTTGCCACTGATCTACCATCATCGGAGGAATTCACCACAATACTGGTCATCACTTTGGTCTTCCAGAGGATATTGTGTCAGACAGAGGTCCACAATTTACTTCTTGTGTGTGGAAAGAGTTCTTCTCGACTCCTCGGGATCTCTGTAAGCTTATCCTCCGGTTATCATCCACAAACACACTGTCAAACAGAACGAAAAATCCAAGAGATCAGTAGATACCTCCGTACGTACTGTCACTATCACCAAGAAGACTGGGCACGATATTTACCTTGGGCAGAGTATGCTCAAAATTCTTTGAGACAGACTTCCACAGGACTAACCCCATTTCAGTGTTTTCTAGGTTTTCAACCCCCACTGTTCCCCTGGGCGGAAGAACCTTTATTAGTGCCCGCAGTAGATCACTAGCGAGCAGGTATGGGACTCCACACATGTCCACCTTCAACGCGCCATACGCCCCAATTCCAACCCGGCGAGAAGGTGTGGCTCTCCACTAGAGATATTAAATTGCACCTACCCTGCAAGAAACTCATCCCAAGGTTCATCGGTCCATTCACCATAACACTACAGATCAATGAGGTGACATATGAACTACAACTTCCTCCAACTTACCGTATTCATCCCATCTTTCATGTCTCGTTACTAAAACGCCATGTAGAACCTGTGATTCCTCCACCTGAAGACGAACACCAGGAACCTCCTCCAGACATCAATCCCCATGCTCACCACAATAGTTACCCACAAGGAAGACACGATCTCTCAGCGATTCACCTGTGGTTTCTCACTCTGTCGTGAGAAACCTTTTACTTACCTGTATAAACTCACCTTCTGTACTCACCTGTCTCCGCAGAGCACCACTCGCCTGCCCGCTCCTAACACTTTGTCTCTAGCAGTGGATAGATAAATAGGATCTCTTTAAGGGGATCACATTATTCACTCACCACAAGCTAAAAGTTACCTATATCTGGAGTTCGGCTGAGAGATCTACAGGAGGATTGCACTGGAGATCGCAAAGCTTCTTGATACCCAGATTAACGAACTTTCAGCTGAATCATCCTGCTCTTTTCACTTGTTTCACTTTAATACATTGTTTAAACTTACCTCTGCTTCCCGTCTCCATCTACTGAGTGTTACAATATACATATCTATATTTCCCTTAAAATATATTTTATATATTATTATATATTCCTCTTGAGCTTAAAATTTGCTACATAAGCCATGTTCATCCCATGTCTTCGTGCCCTTGTGTCTTTCACATCATTCAAACTGCAAGATGAGAGGATCTGACTCTTCTGATGATGCTATGCATTGCATCTTGAGATTTGCAATTTTATGCTGATGAACGTTGTTTTAAAGTATTCCACAATCTTTCACAGATTGGAGAGCCCTCTGCTCTCTTTTGTTTTTAGAGACTCTGCTTCTCTAAGACATGTCTTTTTTAGCAAATCATGTTACAGACCTGACGTCAATTAACTTAATTTGTTGCTAGACATTCTCCCAGCTGAATATTTTCAAAATTGTAGCATTTGGTCCAATCGGGCATAAACTATTTGTTAGATTTAACAAGTTTTAGCAATCTTTGGTGTCATTACTCTTCGAACCAGGAAGACATGATTGGCAAACCAAAAACCTTGGAACCAACAGGACTTTGAGTTAACATAGAGTTAACAAAACTTTTGCACAAATTACAAGAGTTTCTGATTCAGCCTTGCAAATAAGTGTCCCTTTACAATTTCGTCCCTTGCTACATGCTCTAATACAGTGATACTGTAAGAAGGCATTTCTGTAGCCAAGAAATATCACTTCTTTATTACACTATGTGTTCGCTGAATGGATAGATTAGTTGATGGTAATTCTGCTACAGTTTCTACTGGCAGCTGATATAAATAATAGCAATTAATCATAATTAATAGTAATTATTTATATACATATCTAGATTTCCCTTATTGAGTTAAAATATGTTACAAAATATATTGCTTTTGTTCCCCCATGTCAAATTTTTTGTAGAACTTGTAGAATTACATTACATTTTTAATGAGCTCATTTACTAGATGAAAGTGTACTTTTCTTTCTGTAAACATTTATGTTCTGTGTTCTATTGTGAATAAAATATTGGCTATTATTTCCTTCAGTGTTTAATATCATATGATCCTTTAGAAATCAATATAATTGGCTGATTTGCTGATTAGTACTTTATTTGTGTTAGAAACAATTGTGTTGCTTTATATGTTTAAGAAAGCCATGCTACTTTTTTCCACTGTGAATGTCTTTACTGTCATTTTTTGATCAATTTAATGACCCCAAACTTTTGAAGGATAGTATATGCTTTAATGAATGAGATGCAATACATCATGGAATCCCTTGAGATCCTTCTTGTGTATATAATTAATTTGTGTAAGTGCTAGACGCCAGAGAGCTGTCTAGGCCACTGAGATGCAGGCAGATACAACCAGGAAAAAAGAGAGAGAATAGAAAGCTGCTGACCTGAATAAGGTTACACAAGCTGATGATACATCAGGCCCATCTGAGCAGATGTCTGTCTCATCACCTCTGTCCCAGTCCTAGATACTGGATTACACAAGCTTGTTTCCAGGGTCACAAGACTTCACAAGAGCTAGATAAATAAATCAATGCATACAAGTTCATCACAAAATGTGCTTGGACTGTCTGTTCTGATTTCTATAATGACAGAGCAACATAAATGTATTGAAGAGAATTCAGAAGCTGTTGTTTTCACACGAGAGATCTGCTGATGTAAAATCATACAGATATGAAGAGATTTGTTTTCCATATATACTTGTGTTGTTTCTTTAACCTATATGTCTTTCTTTCTCACACAAAAAAAGCTTTTTCTCATACAATGGAAGTCAATGGTCACCAAAAGTATTTGGTTGCCAACATTCTTTAAAATATCATATTTTGTGTTCCGGATAAAAAAGAAAGTCATGCCAGTTTTGTGACAACATAAAAAAAGTAAATGAATGACTGTATTACTCAATAAGACACTTATATCTTATATGCTCTTCCCACCCTCTCCTCTCTCTTCAGCTTTTTTATCAATCACACATCTCAGTGTTGTTCTGGTCTGGTCTTTACAGCTTTAGGTCATAGTTTCTATTGTCACAGTCAGCTCTGCTCAGCTGTTTGAAGATATTAAAAAAAAACAATGATGCAATTTAAATAGAGATTTTCCAGCATCAGGGGGATGTAGATCCTCTTTGTTGAAAAACCTCCTGTGGGAGGCCTTTTTTTGTTTGTGTGCTTTTCCTCAGGAGACAACATGTCACACATGGTTGTGACTCAAAATCCTCTCTATATGAGCTTAAAACTCTATAAACAGTTTTGAGTTTTAAACATCTTAACATTACAGAAGAGTATTGAATATTGAGTCTGGAAAATCATTTTCAGTAAACAGAAGGCATCTATCCATTCATCTATTTTCTCTACCAACTCATACAATGTAGCTTATATTTATTTGCTTTGAACAATAACAACAACAATATTATAAAGAAATACCAAGTGTAATACTTACTGAAAATATGGCATCCATAGTGTAGAGGAGTTGTAATTTGTCCCTTGTCTTATTTACAAGACCATTTTATTAACCGTGTCCTCTTTAATGGCTAATGATTTTTATTGCCCTATTAATAAAGGCTTTTCATTCATGCTGTGGAGTCTCGGAAATGCCTTTTAATCAAAATTGTGTCAACATGCCTTAGTCTTCTGGTTTTCCCCACTGGCCTGAGAGGAGAGAGAGAGAGAGACAGAAGCGAGTATGGAGCAATTCACTGATGTGCTGTGGCTGCTGATAAAACCTGATTGGAAAGGTCAAAACAAGGTTGTTGTCAGCTCAAATATCCAAGGAATGCTGGGAAATACTTGGTTGCATTTTGATAGCCAAGCCATCAAAAACACAAGCCCAATTAGACAAACAAGGGGTACTGTAGGAGGAAGCAATCGTATTCCAGCTTTACAAGCAAGAACCTGCAGTCGTCGTGCTGTGAATGGTTGATAACTGTTTGTAATTAGTTATTAACTAATGCTAATAATTAATGTTTGGTTAATAAGTCTATGTTTGTGATTTTGGCAACCAAAAATGTCCATGTGGTCAGTTGTGTCCATGAAGAAGATCTTCGTGTCCAGCCTTGTCTTCCACCTCTTTCAGTCAAGCTGTGCAAGACAGCTAAACACTAACCTTAACACACACTCTCCTCTGCCATTGTGTGTTCTATGTCAACATGCTTATTTTTTTCTTTGTAAACCAGAGACATATAGTCACCTAACAAAATAAACATCAGTTCAGTGCAGAAGCTGAAAGATTTCTATTTTATTCTGTGTTACTTGAAAATTAAGGTTCTTTATCAGAATCAGTGGCTACATTAATAATTGATTTCTATTGATATTTCAGCTGGTTCTTTATAGTTACAATTGTTAATTTTATTGCTATGTATTTTCAACAATAAGAAAAACATTCTTTGAAAGGTTATTTGGGGAACCAAAAATAGTTCTTCTATTAAAACATTTCTGGCTGTTTTCTTCACTATTCCAACAGATTGATGTCAGAAAAAAGAAAGTCATTGTAGAGAGGATCAAGACATTATGTTATTTTTGGAGTAGCATACACGGTTGACTCTTTCACAATACAGAAGCCTGCGTCACGAAAATGAAAATTAGGTGGTTTTGTTTATGTTGAGGCTCAAAACAATATTCTGCATACATTGAAGCAGTGGTTTGGAACCACAAGGCCTTAGCAAACTTCCTGTCTAAACATCACTTAATATGTATTAGGATGTCAAAAAAAACATTATGCAAATGCAACAAAACATTTCTATATATTTTCTAAATTCACCCCCAAATTTCTGTAATTCTACATTTCATGCATTTTAATTAAAATTATTGTATTTACTTTATTATTGGATTTCTGCTTCTAATTAATTAATTAATTAATTATTATTGTATTGATATTCAAAAATAAATCCTTTTAAAATTAAATAAAGCTGCCACTTGCCACATGAAACCATTAATAGAGCAAAAACCTAATATGGCAAATATGGAAATGTAATATAAGAGATACCTTTTCTGCATGTTGCTGCAGCATTGCATCACGTCATGTCTGGTTAGGACATGGCATTAAAGTTCACACACAGGATAGAAACGAGAGTGACAGCCTTAAATATTCAGAATTCCCTAAAATTGTGATAGTTTGAATTTAAAAAATTATAATCTGTGATCATTTTGGCTATAATGGATGCCGCCATTATTTATATATTATTCACTGTCGTATTGGTTTTCATAGTAAATGCGATCACGGTATCCCAAACAGTAAACATAGCTACTGATTTTGAGCCATTCTCTTGCGCTAACCTGAATTTCAGGCTGCTTATTAATGGCTGAGCTGTCTGAGAGAGCTATACACAAACAAAAACGGTCTTCGTCCTGTGAGTCTCCATTTAATAAGCTATGCACTCAAGATAAAGATGATTAATCCAAAACAAATAAATTGTTATGGTGGAGGTGGGCATCTGTGAGGTAGTATGAATGTGTTCACAGAGGCAGGAGCCTGGCACACACGACAGATAACAGCAGGAGTAATTCACACTAATGCTGGGCATATATCAACAGCCAAGAGAGGCCTTAGGCTGGCAGAAATTGAGAAAGAAAGTGAGCGTGAGACAGAGCGGAAGCAGAGCCCCGTATCAGATGCACACAGAGAGAAACAGAGATGCTAACAGGATTATTTTTGTTAGCTTGTTTAATCGTGCAAGCACTAGAAAGCCTCCTGTCTCTCAATCTGAACTCCTTTGAACCATGACATGCCCATGTCAGTTGCAGGATTACATTCAGCGTGTTCTGCTGTAGGTTTCTCAAAAGAAAATAACTGGTCTAGATAGCTGATAAGGCTGCCATGGTGGCAAATGTGCCAATCATGTTCTTGGCAAAATATTTCCTTTAATTGGAAAGTGTAATTGAATCACTGAGCTTTTGAAATGACGTTCATTACTGACAGCAACATCAACGACAGCAGTGATTGATGTCACTCTCTCCTCAATGATGAATTATTGAATAGATCATTGAATCCTTCTTTTACTGGCAATCTATCACATAGTCTTTACTAAATTTAAAGAAACAACCATAACTATTCTTTCATCACTAGCTGATTCATGAATTAGGATAAATAGTTTTATTATCTTCATAATTACCTGCTTTAGCCTGTCTCTGAATTAACATACTGATAATATACCTTATAATATTGTTTCCTCCCATTTTATGATATAACCAGCCTTCTGATTTCATCAGTAAATTCCATTTTTTTTTTCTCATATTAGGACCATTACGGTGTAGAGGATGGATACCCGACCCGAGCCCGACGGTATCCAGTGGTACCCAGTGGTACCCAGTGGTACCCGGTGGGCCGGGCCGGGTTCGGACAGATATTTAGAAAGGATGCTCGGGTTTTGGGTCGGGCTCGGTCACATCAGTGTGAATGTAGCCTGTGTTATAATATATAATATAATGGTGCTTTTTTCCCCTGTGTGCGCTGATGCTCTCATCTGTTGACATTTCTGAACGCCTTCCTACCGTTGCCTAATAAAAGCGGGCTTTCCACACAAAAAAGTGTCATTAGAATGAGAAAAATATATATATTTTAACTGTGTCGGGCTGGGACCGGGCTTGGACATAAATATCTTAATGCCTGTCAGGCTCGGGTCGGAATTGATTACTGTTCTGTCAGACAAGGGCCGGGCAGAAAAATGCGTCCCAATCTGCACTCTTTAATGGTGGTCCAGTAGTGCACAACACAACTGAAACAAGCCGCAACATGGCAAAGAGTCAGTTCCAAAGAAACTAGAGGACATTAAATCTAGGTTACAAATGTAACCCACGTTCCCTGAAGGAGGGAACAGAGACGTTACATATGGGAACTCGCCAGAGAGACCATTTGCCTTTGAGCTTCAAACAAAAGGCCAATGAATATATATCGATAAGATTATGGATATAAATGAAGGGAAAAACAGCCTTCTGGCTGACTGTAGAATATTGAGATTTGAGCCACAACCTACTGGGTAAAGGAGACCCAGCAGGAGTACTCTGCTCTAGGTCTCAAGACTCAGGTTCGCCTCGGAAAGGCGTACGTGAGCCTAGGAGGCCAGATGTGTGCCAGTGCTTCCCTGCTGAGTGGCGACTCGTTGAGGGAATAATACAGCCGAATGGACCCAAATGACTGAGTAAGGACTGTAAAACCCTGACCTCATCTCGGCTGGAGGGATAAGCTCGATTGCATCCTTTGCCAGTAGGACTGCAACTTCCGCATGCAGGACGGCAGCATCGCTGTCCGAGTGGACAGTGGTATAGTGGATGCCGTGGTACCTGGGCGGGTGCCTGGCGAACTAAATCGCATAGCCAAGGCGCTCGTATCAACCACCGCGAGAGGCTGGGAAGCACTATCCAGGCTCCCAGCCGAATCTCTAGGGGAATCAAGGGAACGTTGACTGCCCGCCAGCGGTGTGGCAGCTTGTAGGGGCACAGGGGCAGGGACTGATCCCAGGAGGCCTAATCTCCTGGGAAAGAGTCAGGCTAAATTGAGCAGCGCTTACCTTCCTCCCTGGATCTCGCACTGGCGACACAGTGCTCCGGGTCAGCATCTGACGAGACAGAAATGTTTGGGTCAGATAGGAACCTTTGGGTACTGGGTCCGGAGGTGTGAGAAATCTTTCTTGTGAAAATGTGGGTACCAGATTCTGGTGGCAGATGGGCAATCTACCACTGGGTAGATTTAATTTTTTATTTATTTATTTTTATTTATTTATTATTAAGACAACCAATCAAATCTGCTGTGGATACATTTGCTTCTCTGTATGAAATATAGATTCTATAACAATGATGTGTTGTCATGAGTATCAAGTGAACCTTGAAATTACATCATGCAACTGTCATTTTTTGTCTGATTGGTATGCATTATTTTGCCCTTGTGTTCCACCTCTAAATTTAGTCTTTATGTTTGCCATCTTGTCAACACCCTGAGGCAGTTATTTTCTAGTCATGAAATTACCACCTTTATTTACTTAATTACTTTGGATCGAAATATATCAAATTATTAATCAGAATGATATTTCAATATCTAACATCAAAACAGCACTATAATTAGTTGTATGTAGCAACAAAAAAATAGCATTGTACATGTTGCTTATTTAGCTAATTTATTTTTCAGGTTGGTTCAGGCTGCTGTAGGGTAGTGGTGGCACATTGCCAGAAATGTACATGAGATTGATTTTTATTAACTGCATCTTATTTATGGTATGTTTTTTATGCAGCTTCTCTTGCTCTTAAAATATTGCTTGAAATGTAGTCTACAGCATAAAGCAGATGGAACAGTTAACCCAATATAAAAAGCCAGCTGCCACAAACTGTGAATAAGCAGAAGTGTTACTGACTGAGCACCCTAAAACTGCTGGTACTGCCTGCTTGCTGAACCTGTCAACATGGCATCTTAAAGATGTGTCATTCATCGCGCATAACACACTGACAACAAGTCAATAGTAATGAAACTGGCTAAATAGTGAAATAGCAAATTTTGGTGATGTTTGCTGTCAGAGAATTACTTGCTGTCAGAGACAGAAATTTTGGATTTTAACAATGGGTCAAAGAAAGAAAGAAAGAAAGAAAGTAAAATAAAAAGCACTCTATGAAAAAGACAAATTTCTGGCTTTGTTGAAAAGCGTTATTTCTATTACTGCAGTCAATATTTCTCCAATTAATTTACCTCTGAGTGAGTCATCTCTTAATTATTCTGTGTCAGACTGACCCAGTGAGAGTTCTGTACAGTAATGTCATGTTACAATGTTAATAGCATGCTATTTATTAATTTATTTTGTCTTTTAATTGTTCATTAATGTAACAATTAATACTATGACAGACAGTACAACAAAGACAAGGCAGAAATAAGGTCGATGTACAAGGGCAGAGTTCAGGGCGGGCGGCAGCAATCACAAAACAGTCCAAGATGAAGAAACCAGAAAACAAACACAGGATATTTTTTAGCCTTATTCATAATGAAACTTAGCACATTATTAGGAAAGGCAATTTGCAAAGATTCAGTAAAAAACATTATACTCACTGCTTCTGTACATGAGGCTGGATCATGAATAATTTGCGTGAACAAAAAATGGATTTCGGTAGATCAAGGGTTCGTTTCCCTTCAGAACCAAATGTAATGTTAATCCTCTGCGTCTTCAGTCAATGAGATGTCGGGGGCAAATGACTACAGCTATGTTCATTAATACATTCCACAACAAAACACCTCGACCGCTTAGGGTTTATGCTTGTCTCTGCATCTCAGTCTGATGACGGCTCACTCAGGGTGGGTCTGAGGTAAGACACCAGTTCAGTCTGTGTG
>JAUYWG010000040.1:17931719-17947513 GCA_034779775.1 Enteromius afrohamiltoni
TTCCAAGAGCGGGTGTGGTAGAGACAACGTGGCGCCAGTGGCTAGCGTTGATTCCAGTCTCAGTGAGGAAATTTAATTTGTGATTCTGCATATTCTACGTGGTTGGTTCCCCACAGTTGTTTTGTCTTATTTTGAAAGACTGTTTTTGATGATGTATGCGGCCGCTGGCTTTTTCTGAGTGTGACCTTATTTTGAAAATATTTAGTTAAAGACATTTGCTATCCACAGAGTGCGACAGGTTGTTTGTTTTTTCATAATTTACTTTTTTCTCTCTCTAAACCCCCAACCCCCCTATCTTCTATGCCAGACTTGTGACAGAATAATCTGGCCACAACATCTATCATCATGCAATCTGCTGAGGAGTCACCTATTCGCACAGCGATGGAATTGCAGGGGGCAATCCTGGGCCGACACCAGGAGGAGTTGGCAGCTGCCCGTTTCATGGTGGACAATCTCACGGCTCAAGTCTCTGAGCTCTCAGGCCAGCTCCAGGAACTGTGTTCTGACCGTGGTCCAATCACTGGGAGGTCAGTAATTCCTGAACCCCGAATTAACAATCCTCGTGTATACTACAGCCGGCCAGCGGAGCATTGGGCGTTCTTAACCCAGTATGAGGTGATAGTTTCTCTCCAGCCCTCAACCTACGCTGATGACTGAACCCGCATTGCTTTCGGTTTATCTCTCCTTACCGGCAGGTCCCGCAACTGGGCAGTGGCGGTATGGCAGGCCGAGGCCTCCTGGCTTCTAACATCTTTACGTCAGGATAAGCGTGGCAGACTATGCCATTGAGTTCCACACCCTCGCTGCCTCTTGCGAATTGAATGAACAAGCACTTTCTGCTCGATTTCTGGAGGGGCTCACTTAGGAGGTAAAGAAGGGGATCCTTGCACAGGAGCTACAGGGTTGTTTTGAGGGTCTGATCAAGCTGGCCATACATCTTGAGTGCTTTGATCGGAGCCAACATGCACGACTAACCCGTCCCTTGGAGGGAGGTCTCGCTACTCCACCCACTCCCAAAGTCCTTCAGCTCCCCGAACCTATGCAGCTCGGGGGTCTTCACATCTCACCAGATGAACGTCATCGAGGGAGCCCTGTGAATGTACTGCAGGGTAAAAGCACATTTCAATCTAATTAAAGATTGTATTGGATGGATCTCCATCCCCCAACTCAGGATAGCTTCCTCATGAGACCTTTAAACTCTGGTTTTCACCAAAACTGAACTCACATTCACAAGACTGGCACAAAACTGCTCTTTTCATGCCTATTTAGGCCTGAAAATACACTAATATGAACTTGAGTAATTGATATGCATAACTGTAACATCCACACCGGACTCCACCCTTTCACTCACTCAGTGATCACAATCACCGGAGTATTGATTACACACACCTGGATTCCTCACCTGACACTGATTCCCAGCACCATCAAGCACCCTTTAAAACCACACACCACTGTTCATTCCCTGTCCAAGCTCGTACTACGAAAGTGGACTCTATCTTGCTCCTACCTAAACCCATACTTACCTTGCTCCTTACCTGTCTCCCTTTTAGAAGACTCCGTGATCCTCCCAGTTGTCTCCAGGCTCCATTGTGTCTCGTCAACTCCATGTGGTGTGTGGCTGTGCTCTACTGCCTGTCTCCAACCTGAAGTATCCTGCAAGAAACCCATTAGAGACTTTTTCAGTTTGTTATTTGCATACCCAGATTTGGAAGAATTTAAGTTGGCTTACCTTTTGTGGTAATGTCTCAGAAGACGGCAGATCCATTTGCAGCGTAATTTATTAAACACTTAATCAAACAGGCGTGGGTCAGGAGGGGCAGATAATGCAATAAAGACAAAGAGTAAACAGTACCAGGTCAAGGCAAAAGTTTGTGGTATCAGGCAATAATCAGAAGAGGAAGTCCAGGTAAAGGTCGGGGGACTCAGGCAAAGAATCAAAGTCGGGAAACAGTCCAGGTAAAATCCAAAAGGCAATCCAATAGTCCACAAGAGAAAAACGCTTACACAATTGTTGGTGAGACAAAACTTTGCACCAAATGAATCTCTGCGTTCGCCTGTTACAACTCGTATGAATGCGTGTGTTTGTGTTAGTTTAGTTAATGTGTCTTAGGTTTATCCAATAAAGCCATATTTATAATTGAAAAGAGTAAGTTAACGTTTTAAACTACCGATCTTGCTATTAATTAATTATGTTATCGAACAGACAAGGAACATTATAAATTAGTAGCAGAGTTCGATAGTGCTGTGTGTTGTTTCAGGGTTGGCATCATCTGAAGTCCTCTGTGGGGTTGGCTGTTCCAAAGATTGGCAGCCAAATGTGAAAAAAAACTCTACCTCCTTTAGTGGACTGCTATTCTTGGTACTACCAACATTCCAGAGTTTTGTGATCTTAGGGATCGTGATGGATTGTAGTGTGTTAGAAGACTAGTTAGGTACGCAGGAGCTAGTTAGCTAGTTTAAATCTAGATTAAAGACATCTCTTTACTCTGGCTTACACATAACACACTGATACACATTTATTAATCAAATCAGTTAAAGGATTGTAAGGCTGCATTAATTAGATCCGCCGAAACCGGGGACACTCCCCTTAACACATGATGGCATCTACGTTAATATTAAGCTGTCTCTCTCTTATTCTGTTCCTCCGACTGTATCCAGATCAGATGGTGTACCAGCACAAAGAGATGATCTTCATTGGAGACCAGAACACCTAGATCAGCTCCATGGACAGATCACCGGATCCAGATGCACATAAACACACACACAAACACTATAAATCATTTATACAATCTGACATGTGTTTAAAATTTAACTGGAAATTAGGTGCTGGGTGTCCGGCCAGAGCAGAACTGACCCCAACTAAGCCTGGATCTCCCAAGGTTTTTTCCCCCCCATTCTCTCATGGATGGGGTTTTGGTTCCTTCCATTGTTTCTTTGGTTCCTTCGCCTCTGGCTTGCTTAGTTGGGGACACCTGATTTCTAGTGTTTATCGTCGTCTTGACTAAAGAGACGGTCTCTGCATTTGATAAATGAATTGTTTCATTCTCGTCATTATACATTACCATCAGTCTGTTCTTCTACTTGATAATGTTCAGTGCTTTGCTACAATCTGTATTGTTAAAAGCGCTATATAAATAAAAGTGAATTGACTTGACTTTAATTGACTCTAGTGACCAGGGGAATTTTTTAGATTCCCTATGGGCTCAACAACATAAGATTCCTGTGTCACAGCTCACTGAGCCATTTAACATGTATGCTTTAGATGGAAGGGGTCTAGCTCAGGTAAATTTTGACTGTTTCAGGTAATCACCAAGAGACAATATAATTTTACATTTTTGACTCTCCTTTTATCCCTGTTATCTTGAGGCATCCATGGTTAGTGATATATAACCCTCAGTTCAACTGGAAGACTAGTTCTGCCATGGGATATTTCGTTTTATGTTAAATGTCTATTGTCTTCTGTCTCTGTGTTACAGGAAGAGGCCGATGATTTGACTGATATTCAAAAGGAGTATCATGATCTGCGAGCGGTGTTCAGCCAGTCCCGGGCTGCTTCCTTGCCTCTCCATCACCCTTACAATTGCGCTAAAGACCTTATTCCCGGTAGCATTCCACTGCGCGCCCACATCTATTCCCTATCCACTGCATCCTTGCATAGATTATCGAGGACTGAACGACATCACTATTAAGAACAGATATCCGTTGCCGTTGATGTCATCAGCCTTCTAAATCTTGCCGGGGGCTAGGGTGTAAATTGGACCTTCGTAATGCCTACCATTTGATTCGCATAAAGGAGGGAGACAAGTGGAAGACCGCACTTAATACTCTGCTCAGTCACTTTGAATATCGTGTCCAATGCTTCAGCGGTATTTCAGGCACTTGTTAAGTCATGCTTCGCCCGCTGGTTTTCTGCTCCTGTTTTCTATTCCGTCTAGACCTTGGTCACACATCGCTCTTGTCTCTATTACTGGATTAGCCCCTTCAAGGGGTGATTTCATAATATTAACTGTTTCGAAAGCGGCTCATTTTATTGCCCTCTCTAAGCTTCCCTCCACCAAGGAGACTGCCCCTTATAGTTTTTGATGCCGTTTTTAACATTGATGGACTGCCCACAGATATCATTTCGGGGTCCTTCATTTATATCTCAGGTCTGGAAGGAATTCTGTCGTCAGATTGGATCTACCGCTAGTCTGTCATCAGGATTCGACCCTCAGACTAATGGTCAGGCCGAACACACTAATCAAATTATCGAGCTATTACTTCGCACCCTAGCCGCGCATAATCCCTCCTCCTGGCAGGACCAGCTCGTCTGGGCTGAATGTGCCTACAATACCGCACCCTCGTCTGCCACCAGGTTATCACCTATTCAGTGTTGCCTAGGTTATTAGCCACCACTATTATACACGCAAGAAAGGAATCAGCCGACGCTTCAGTCTAGGTCTTCATGAGGCGTTGCCGCCTCAACTGAAGATGGGTACGCAGATCTCTGTTTAAGGCTGTCGAACCACGAACGAAAGCATCCCGATACATTTGCGGCCAAAAAGGATATGGTTGTCCATTTGCAACCTTCCTCTCAAGTCAAGTTGAGATAATAACCTTAATGTCTACTTAATTTGTGTAACTATTGTCATTTTCAAAATTAGTGGCAAATTAAATAGTGGCAAGTTTTGTTCTTTGTCTGAATTAATTTATTCAGTTTGTGACTGCAAATATCAACATTTTACCATGAAGCTGCAAGTGTAAATGCCAACGTGTGTGTTCATGTGTGTAACACATGCTGGCATTTTCTTTTTTCAAACTTTTTGGATAGCTAGCCCATAGTTTTATATTTATTTAACATTTATTGTATATATTGTATATATTGTATCTTCGCGACATCCAGCGAAGATACAATACATGGGGCATAATATTTATACAGAAACAATCTAGGACTCAAAGATGAAACACCTGGGACGAACAGCTGTGACTAATCAAACAATGATGACATAGGCGGGGTTACAAACGAGGCAATGACATGAGAGAACTGACAGGTAAATAAACAGAGCACATGGCACAACATCAACAACATTCAGACAGAAAACACAGACAGAACACGCCTTCAGCATTGCAAAGCCCCTCCCCTAAGCCATGAAGATGCTCTCCCGAGCTGACCAGACAGTTTATATACCTTCCAGGGCAGAACAGAAGGCGGAGTATCCCATCTGGGCTAACTAGGCAGTGATGATGCTCTCCTGGGCTGACCAGGTAGTTCGTATGCCCTCCAAGGCAGATCTGACAGTGGAGAGAACCACCTGAGTAGATCAGATGCCAAACATGCCCTCCAAGGTGGGGCAGACAGCGGAGTACACCCTACAGGGTGCAGGCGGCGGAGAAGACCACCAGGGCGAAGCAGGTGTCGAAGACCTCCTCCTGGGTGGAGTAGGCGGTGGAGAAGCCCACCGGGGTGGAACAGGTGGCAGAGAAGTCCACCGGGGCGGAACAGGCGGCGGAGACCTCCCTCTGGCCAAGGCCATCTTCCAGGGCAGAGCGGATGGCAGCAGAACCCCTCTGGTTTGGCCAGAAAGTGACAGAGCCCTCTTGGGGCCATCAGACTGACTTAGCGCCCTTGAAAACCAACCAGTCTTAGCCAACACCCTTTTAGACCAACCAGACAGTGAGTACGCCATTGAGAACCTGACCGACAGTGGGTGCACCCTCCTAAACTGACATCGCTTTCCAAAGCTGAGCCGACAGGGAAGACGCCCTCCCTGACCGACTGAACCATGATTCAGGGACCTCCATGGGTTGTGCAGCAATCAATAAGGCTCCTGGGGATTCTACGGCCGAAACCGACATCTTCAGAGGTAGTGCAGCCTCTGGTGGACCCGATGGAGTCTCTGTGCCAGCTCGGGTGAATTCAGTGAATCCGGATTCCAGACCGGGTCTGGCGGATACGGCCACGCAGGTTCCGGATCAAAGACAGCTTCTGGTGGATCCGGCCACTCTGGTTCTGGATCACAGACAGCGTCTGGCAGATCCAGCCATGCGAAACCTAAATCGCAAACCGACATTCCTGAGCATGGCTCCTCGTGCCGCGAAACGGGAATCGGACCCGTAGCATATGGATTAGGTTCCGCTAGGACCTTCTGCAAACTGGGTTGGACACGGTCCCTCGTACTGTGTGACAGGAATCATGATGGCCTTTCGACAGCTCGTCATGCTGTGTGACTGGAAGTGCCCCATTCTGAGGAGAGGAGAGTTCAGATGGTTGTGGATTCGCACGGCTGTCCTGGGACGATTGGTTAGGCGGTTGAAGTCCCCTTGTTTTAACCTTTACCATCATCAGGCATGAAAAAACAGCCATCCTCCACTTCATGTCCCTTGCGTCTGGAAGCTCCACGGGGAACTGACGCGCTCTGCTCCAAAACGCCGCCGTGAGAACAGACTCCCCGAGCTCCGATCGTTCAGCCAGTTTATAAAATCCCTCGACGAAGTCCTTGAATGCAAGGGCTCGTCGGACAAGCGTGCCGAGTTCAGCACTGAATGCCATCTCACAGTGTGGCTGGATGATTTGTTACCAGGTGGTGGAAATATCTCGCGCTCTCGCTTCCTTGTGCACAGGCAGGACTCAGAAGCAGGAGTGAAATCCAAACGTGTAACATTTATTAAACTCTAAAACAAACAAACAAACAAGGAAAATCGCAACAGCAAAGTGGAGACAAACCGTACAACACATGAAACGTCAACATCCAGCGAAGATACAAGAGAGAATCTAGGACTCAAAGACGAAACACCTGGGCGAACAGCTGTGACCAATCAAACAATGATGACATAGGTGGGGTTATAAACGAGGCAACGACATGAGGGAACTGACAGGAAAATAAACAGAGCACATGGCACAACATTCAGACAGAAAACACAGACAGAACACGCCTTCGGCGTGACACCTTGCAGCAATCATGTGACAGCTGTTGCATGTTTAAAAAGATTTTGCCAGATTTTTTTTTTCTTCATAACACATCCATCACATGTCTCCCAGAGAAACATTCATCCCCTGTGTACCCACCCAAGGTCTCTTATCCAAGAGCTCTCTCAACTGTTTTGCTTTACTGCAATCCTTATGTGATCTAGCCTGCCCTGCAATTTTATTTCCAACCTAAGAAGTTCAATGAGATTTCAGACTAATGGAAGCCTTCAGATATGACTATAGCCAGTTCAGGGGCAGATGAAGCAAATGCAGAGGTAAAACTTAGCTGTTCTTGTTTGGTCTTGTTTTGAAAATACTGTAATGTTAACAGGAGTTTGTACTGTGTTATTTTGCCAATTACTGTAATTACATTTAATGTAATTTTACAGTAAGATTCTCTGCATGACACTTCATTTAATCATTTTTAGATTAAATAAATGTATTTCAATCATGACAACGCAAGAATAGTTTACCATAGTAATGTATATGACTAAATGTTAATGTTAATATGGTTTTAACAGAATAGATCTGTCACACTGCTGCTGTGTGCATTGCTGCTGTGTGCATCCACGACAAGAAATACTGCTGCTGCACACATAGCATTTATAAAATATCTCCAAACTAGCATACATGATTTCCCCTGTAACAGATCTGTAACAAAAACATCATACAATTATCCATTTGTAAGGTTTTTATTAAACTGTAATCACTTTAAATACAGTTCAATTAAACAAAAAGATGGCTGTGTGATGTTTAATACATTTGATTTCTTTAAACCTTACCCTGGAGTTCACCCTCCACCTATGCATGTGGTTGAAGCCCCTTTACACCTGCAGGTATTGGATGAAAGGTTCTCCCTCTGACAGGATGAGGTTCATTTCTTGACTTCCATCCTGTGACCTGTGGCCAAGCACTGACATGTCATTGCCGTGCTATAGAGAAAGTGAGTGACACATGTACACTACTGAGACCAGAGGTGACAGATCGGTACAATATGAACCCGTTGAAAGGTTATAAATTCTTCAACATTAATTCTCTGGGTGAGTGTTAGCATGACAAGGCTCTTTAAACTGAGAGCCAAAGTCTCATGCTGGTTATATGCGAAGAAACTAGGAGCTTTTAAATGCTGTAAGCACTTATAGGTGCATACTCTTGAGTCCAAGTGAGTACACTGGCTGTCCCCTGCTGTGTGACATGGGCAAAATTAGCACCCTTTACTGAAGTGCTGTTTGGCATTTCCCTTGACGATCTGGGATGGCTGTAGTTTGTGAAAACGCTCTCAAATTGAGCGCGCAAGTCGTCAGGCACAAAGACGGAGTGGAGAGCTCTTGGTGCTGCCGTAGCAACAGGGAGACTGGCGCAAGAGCCCGCTCCTTTTCCAGAAAAATATTTTCTGAAATGGTTTGCTCATCTGCTCTAGTGATCAACAATTATCATATGCTTGCATCTTGTGCTTGCCTAGACATAGATAAATAGAGAGAGAGAAAGAGAGAGTCAAAAGTGTCACACACACACACGTGTATGTTTTATCATGAGATTAAAGCTAATAAAGTCTTAATTATGAGTTATGTCGCACTTCAGTACAAAGGAGACAGAGAGGATGGCAAGTATAAAGAGAATGGGTTTAAGATTTTGGGAAAAGGCAATGGATAAGTCTTTGTCTTGGGAGCATGTGAGTCTTGGGAAGTTCTCCTGTGATCATCCAAGGTGAGCATGAAGCGACCTCTTGTGTAATATCTCTTTTTCTCAAGGAATGTGAATATAGAGAGCTTGCTGATGATAATCCTTGTCTCTATTTCATTGCAGATGGTGAAGCACTCGAAGAGGACGAGCAGGCAACAGTCTGAGGAGACAGGCAGGTGTAACAGGTAAATAAACTTTAGGTAAATGACTTGTGATTTCTCACATGTTAGTGACAGCTTTCGTCGAGTGCACAATCCGCTCTAAGGTGAGTGATATCCAGTTGAGTGAGCTTCTTCGTGCATGCATCAACAGCTGCGTGGTGAGACAAAGTCAGGTGAGTGAACTTCCAACTCCGTATAGTCAGTTCCCTCCAGAGATCAGATGAGTTTCCAGTGGAGCTTGGCAGTAAAGACAGGTAAGTACAGCGATCCAAACGTAGTGTACAGAGAACACCATGGGAATGGTATAAACAGCAGGCAATGGGTGAACATGAGGTTGTTACCTTAATCTCAGCTGATGAGAGAATGACATGCTGTGGTTTAAATACATGCTCATCTGATTGCATACAGGTGGCGGTGATTAAAAAAGGTGACTGAGCGTGTGAATTTGGTGGCGCTGGCGACAGCGCCACTCGGTGGCATGACAGGTTAGGTTGTTGAAATAATATTAATGAAATTATAAGTAATTATGACAAAGCAATCTAACTTTTATGCGATAATTTCATGCAATAAAGTTTATGCAAACTGTATTTGCGGGAAGGAGGGGTTTTGTAGGGAATTGCATTTGAGAGAGGCGAGGAAAAGAGCAACTTCATGGATCAAAAACCCTTAGCGTCAATATACCGACGCAGTATATATTTTTTATTTTAACATCGTAATTAACCCTTTTGCACGTACGATCACACCAGTGGGATAAGGCTTGGCTGGTCCCTGGAGTGTACGATCACACCGGTGTGATTAGAATGTTCAGTGCAGTATTTCATCAACTGGTGAATTCAAATCTGCGCTCTGGCTTTTGCTGGCACAGAGCCAGAACGGACGTGCTGTCATATTATCACAAATATGCAGTTTTCAACCATATGCTGCTAATTGTAGGTTTAATACATTTAAAAACACATAAGTACTAGCAAAACCATACATTTATAGTTTATACACGCTGATGTCTATAGAAATGGCAACATTGATCCTTACTAATATAATTTGAAGACATGTTTTATTAATAGCATATACAGATTGTGTACATTACTATTAAGTTTACTCTTCTCTTCTCCCCGTTTATGTGATTTTTCAATGTAAACAGTCAATACTGTTTTATTTAAATTATATCATTTACACAATTACCAGCACGTAACCCATCCCCTGCCCCTTAACCTACCATCTGTCAATAAAGCACAAGATATAGCAGGGAGATACAACCCCCATCATAATTTATTTGAAAGATATTAATATTCCAAGTCTTTTGAGACAAAACGATTGATTTGTGAGAGGAATAGACGCGGTTGCTGTCTTCCTTATACTTCTTGTGTGCTGCTTTTTTTGTGTGCAATTTCAAAAAATGCTGCTACAAGAATCCTTACATTAATGTTGTACACTAACCCTAAACCTACCCTAACAGTCTACTCTGTGAGTTACTAGACATGTAGGGACTATCAAAATAATGTGTAACCAAGAAAAAAAAGAAAAACAAAGAACACACATTTAGTAGAACAACTGGCTAAAGCTTTGTATGTAAACTTAATTTATTTCCTATATATCAGCAAACTAATGATGTTTTGTTGTTGTTTTTTTGCACATTTTTAACTGTTTTATTATTCACTCTGCAGGTACAGCAGTAATGAGCTTGCACACTTAATGTGTGGCTTTTCATCAATTGCAGATAAGGGGGTCCATGTTGCTGTGCAGTGAAACCCCTTGTAAATGCAATCCAGTAAAATGCAAATAGGCGGTCTTGGGAAAATTCAAGCATCATTCTACACTGTTTTCCCCTGACAGTTAAGATGAGCGTATACCCTACGGTGCTCCCTGCAGGTTTAATAAGTGGGCAAATCCACCAGGGGCTTTTCATCAATAAGGTCTGATGCCGGCATTGGGGGGAGGGGCATTTGCATGTTTGCTGTCAACAGAACTTTATGAGAGCACACCACATGAATCAACATAATTAGTGCAGCTACTGTCTGTTTTTGATATGAAAGATAAAGAAAAAGCACCAACCACCCTCTTTCTCTCTCTCTCTCTCTCTCTCTCTCTCTCTCTCCCCCTTTCTATCGTCTAACACACTTTGCTTGTCTCTGTCTGCTATGGATGACAGGTGGGTTGTTGTGTTGTTGTTTCTATTGCAGCTGCATATCCAGTGGAGGCACAGGTGTCTGTCCATAATGCGGCTCATCCTGGCCTCACAGCAGACAAACCTGTCAAGGACGTTTCAGTCACACAGACACCCTGTGAGAATGCTGCGGAGCTTATTATTTAAGTTTACCATATTCAGAACCTACATTTAGATGCTCCAGTCATATCACTCCAAACTGAGAATTTTTAAACAAAATCCAAAAACAATATCCACATAATAAATCAAGGACATATGATTTGTTTTGTCGTGTAAATAATTGTTATTTATATATATTTATATATTTAATAATTATATGATTATAATTATGTATTATTGACATATTTTAGTATACAGTATATATATACATATAATGTGAACTTTAAGACATAAATTACAAGGTGTCATTGCTCTTTCTGTCTCTTTTTAGAGTCAGATTTCTCACTATCACAATCCCTCCTTCCTTCTTTCTGTTGTCACCTGCTGGTAACAGGGTGTGCTGTTGTTGTGACTTTTTTGTCCCCAAAGCAGCCAGCAGACACAGACTACTGACAAGGAAAGACGGGCTCCAGTGCTGGTACAAAAGAAAGACAAAGGAGAGAGAGAAGGAGAGCGGAAACGGAGAAGCTGAGCTGGAGAGAGCACAGGAGACAGCGAGACAGAGAACAGAAAAGGACTTGCGGCTCCTGAGAGTACTGAGGGAAAATGAAAAGAGCAAAGAGAGAGGCAGGAGAGTGTGGGAGGGAACGATGGGAAGGAGGAGTGGGTGTTAGGAGAATAATGTACCATGCAGTGAATGTTTATTTTTTTAAAACTACAAGATCTCCTGCCCCTAAACCCAGGGATTATTGTTCATTATTATGTTGGTTGGTGTGTGGAGTTGAATGTGTTCACTAAAAAACAAAAACCAAACGACAGGTCATTAAGAGTAACTTTTTGATTCACTACAAAGGACTGGCTGGATAGTCATTTGTTTAATAATGAAACTAGATTAGTTGCCAGCTCTGCATGTTTCATGCTGTAGATTTAGTAGTGAACAAACACTATGCCATTTGCTTCAGTGCAAGTGTTAATTATGTATTTGGTTTCCAGTTCTATATGCAATGAAATATGAGAAAATCTTTCCTTTTTATTAGCCTAGTTTGGCTTTCTTTCCGTGAAGAGATGTCAGAATAAAGGTTAAGTAAAAAAATCCATTATCTGTGACAGATAAAGTCTAATATCATTGTTGTTTGCTTTGATTTTTATTTAACTGAACATATTTTTATTCAAATTTAGAGAAATGGGAGGACCAGTATCAAGCAGTTAAGTTAATTATTCAATGATTACTAATGAAGACTAAATTAGTTATCGATTAACTGATTCTAGATAACTGATTATAGATAGGTAGATAGATCAAAGATCTGTGTTTGCTGTGTGTCACCAATCGTATCAATGCATCTAAACTTGAATAGTATTTTTACTCATTTATACATGAGTAGGCAGTGCTGACCAAGGAAAACCATCAGTAGAGTGGACAGCCAATGAGCTGTTTTCTTTCTTTCTTTGCTGCCTAACACAGTCACCACAGACATGCTCCAATAAAACACCTTTTTGAGTTACTTCGGTCACACTTTCAGCAGAAGCATAACAAAACAGCTCTGAGAGACTGAAAGTGTTATAAACTCCTGCTCAGCTTCTAGGAAGCCGTCACTAGACGTTGGCATTACATGATTGAACATATAGGGGAATGAATACAATGAAATCCCACAGCTCTCTGCTGAAAACAGAACATATACAATATTTACTCAATGAGGATAGAGAGCACTTCAGTGGCATTATGTTGTGTACTCTTCTTTTTGCAGTCTTTGTGTAGGGAACAAGAGAAGATTGTTTATTTCTCTTGTCCTGTGAAATCAGATCTCAGAGACTATGTCCATACAAAATGGAAAAAAGAAAACATTGTCAGATTGTTTTCTTTTCATGCTGAGATTTTTTGCTATGGGAATACAGTATGTATTAGCTATATAAATTATAGGCCACTGCTGTATACGCCATTTCGATCTCTGCTTCTAAGCAGTACATTTGAAAATTGAGTACTTACTGTAATCAGATATGTTTGTGCTCACACACTAAGAGAAAGGAATAATACACTTTTTTGGTTTGTGCTTCTCTATCTATTGCTTACTATCAGCTTACTAAAAAAAAAAAGTTAAAAGTTTTGAGTCGAAAAAAAAAAAAGATTTTTCACCTGCCACTATCCAGTCCAGTAGTTAGCTAACAATGCTATTACTTATTTAAAGTGCCCCTATTATGTCTTTTCAAATATTATCTGCCATGCAGTGTGTCATGTAGCTGTTGTAACGATCAGCTGGATGTGTCAGTCCAGTTTTGGATGACACTCCAGCCATCCAAGAATTGTGTCTGTGTTTTGTGTCTCCGTTACATGTATGGACTAATTATCAATGAACTCTCTTCTCCACCCACTTCATGTGTTGTCTTGGTTACTCGTATGTTCTCCTCCCATTCCTAACTGTCTGCTCATATATAAATATCCCGTATGTTCTTATTAGTGTGTATTAGTGATAGTGAATCTGTATTAGTTGCTGGTCAATGTTTGGATGTACGTCTGTTTTCCCCGTTGTCTAGGCATCTGTGTTTTCCCTGAGTATTCTGTGTTCCTTGTGTCTGGATTCCCCGTTGCCGACTCTCGCTGCTTTCCCTGGATTACTCTATTGTCTTTGCACGCCTTCTTGCCTCTTGTTTCATGACAGCTGTGTGTGAACATAAACTATCTGCAAAGTTGTGACACCGACATTGCACAATTAATAAAGTTATTGTCAATCAAAAAAAGAGTCGGCTCACATTCACCTAAACGAGTCGTCAGCAATTTTAATGTTTTTCTGTTATGGATCCACGTCACTAAGTACCATATTTGCATAATGTCCACCCACGTTCTACGTCGAGAACAACTTGCCCACCCACAAACAGTACCATTTCCACGTAGATTACATCATGTTAAGAAGACACCGTATCCTGTGAGAGTAAATTTGTTTTATATGTCATTCCAAAAGATGAATCTACAAAGAATAAGTGGTTAACATTCATTTTTTTATGTAACTTTAAACCATACTTGATCAATAAATGTAAAAGCTTTGTAAATAAGAAACAACTACCACCTTCTTTCTGTTGAAATAAATCACGTCTGTACAGTTTCAATTTCATTTAGCTTTAGGAAGGCTTTATTAAACAACACACAAGTTAACGGTTGCATCAGCAGTGCACCAAGCAGCAAACCAGCTGTGACTAGCACTTATTTATCGGTGTCTTCCAGTAAATCAGGTAGAACTGCAGGGCTAACATCATGCGATTAATATTCATGAGTAGAGCTGATAAGTTTTGGGACAACTTGTTCTCTGGTTCAGACTAGGTCATGTTAGATTATTGCTAAATACTAATTTCACAGTTGGGCCTTATGTTACTTAAGGATATTGTTGACCGGAATATTTTATAGTTACACACACATTCTGTTTTGTAGATGACTTGTAATAAAGTGAGTCTTTGCAAACTGGCAATTATAACTATTATTAAAATAACAACAACAATAAAAAAACACAAGTAGCCTTGTGACACATAAAACTTCACAAAGGGATCCCCTTTGATGCACACAAACATACACACCGCCTGTAAGTAAGAAACTTCTATCATCCCTTAGGGCCTTTGAGAGAACCAGACATGTTTATAAGCCAGAAAAATGCATGATGGCAGCATCACCTGTTGACAGTAGCTGTGAAAGCTGTCCCTCACTGTCTTAAACCAGGGCCCCTCTGTGACACTGAAGCTAGGAATCTATAAGGCTGCATATGTCTGATATAACCGTTGAATCTTTGCCGACTATTGATTTTAGATGCAACGCTTACATAAAGGCAATCATTACAGTAAAAGCAGAAGCTTGTTTCATAGCTCCTGCCCCTCAGTCCCCTACAATGCACAATCAAAGGCCATTGTTGTAGCTCCCTATTCATCAATAGCATCACCCAACTTTGTGTGCATGAGTTCACTATGGGTGAGCCTGTCATGAGACACGGCTGAACTGTGGAACAGCTGTGTCTCTGAGCAGCTTAACCTGTGTCAGGGTGCAGCTGAGTGGAAATCAGTGCCTATCAGGGACAGCGCAGGACATTTGGAAGGCTACATAGGCTTAACTGAGCAGAAAGGTAGGTTATGAACTATAGTGAACAGAAATCACAAAAGGCTTAACGGTTTTATTGGGTAGATGGGTAGATAAAGTAGTATAAAAATAAGTAGTATTTATATAATAGCATACAAAATTAATCAGTCAATAAAATTACTAGCCTGTGTAAGTATTATTAGCAATCAGAAAGATTAAATTCAATATTTAAAAATGATTTTATAATCCATCTTTCGTTATTGCATGTAAGCATGTAACATTTCATGTAATAAAATGCCCTGTGTCTATCTTGGGATGACAATCAAAAAACACATCTGAACAGATAAACAAACTATTATACATGTAACTAAATTAGGAGATGCTGTACCAATTTACAATTATGCCAGTCTTTAGAAGCACCAAACTAACATTGCACTTTGCAAAAACCAGGCTTAGTGGGGGGCCAGTTCTCCTCTGACTGGACGCCCAGCACCTAATTTCCAGTTCTATTTTAAACACATTTTAAACAGACTTATAGTGTTTGTGTTTGTGTACATCTGGTTCCGGCAATCTGTCCACGAAGCACATCTAGTTGTTCTTGTCTCCGATGAAGATTATCTCTTTGTGCTGATACACCATCTGATCTGGATACGGACTGAGGAACAGAATAAGAGAGAGACAGACTAATATTAG
>JAUYWG010000040.1:17950425-17969833 GCA_034779775.1 Enteromius afrohamiltoni
TGTAAGCCAGAGTAAAGAGATGTGTCTTTAATCTAGATTTAAACTGACAGAGTGTGCCTGCCTCCTGAACAGTATTACAACCACCCAATAAAGCATTACAATAATCTAACCTCGAGGTCATAAACAATGTACGATGTTTGTACGATGTGAGACCAGGGCCTTTGAGGAATCGGAAGGGGTTGCAGAAGACCGGCTGGACATAGATGAGAGGACTTAGGCATGTTACAAGGGGTGCAGTTCTTGACGAAGGTGGTGACGTCCTGGTTTAGTGAGGTCCACTAGAACCGATTGGCTACTAGTTCTCGGGTGGCCTGAATTCCAGGGTGACCTGCACTAGGGTTATCGTGGATGACACGGAGGAGTCTGGTGCGAAGTCCACTCCGGGGGGCAGTCGGGCGGAGAAGGGTCCTCTCTTTGTGCCTTGTGAATTTCTGACATAATGTCCCACTGTACGGGTGCGACCACGTGAGAAGGCGAGATGATGTGGGCAGGCTTGGATTCTTGTGAGGCGAGAAGAGAGTGTCCGCCTTGCCGTTCTTTGACCCTGGCTGATAGGTGATGGTAAAATCGAACCGGGCGAAGAAAAGTGACCATCGTGCTTGGCGTGAGTTAAGACGTCTGGCCGTTCTTATATATTCCAGGTTACGATGGTTCGTAAGGATGGTGAAAGGGAAGCTGGCCCCCTCCAGCCAGTGCCTCCACTCCTCGAGGGATGCCTTAATAGCGAGAAGTTCTTTTGTCTCTCAGCCTGGTTTAGTTTCCTGGAAAAATAGGCGCGGGGGGGAAGCTTGGGGGGATCGCCATGATGCTGGGACAGAACCGCCCCCAGGCCTGTGCTGGAGGCATCAACTTCAACGGTGAAATGTTGCCTGGGGTCGGGGTGTTTTAGTATAGGGGCGGAAGTGAAATTGGCGAACCCCAAAAACCTCTGAAGTTCTTTGATGGTCTGAGGTCTGGGCCAGTAACTTGTTTAGCATGTCCCGGAAGATGTTGTTTACCAGAGCTTGAAATACGGAGGGGCTGTTGGATAACCTGAATGGCATGACCAGATACTCATAGTGTCCAGATGTCGTGAAGAAGGCGGTCTTCCACTCGTTGCCAGCTCGGATACGAATGAGGTCAGTTCAATGAGGGCTCTATAATCAATGCAGGAGCGGATCGAAAAAGAAAAAAGAAGCCCGCGGAGGCCGGGGACGTGGATGGACGAATAAATCCCTTGGCCAGCTCCTCCTTGATGTACTGGTTCATACTGTGGGTCTCGGGCTGAGAGAGTGGATAGATGTGGCCTCTGGGGGGCGTAGCGCCCGGGATTAGATCTATGGCACAGTCTGTGTCTCTGTGGGGTGGTAGTCGGGTAGCCTTGACCTCACTGAATGTGGTGTGTAGATCGTGGTAGGGTGCTGGGAGACCCTCCAGGGTGGCGGGCTCGACTGGTTCTGTGATGGCGGAGGTATCTGCTTGAGTGGGAGCGGAGGAGCAGTGAGAAAGGCACGCAGAAGACCAATGTACAACCCGCAGTTCAGTCCAGGAGATGTGTGGGTCGTGTATGGTTAGCCAGGGGAAGCCAAGGATGAGCGGATGATGAGGTGAATGGATGACATGGAACTGGATAACTTCGGTGTGCTGAGCATCCAGAGTTCCTGAGCCATCTCCTAGTGGTCTCCTTTCGAGGACTGACACCATCATTGGAGGGGAACATGAAATCAGAGGGACATGGTGGACGTTAGCAAACTTGTAGTCCATGAAGTTTTCCGCCGTCCCCGAGTTCACAAAAGCTCCATATATTCCTCAAATGTCTTGCCTTCGTCACGGCAGGCGAGTTCGGACTGTAGATCTCTTAAACCACGTCAAAACAGAGACTTGAGGGTTTAGATTTCCAGCCAGTTTGGGCTGCCAGGGTACAAAACGTGAGGGCGTAATCAGCGGCGTTGGAGGCGTCCTGCCGCAGGCTGAGCAGTTCATCTTCCGTGGCATGATCAAAACACGGAAAGAATGCATTGGCAGTTAACACTTTGCATTGAAGCAGTAAGAAACGGGCCTTTAAATAGGTGGGGCCAGCACGGGAACCGTGGGGGAAGTGGCCGAGGTACGTGGGAAAACGGAGTCTGGGTGGAAACTAGTTCTCAGGTGAGGGTTCCCGCTGCTGGCGGTCGGAGAGAGCCACAGAGGTGCCCGTGGTGACACATACATGTTGTTGGCTTAGATGGCTTAATAAGTTTATACAATTATTTCTCTCCTATGGTAGAGAGTGAGTGGAATTTTTCCTGACGGTTGCACAGTTTCTGTTTTATCTCTAATATCGTTTGGAAGTAAAATACTGCATAGTGATTATTAAAAATTAAAAATAGACGGTAAGTATAAATATAGTTTACGCTTTGTCTCTTTCTTCTAAGTCACTATGATGTCTAAAATCAGGATGATGTGACAAACATGGCAGTTGGGTCAAGGCCAAAGAGATCGACAGAGAGAGATGTAATTGGCCCTGAACAGCAGTCATATCACTTGCCACCTGGGTTCCTCAAACCCTCTTCACCTCAGAATAGCAACAAAAAGTCTTGCTATTGCAGTGCCTCCCTCCTTTTCTCTGAAATCCCCCACATCTCTCCTTCCTGCCCTTTCGTCATTCTGTCATTGGTCCATTACTTTGATGAACTGACATGAGCGAGATTTCTGATATGTCATAGCTTAAGGCTCTGCTTTGAAGTTAGCGTTGAGTCTTTGCAACACATCTATTTTTATTTCAATTTACAGCATGATCTGACAGCGAAGAGGGTCTGAGAAGTGTTAGGGTCTAATAAATATCTGGCCAAGACTCCACCTTTGAGTGCCTGGGTACCAGGTGAGTTGAAGCAATGTTGCATTAAAGCTAATAATAACCTCCTTGTATGTCAGTGAATCAGGCCAGAAAGACACTCGAAAGACACAGACTCAGGCTGGAGCCTTGGAAACGTTTGTGAGATGAAAATTAAGTTACTGTATAAGAGATTAATGAGTTGATGACAGCTGAATTGGGATTATATACAGCTGGCGTATATCTAGCTCAAAGAAATTAACCAAATGACTCTGCAATGGTTTGTAGCGTTCAGTAATATTTAAAAAATATTACTGAATATTTCAGTAAAATATTACTGAAATAGTAAAAATAGCTGCCTGAAATAGAAAATGTTTTGTAGAAACAATCCAAGGCAGAAAATCCCAGGAAAGATATTGAAATAACTAAACTAAGCTCTTTTTTTTCTTTTCAAAAGGATTTTTAAAATGTATCGGACGGATCTTTTATTGTATGACATACAGTTCCCCTGAGCTCCAGAGAGATTCCTGCTTCTAAATATCAAGATCTCTTTAGTCCTCCACATATCTCTTTAGCAGCAAATCACACTAGGCTTCAAAAGCCCAATATGTGCTGCTTTCTCTTTTACTCACTTTCTATTTGAGCAGTGATTATTTTTAACTAACAGACTACAAATCTTTTTGTATAAATAAAAACTGTATATACGCTAGTGGTCAAAAGTCTGGAATAACTGGGAATTTTTGTTAAAATCTATTTCACTAGTTTCCACTTCCTCAGTGATAAAATAGCTTGTTTGGCGAAGTGTCCAGGGAACAGGCAGGGAGCCCGGCGGCTTCCGAGCCCTAGGAGGTTTAACCCTCTAGGAGGCTAGGGTTAGGCTATTAACAGATGCTCGGAGCCCAGCCTGGTCCCCACGTGCCCCCCCAAAAAAAGCCGTAGAGTGCAGACAGCGCCAAACAAGCTCCCCAAAAAAGCCTGAGATGAGCTGAATGCGGGGCTATATGTTTAGGGAAGTGTCCGCCCCCACCACAGGACCTCCGGCAAGAAGTGAAGAGGACCTTCTGTTGGGGTCGGGGGACCCTTGACCTCTTGGGAACCGCCTTTGTGGTCCCCGGCAGGCCAGGCAGTGGGTGGAATGGCCAGGGGGCCGGAATGAGCAGGCGGAAAGGCCAGGGGAGGCCAATGCTGCGGCGACAGGGAGGACAGGGAAAGGGAGGGAAAGGAGAGGAACAGCAAGAGAGAAGTGTTTAGAAATGAGGATAGGTATAGGAAGGGAGTACAAGGCCAGAGAAAGGCCAGGTGCAGAAATTACGGCCAAGAGAGACCATGGCGGGTGGAGCGAGGCCGGAGAGGGCCAGGCGCAGAAAATACGGCCGTGGCGAGCAGTCGGAGCAAGGCCAGAGAGAGGCCGGGCGGCAGGCAAAACAGCCAGAGAAGACCATGGCAGGCAGAGCGAGGCCGGAGAGAGGCCAGGCAGTAGGTAGAATGGCCAGAGGGCCGGCAACAGGTAGTAAAAGGCCAGGAAATACGGTCAAGAGAGACCGTGGCGGGCAGGCAGAGCAAGGCCAGAGAGGGCCAGGCAGCAGGTGGAACGACCGGGGACTGAGTGGGCACGCAGGTAGTACAAGAGAAGAGAGAGGCCAGGAGCAGAAAATTACAGTCAGAGAGGACCGTGGCTGGCGGGCGGAGCAAGGCCAAGGGTGAGAATAGCTGCAGCTGGGTGAGCACGGGGTTGCAAGATACAGCCAGGGTAGCGGCTAAGGCGCTGTGAGCAGCGGGTGCAATTGATCCGAAACAGCGGTACGAGGCGGGCCGGAGGCGGGGCTGGGCCATGAGCGTGTGCAGGGCTTTTTGGATGCATGATAGCGAGAGGCCTGATGCGAGAGGCCTTTTCCTGCTGCTGTAGTTGCTGCACCTATTCTGAAGGAATGGGAAGAAAAGTTATTAGTTAGGGAGCCGGATTGAGCAAGGATAGCTTTAAGATCTTAACCTGTAACCTGCTGAAATACCCTTTGATAGAACAGTTAAGGAAGGATATGTAGGAGGTTAATGTAAGCAAGGAAAAAATCAGCCTAAGCAAATCAGACTTAAGCAGCGAATAGTGGCATCGGCATTGGATGAGCCTCGATATCTGGAGCCGATGTCTTGCCATCTGAAATGAGAGAGTGTCAGTCTGATTTATTTGCCATGCATGCGGTGGCCTAGCAAAAATGAGCCTGGGAGTGGACTATGCTAGTGAAGGAATATTCTGATTCTAGTGGACCTTGGTGGAGGAAATAGATGATAAGAGTAGGAGCTAAATGTGGCCGGCGCTCAATTGTACTGAGAATCTGAAGTTTGCGTGTATGTACTTGCAATGCTTGTTCCTACGCAAATATTATCAAGCAAAAAAGGATGCGGTTCTAGACTGGAAAGCCCATTGCTTCGACTTACTACTTTAGAATAAGGTAATGGGCAGAAGAACAGTATGCTAATATAAATTTTTTATAGTTTGTAAAAGGAGCATAAGTCTTCTAGCCAGCCAAGCGTTATGATGCATGCTATTGATCTACAGGTAGCCCAACTATCTTTTAAATTCTAAACTGGTACGCCTTGAAATGTGGTGAGTGCAACATTTAGGTAAGCCCCTACGCATGTGCGATACACACTGTATGCGCGCAAGCGGCACACGTGTACTCGACGAGGTGTTCGCGTATATAAATAACCCTGTGCTTTGAGATCGCGATGGACACCAATGCACGAAGAAATATGTTGATGAAACTTCAAGCTGAATGGCTTTAAATTATTTACAAGACGAACTAGGCTACTATTTGTCCAGAAAGGCAGAGCTGGTTTAAGTAGGCATAGAAAATATTGGGTTAATTTCAGTCACTATTTTATATTTATTCAATTTTTAGTGACTGCAGAAACCATTAAAAGTATTAGTAAAACTGTTGTATTTTATACATTTGGGTGCATATCATTACATAATGTGACCACAGAGAAGCGAGAAACATGACGCACTGATTTATGAATATGCAAATTGGCGTTTGAAGTCATCTAGCGACTTCAGGCTAGGTTTAGTTATTTTGAATGAAAAGTTGATAACGGTTAATGAGGGGGCAGGTGATTCACGCTTCTGAATGATAACAATGCAACAGCATAGCGCTGGACAACAATAAGACGCTATCGATTGCCTACCACGGTCCAGCTTCTGGTATCGCAGGAGCGCCTTTGTCTCGGTTTAAATTGCAAGACCTCTTGTAATCCCAAACCAAGGTAAGGCTGCTTGTGTTAACATTAGTACAGTTGCCTCGTAACGTGACAGAAAGAAATGCCATTGAAATTAGACAGCTGATTTGAATGCCGGTAAGAGCTGATATGCTGCCGGTAACATATTAGAGCCTAGACATGCGAGCTAGGCTTAAGGCTGGAGACCGCGAGAGCGTTTGGGCCGAAGCACAACTAAGTTTAGCAGCAACTGCGGTGCTGCCCGGTTCGCGAAGAAACAGCTCTGAGACAACAACAACAAAAAAAAAAAACGCAGATGCCGAGGATATGAAGTGAGCGGTATTTAAAGCGGAGGAGAGGAGATTCGCGGGGTAATTAGTAATAAGGAGATTGGTGGCAGCTGCGATCGTTCGTGCATGCTCCTCCTGAAATTAGATTAATTGCTTAACTGTCATAGAGTCTGCATTTATAATAGCTATTTGGAAATCTTTCAAAATCTATAAAAAGCAATCTTCATTGTCACTTGATCTTTCTAATATGCTGCTAATTTGATACTTATCAACAAGCATTTAGTTATTTATCTTCTTTAAATAAATATTTTATTTATTTATGTATCTATACCAGCCTTTTCAATGATAGTGTAGCTAAAGTTTCTGTAAACACACACACACTTTATTGATACATGCATATATATGCAGCCAGTCACCCTACACATGTACATGAAGCAGTGAGTGCTGTTTAATGATGAATCAATGTGCCAGGAGACCTAATGAAAACCTTCATAGACACATGAGAGACAGAAGGGAGTAAGATATCAGAGTTCAATAAATAAAGTGAACGTGGGGAGCTCAGATTCAATAAAAATTAAATAATAAAAAAAAGAGTACATGTTTAACAATGAATAGATCTAGCTTCTGAAACATGTATGGTTAGGATCCATTCAAAGAAAGAAAATAAATAATTTTAAGATAAATATAAACATAATGCAACTTTTTTTATCATTCTGAGAGAGCATTGGCAGTATGTACCTCAGATGCATACTGATGTCTCGAGGAAAACTATTCCACTGGTTGGGGGCAAAAACATCACTGTGTTGTTATCCAAACACTAGATAATTACTCATTTAAAAATGCACATGTATGCAACATGAACGTTTTGCACTTGTAATGCACTTTCTAATAAAAAGCACTGGGAGTTGTCCGCGGTGCTGAATTTTGCTTTCAGGGGTTTTAAGCTGTAGTTTAGGTCAGTCAGGTCTTGTAGCAAATGCTTTTGTCCAAAGTGACTATAAGGACTCTTATCCGAGGGACAGTTGCCCTCCAGCATCCTTGGGTTCAGTGTCTTGCTCAAGGGCACACATGGTAATCGCTCATGGCTCACGTCTTGTAGGGATTGAGACATCAATTTTCCGGTTACCTGCCGTGAGCTCTAACCACAGCGCAGCTGAGAGCCACGTCGTACATGAGCTCAACCTCTCAAATCAACTGTCTTAAAGTTTTACAATAAAGACAGCCCAACGGATTTATGTTTATCATGTAGACATGCATACATCAGACCTGTCAGCCAACTTCAGCAGCCCCTTTTATTTATTTGATCCTTCACTGTACCGAGCTATCTTCACTCTTTCACTTTGTGGCTCTTTCTGTCCCCTCACTCCCCAGTGGGAGAGAGCAACATTGACATTCACTACAGGCATTCTCTCTCCACACACAGAGGGAAAGTTGCACATGAACACGTAATTGAATTCTTCACGTAACGGAGACAGGAGTATGTTCTGACATTGTACAGATAGAGGCATGGACTCTTGGCACAGTTACAAAGAGAGGATTTGTGTTTATCCCTGTGTGCGTCCCTCCAATCACATCTCTACCTCTCTCTCTTCTTTACACTCTCTCCTCACTGTGTCTAAAACTTTATCTTTCTCAGACACTTTGTACTTTGTTTGCAACAGCACTGTATCACGCAAAACAAGAAGCTGAGTGGAATGTTAATCTCATGTTTTATTTATTTTTTTAATTGCAGTCAGAGCATTATGTTAATAATGACTGATAACGAAGCAGGTGTAGTTAGGTCTGTTAATTTCACTTGTGTGTGTGTGTGTGTGTGTGTTTTTATCAGATGCAGACTTCCTCCAGTGAATTAGAAAAGATTAAGAAGAACAAGCTATGAAACTAAGGCCCGGTTTCACAAACGGGACCTAGCTTAAGCCAGGACTAGGCATTAGTTAAATTAAGAAATTTAAGCAACTTTTACAGAAATGCCTTATAAGAAAATATTACAGGTGTGCATTTTAACCAACACATTCTCACTCCCAACTCGTCAACATTTTGACGCTTGGTCAAGACCATTTTTCGTTGCTTTTTTGACGATCAAGGTACACCTTTGTAGTCACATTTCAACGTGAAGGGTCCTCCGTTGTTTTCAGTTGTTTGGCTTAATGTCATGGTTTGCATGCATATATAAATTTATCATATAATTTTTTACTTTTATTGGAGCACCAAACCCCATCCCTACCCTACCCTAAACCTACCCACCTCTGAACACTATAAAACACTCACAGGAAAATGCAGTGACAGGTATTTATTGCACAAACTAATCATAAACAAGCAGTATAAATACATTACAAACAAGTCGTGTCACATTCCAAGTCTTCTGAAGCCATACAAAGTCTTTATGTGAAGAAGAGAGTAAGACACAAGGTTTTAATGAGAAAAAAAATTATCCCGCTCCGTTAACGCACTGTCATCTCATTCAGGAAGCATACTCGCATCTGGTAGCATGTCGCAATGGATCAAGAACTACACAAGAGCCAAAAGGATTTCACAACAGTAAGACGCAATCAATCACGAGACACGCAAGACCCAATGACAGCCAACGATGGCGTAAGGAAGTGCGTTTTTTGAAATTGCTCACAGACCGGAAGTACACGGAAGATGGAGACAGTGATCGCGTCTATTCCTTTCACAAATCAATCGGTTTGAATCAAAACACTTTCAAATAAATGATGACGGTGGTTGTATCTGCCTGCGATATCTTGTGTTTTATTCACAGATGGTAGGTTTAGGAGCAGGGTTTGTGTTATGTGCTCATAAATGTGTTAATAATATCATTTAAAATAACTGTTTTGACTGTTTACATTGAAAAATCACACCCCTACATATATGCAATAATGCTAATGTTTTTACCCAATATATCTTTTAATTATGATGCTAAGGGTTTCCTATTTAAAACTACTGAGGACCCCTTGTAGTCACCTAAATGACTACAAAGGTGTACCTTGATTGGCAAAAAAACAACTAAAAATGGTCTTGACCAAGCGTCAAAATGTTGATGAGTTGGGAGTGAGAACGTGTTGTCTTAACACAGAACAATGACACTGACATGTTTTAAGATATCTATATCTCAGATATTGTGAAGTCTTGATTACCCAGTGCATCTTTTCCGAGCATTCCTTTCTGTGTCTGATCTCCTGGTTTAGATATTGGACTGTTTACTGTTTTGTTGACTGTTTGCTGCCTTCCCTGATTGTTACCTGGACTCTCGTTTGTGATTCTGGATATTCCCTGTTTGCTCAGTTTGCGATTGCTTGACCCTGCCAGCCTGACTCAAAATAAAGAGTTTGCGAATGGATCTGCACGACCCTGTTTCCTTTGTTACAGAAGACCTCACCAAAACAGTATCCAGCAGCTTCAGCCCGAGTCATGGTTTCCATACAGCTCCAGAGCCCGCTCCAGTTCGGGAAATCCCAGAGCCTGCTCCAGTCTGGGAAACTCCAGAGTCCGCTCCAGCTCCAGAGCCTGCTCCAGTCCGGGAAACCCCAGAGTCTGCTCCAGCTCAAGAGCCTGCTCCAATCCAGAAAACCCCAGAGCCTGCTCCCAAATCCAAGTCTTTCACCTGAGGTACAGCTAGGAGGGCAGATCCTGTTCCAAGAGAACTCAATCTGCCAATTGTCATCAGCACAGTCCAACCCTGCGCCAGCCAGAAGAAACCCCTGGAATCTCTCTGCCTGCCCTATCAGGGCCAAAGAAACTGTCAACAATGCCTTGATGTTTCCTGTTTCAACCATGTCAATCCTGTTGGGTCTGCCCTTTGCTGCTCTTGCAGTCTGTCCTGCCACCAGTCTACCTTGGAGAGTGTCTCTGCTATCTATTTGTGCCGCCCTGGCAGTCACCTGTTACCAGCCCCGCCTTGGAAGGCATCTCCGCCACCTGCTCCGTCCTGGGGGTGTCCCTGTCACCCCTTTGTTCTGCCTCTGTACTATTTTGGAGCGTCTGGAATCCGCTCCTTAAAGGGGGGGCTCTGTAATGATAGTTTCCCTTTGCCCCACCAGATGGCATCCTATTCATTACTCACCCTTTACCCTGGACTCCGAATCCCAGAATTCACCACTCACTTTCACCTGTTTGTAATCAGTAATCATATCACTCACAACAGCTGTTCCTTGTCACCTCGCCCCTTCCCTCCAACATAAATAGTTCAGCTAAACTCTCAGATATTGTGAGGTCTTGATTACCCAGTGCATGTTTTCCGAGCATTCCTTTCTGTGTCTGATCTCCTGGTTTAGATATCGGGCTGTTTACTGGTTTGTTTGGTTTGCTGTTTGCTGTTTGCTCAGTTTGCGATTTGCTTGACCCTGCCAGCCTGACTCGAAATAAAGAGTTTGTGAATGGATCCGCACGACCCTGTTTCCTTTGTTACATTAATCTCTTTCTTTCCTTTTCTTTTTTCTTTTTTATTTCCTTTCATTTGCATTCTCAATTAATATTTAATTACCAAAAAAAAAAAACAATGATAATACACAAAACCAAAAAAATACACTTCTATTTTTTCATTTAAAAAAAATTCTTACAACAACTGTTACAGGTTTTGCAACATGCCACAGAACCCTAAATAATGCAATGCTTTATTTGAGGTTATTTGAGGTAAGTCTATGAAAAACCTTTGATAATGCTCCTTCAATTTAGTTTAGTTGCATAATGCACTATTTGTCATATTTCCAGAAAACATTCCTTTCCTGCCCTCTCATTTCCTGTATTAGAACTGTATAGGGCTTAAAGGTTTATGAGGGGACGTCCCATGTCAAACTATTTTGTCCTTTGCACAAACACATAATAACACAGTTCTCCATAAAACAAAATATATTTCAAAATATCAAATATATTTTCATCAACAGTGTTCTGCCAGGGTTCTGCAAGCTTCTTTAGACATTCCATCAGACATTTTTTGGTAAACTGAGACATGAAGAAATCTGTAAATACAACCATTGGAAAATGCAGGTCCTTCTCAAAAAATTTGCATATTGATAAAGTTCATTATTGTCTGTAATGTACTGATAAACATTAGACTTTCATATATTTTAGATTCATTACACACAGCTGAAGTAGTTTAAGCCTTTTATTGTTTTAATATTGATGATTTTGGCATACAGCTCATTAAAAAAATTAGCATATCATGAAAATTATATTTTCATTTCCATACTATTACTGTGGTCAGTTGGCCTGCCAACTCTCCTGACCTGAACCCCATAAAGAATCTGTAGGATATTGTGAAGAGAAAGTTGAGAGACACAAGACCCAACACTCTGGATGAGCTTAAGGCTATCAAAGCATCCATAACACCTCAGCAGTGCCAGGCTGATTATTTGAAGGTTGATTTTTTGTATTAAAAACACTTTTCTTTTATTGGTCGGATGAAATATGCAAATTTTTTGAGATAGGAATTGGGTTTTCATGAGCTGTATGCCAAAATCATCAATATTAAAACAATAAAAGGCTTGAACTACTTCAGTTGTGTGTAATGAATCTAAAATATATGAAAGTCTAATGTTTATCAGTACATTACAGAAAATAATGAACTTTAGCACAATATGCTACTTTTTTGTGAAGTACCTGTATAAATGGAAAGATTTCCATTTGGAAAAAAAAATAATGCAACATTAGCGATTTCTCTTGATTTGCAGAGCTTCTCTTGAGAGGTCATATGCAATAATCAAACAGAAATTGGTGTATATTTTTGACCAGACAGAGAGAAAGAAATTATAGTATTAACATTAGTCCTATGGTACATAACAGCTTGTATAATCAGTGTGGAGAAGGTCTTACTGCCCTCTGACTGCTGTTGGCCCCTATAGACAAGTCACTAGATCAAACACAAGGTATCACAAGCTGTGAACTGTGAAGATCCTCTGATTTCTTAATTAGCGTTTGTACAGTAAAGGTTCTCATTTTACAAACACAGATCTTAAAATCTAAAGCCCAATTTGCATGATTTGTGTGTGCAGAATCAAATTAATGTAAGCAAAATAATAACCTTGCAGGCAAACTTTGTAGGGCAACATGACCTCAAATACTAGTGAGCCATCATCGCATTAGTGTCAGCATGATCAAACACACAAACCTTCTTCCCCGAGTGCTTAATAAACAGGCGTAATTAATTATCTCACTGTATACATGAATAATAACAGGGAATTAAAATACATCCTCTGGTTTAAGCACTACCTGTACAGAAGGGATCTGCATCAGATTAGCTATTGAATTTAGATGAATTTACTGACAGATTCTTAATCCAATAATATGACATGCAGCTGCGTAATATGGAATGATAATTATTCATTACTGCCACTTTCATGTTTTACAAGATAACGTTGTAAATAATCCACTGCCTGTATGTTTGCTAAACAAACTGCCCATAAAAAGCACATCCCTAAAATGCCAAAAAAATAGTTATAATGCCAGTTAATCAGAATCTAAAAGTGAAAACACGACCAATAATTTGTCTGATTACTTAAAGACTCTTTGATACACTTTTGGGTAACAGAATACTGTTCCATCATTAATGATTAACTGCGCAAGAACATGACTAACGTAATATAAGCACTCTACAAACTGTATTTAACAAGAAAATTGGATTAGTAAATCAATTATTAGGTAAAAGTGCTTAGACGAATGTGAGTTCACTATAAGCTATTACTTATTTTTTTATTTATTTATTTTTTTCATATATGTACCTCCTCAACAACAGCTACTGTATACATGTTAAAAACTATATTGATGCATAATGTATAACTAATTATGTATAGTGATAGTCCCAGATGGGTTGATCAATTTTTGAGGTCACCCTGAAACATTTCCGTTGTGGTGAGTACTGTTTGCAGTGCATTTCTTGGTTGAGTTGTGAGAATTTGCAGTTTGCGTATGTTTTCTTCTGTTTGCATGTGTTTTTTTCCTGTTTGCATGTTTTATTTAGTTGCATCGTGTTGAGCTCTCTCAGCCACCATAATATACAGCGTTTCTTGATAGGTTTTCAGAATATATTAAAACAAATTATAAGTTATTGATTAGCTAATATACAACTAAGCGCTATTACTAGCTAAGTAATTAATCAGTTCTTGTTAGTTAATAGTAGTTACTAGTTAAAAGTGCATTAGTCTCTTGATTCCATGTAGTTATTCATTAACGATGGAATTTTATAAAGTGTTACCCATTTTGGACTAAATAACAATAACAAAAAAAATAAATAAATAATAATAATAATAATATATAAATCTTTTTTTTCAACTCTCAGTGCGAAGCAAAAATACTATTTGCTGTTTACAAATTTGTAATAGCTATTTGCTATAAATTTGACAACAGAGGTTTAAAATGAAAAACATTATATTCATAAAAATGCATTTAATAAATAAGTCTGTTGTTTCACGTTTTTCCAATATAGGCCCAAAGTGCCCTTGACTTTCTAGACAAGGAGATAAACACATTGTTCCAGCTATTCATGTGTGGTTTATTCTTTCTCCTTCACCAAACTGTCCTTGTCTCTCTTTGAAGTCCCCTGATAGAGTAAACAAAGTTCTCTGCCTTGACTTGAAGACAGAGACCTTTGTCCTGAGATAAGGCCATCAACGCAAGCAGTCCCAGAGGCAGCGCTGACTTGTCCCATAACTGTGCAGCTTGAGACAGCCCGGGTTTGCTGTAGAGGGACTGTAGGGAGCAGCCAAGCTTCTGGTTAAGAGTTAGAAGAACTGGCATCAGTGACAGCTTATCGGACTGTAACATCTGAACCTCGCTCGGCGCAAAATTGTTGAATGCCAAGGATGACATTATCTGGGTTTCTGCATGCTTTCCTTTTGCCTGGAGCGTCTGATGACATTGTCAGCACAGGTGACCAATCAGCAGCGCGGGCACCAAAGACGAAAAAGATATTAGACAATATCAGCAGCATACGCATCGTTATCAGCGCTAAATAACTAACCATTAGGTAATTGCTTCTGCATTGCAATTGCATTGCCTCTGAGTTACTCTGAATTCTCAAATCCACGAGTTATGAAAGTTTGATTACATTCAGAATTAAAACCATGTTTTTGGATGAATGTAAATGCATATTTCTTTTACTCAATCAGTTCTTTTCTTTTATGGCTATTATTCAGTATAATAGAGCTGCAAAGAGAGTGTGTAATTTAAATTCAGATCAAAACTATCACAATTAGTCTGACCAGAACTCAACTGTTTTATTCCCGTCGCTTTGTCCCAAAAAGCACTGAAAACTAGACACAGCCTTACACTTCAGATTTTCATTTAGATAATAGCTTCCCATCTGGTTACCGCCACGCCTTCTGTCACTCTCAGTCCTCCCATCCAACCTCCTTATCAATTACAAAGCCACTTTTAAGTCCCAGTTAATAGGATGTTAATGCATTATTGGGTCTGTGGGTGATGTGCTATCGAAGGGAGAGATGGACATTATTGCCCTTGAGCGCAATCTGGGACCAAGACAAGATCTGCATTTTAATATAAGAAGATGAGAGGAGATTATTTAAAAGTAGCAGCATGCACTTTTATTCTTTGTGTGTGTGAGCATGCTCTGTGGGGCTGTATTATTGTCACTGATAAATGATGCCATTACCCATATTAACATTAATTTTGTTTATCTGAGTGTGGAAAGCAGAACATATTTCATAATATATTTATATAATATCAGCAGTCATCTGTTGCTTGCAGTGATGTCACTACCTTGCCCATGCTGCATGGGGCAAATGTCATGTTTGTATCCAGGGGGCAAAATATCTTCATCTCTATGCTGTAAATTGAAGTAGATGGAAGACAGGATTACTTCTTGTGATAACACAACTCAAGTGATAATTGTAACTTCAAGGCATAGCCAAATAATTCGAAGTTCATTTTCTTTTACAGCTTGTAAGAAGTGAGTATGGGTGGGTGGGTGGGGTTTATCTGGATTTATCTGGATTTATTGGCTTACTCAGGCAGAAAGGTGTATATTAGTTAATAGTGTAATAGATTCTGTAACTACAACATTAAGAAAATTATGTTTCTCCACCGATGGCCATGTACATTTTTAGTTCAGTCTTCACTGTCACATGACATTTCAGAAACCACAATGCAATTGTCAGGTTTACCTGACAAACAGAAGTTTCAAAATAATTTATTTAATTGTAACAATTTACTAATGATCAATTTAATTCATTCTTGCTGAAAAGAAGGATTAATTTATTTCCACACAAAAAAAAAAAAATAATAATAATAAATTTACTGACCCCAAACCTTTGAACGGTAATGTATTATACATGTACATATTGGTTGCTGAGGAAAAAACAAGAGCTGCATGCTACAGTATTGTCATTAAGATTAATGGGAATGCTAACGGATAACTCCCTGAAGGTATTATGGATTGATCACAATGGCCCAGGAGGATGTCATCTCTACCCACTAACTCCCTCTTTGATTGTATAAACCAATCAAAAATGATGTTGAATCTGTCCCCTCATTCATGACCAAATGCAATAACTTTCATCTTCCAGCTTCTAATCAATACCGAAAAAGTCGATTGATTAAAATGTATTTAGTCCTCTGAGATATATGATTCATCATATTTTAGACATAAAGGTTACACAATCAAAAAATAAAAGGCCTTCATTAGGTCTGAGGATGATGGAATGTGAAAATCAATGAATCGCATGGAGGAGGCTTAAGATACTCATTGCATATTTAAAGCAGCATTGACCTGATTCTCACTCTCATTTTTCTCTGAAGTGCCAGCGAATGTGGAACCGAGGGTCATTCGTTTTCATCCTCGCTATAGTAGCATTTTGCACAAGAAGGCATATCCCTCTCAGTGCTCTCTTGTGAGAATTGTAAAATGCTTTTGAAGTGGAAGTTTAAGGCTACAAATCCTCACATCATTTGAAATCTTTAGAGACAGGCGGATTAATTGCTTTATCATGACACTATCACTGGAAACTCTCTCTCTGTGGGTGTGGGTGAATGTGTGTGTAGACACCTCCAAACAACCAGATATGGCACTTGTCATATAATGCTTGTGACATAATCCCCCTCTCAAAGAGCCGGTGTCCAGCTGTGAGAAAAGAATACGAGTGGAGAGTCTGATGTGAGGGGGTCAGTGGTTGTCTTTTTCGGCTTTTAATGTGCTCTTAGCAGTGCAGGAGCAGCGGCACGATACAAGGGACTTAATGTGTCTCTGTTAAAGTGGCCTGTGCTCTGAATGTGGCTCTCCCATCCTTCCCTCTGGGATTACTTCTCTTAGAGATAAACTCTCTTCATGTCACAACTAAAGGACAGGAAGTTCAGCCTGGCCTTGGGCGAAGAACATGTTCAGGCCCACTTCTGCCAGCCTGGTTTATACAGATACAGTAATTCAAGCTGCAGCAGCATGTGTCTTTCATGTCTGATCACAGTACACAAAAAGTACATGTGCACTAGCATTATTTAAACAGCATACATTGGGACAGAGGTTGCACTATACATCAAAGAGTTAGTGCCTTTTTTAAACAACTTGCCCCCTTCGAATTTATCTTCCTACCTTTTGTTTGGCTAGAAACATTAAAAAGAGTTTTAATTTACTGCTGTCTTTCTGGAGAATTAGAGATCTAATCGGAATTAGATGTCCCCTTCTAACGAAACTAATTAGCAGGCTTGTGGAAATAGCAAATGTCAAGAGTGATACAGTGGATACAGTATGGAGAACGCCTGAGCCAAACTGCACACTCATAGATTAAAATTGTCAATAGAGTTTATTTTCAGTTGACAGAGAAGGAATTGCAGCCTCAAATAGCTGAGCCTCAATTGCAGGCAAACCGCATCACATTGATCAAAGCTGATGCCGTGGCAACAGCAGGCAGTAAAATCAGACGTACTTACTGGATTTATTAAAATGGGCTGTGAGAACTCGACAAGATGTAACCCAGTCAGTGTAGATAAACAGGAACATACAAATGGGATTTCTTCAGGAAATGTTCATTGAAACAATCTTTTGTAATAACCAGGAGTATGCAAGTCCTATCTGTAAATGCGATAGAGCGATGTTTGGGTAGCACCATGGTAGTGACTGAAAGACAGAATGGAAGAAAGAAGCTTGCTGGAAAAATCTGAATGATCTGGAGTTTCACGTAAGGGCCAAAAACCTCCTTATGCCGACTTTATTTGCATGTGTTCAAGTCAGTCATGCAAATTTGCCATGGTGACCAATAGAAAGCTGCAAGGTGAAAATTGTGAGCAGTGCTTTCTACATTTACTGTCAAATAATTTAAAAACATGTAACTTCAAAAGGATAATTCGTCCAAAATTTCCTTATTAATTACTCACCCTCATGTTATTCTAAAACCTAAGACCTCATTTGAACATAAATTAAGATATTTTAAAGAAATCTGAGAGCTCTCTGACATAGACAGCAAGTGTCCTTGAATCACCCTAATTACTTAAAGTTAAAGCATAAAAATAAAAATAACAGTAAACACCTAATGCAGGTTTGAAATTAATTGTAGGCTTATTGTGACACCAAAAAATGTTTTACTGGACTTAATTGGAACAAATACAGGATTTCTTACCAAGCGTTACTGACAATCAAAGCATTTTCATCTGCACTTTGGTCATGACAGCAGATATAGCAGTTCATAAAACAAGTGCTTTAAAACATTTTTTTTTTTGAACGTTTATCCCATTTTATAGGAATTTAGACTTCTGTGATTTTTACAACCAGAGGTTGTGCAATGTTGTTGCATCTTGAAAAAGTGATGAGTGATGACACGTTATTATTTGTTATTAGATCAGTCTTAACATTTTGTTGCTGTGTTTAACATATAAAACACTGCTAGGAATAAATGTTTCACCATTTCAAAAATTGTATTGCTTTCTTTCATGTTGCGTCCATTGTATTTTTAAAAACAGAACTTGAGTCAGGACTTAATTCAGACAGTCACGTGCAATATGGTCAAATAGTGACTTACAAACAGTCTAAATGTTTTTATTACAATAATGAAACGACATTGCCTAAACGAAAATCAGTCAAAAACTCTGCGTAAGGCTTCGAGTGTGACGTCACGGCGTCGCCGTACGTTGACGTCGGAAGCGCCAGCGGAGTCGGTGGATCAGTTCGGGAAGGTCGATCGCAACCCTGTTAGCCAACAAACATGTTGTCTCTTGCTTCCCGTTCGGGGGCTTTTTCCCCTTACCTGCAAGCTACCAATTATGCCGTGGCAGGTCCACTAAAGCCTCTTATTCCCGGCGTCGTCATGAAGACCGATAAACTGTTGATGGACACAAAGAAACCGTTCCTGTGCCGCGAGTCCTTATCCGGGCAGAGCGCTAAGAGCGGCCTCGCCGTGTCCGTCAGCCTCAACGGTGAGTGTCACAGCGGGGTAGATTCAACGCGAGAGCCCCGGTCTCAGTGTATTAGAGGGCACTCATTGCGCTCAAGGGCACAATGACCTCTCATGTATTTAAATGTGTATCTAATAAGTTTAAGGCGTTTGCATTGTTTTGCGTATTAGTGCTGAATTATTATTAATTTGAGCTTAGTTTGAACACTGTAGCGAAATAGCAGGAATAGCTCACCAGCTAAAGCATTTAACATCACGAGGCCTCGCTAATGTCCTTGCCGCAGCTGGTAGCAAATCAGTAGGGCTTTTGAGGAAATATTGTTTTTTCGCTTTCTTTCAAGGTCCTTTAGGATATAATAACGATTCCATAATAAAATTAATGCCACTATGTGGGCAAATTCGGCATATTTCCTATTAGTTTTGGGACAACGCTAGCTACTGGTTTATTGCTAAGGTTGTCCTAACGTTAAGTTACATGCTGCTAATTAATGTACATTTTCTAGAGTTTGCTTTTAGTGAATTAGAAGCAAAATCTGCGGATAAAAAAATATATTTTTAGTGTTATTACAGCATAATTTCTGAATGAGCTGGTAAGGGATCACAGGCCAGAATTAAAAAAACACCAATCAAGGTTAAGACTAGTCTTCAAAGTTAGTCAGCTATTTTTTTCTTTAAGTCTGGTCACAGTTTTTTTTTTTTTTAATTCACTTACATAAAAATGTATATTAGTCTAAGGTAAATACAAAAAATAAAACTGATTACTCTTGGCTAACTGCTAGTTGGTC
>JAUYWG010000040.1:17985319-18002727 GCA_034779775.1 Enteromius afrohamiltoni
TATATCCACTCCACTCATAAACTCTATAGTGGGATGCCATGAAAACAACCAGTGAAAAATCTGAATGCAATTTTACTAAATACCAGTACTCCTACTACAGAAAATGTCTAACACTAACATTAAAACATTCAGAGTACTTACTCCCAAGGAACTGCACTGATTAAAAGTGACTGCTTGAGCATGACCTTTACAAATCATACATTTAAACAAATTAAACTTCACATTTGAACCTGGAATTGATCATTGGAGGAAATATAAAATAATATAAAAAATATTTGAATTTTGTCTGAAAAATAAGACAAATAGTTTTACACCTTTTAATTATGGTTGTCTGATCAATGAAGGCCTATTCCATTAAAATTTGATTACGAAATATTTTGTCAAAATATTATTGACAAATGAGTACTGAAAATTACACCACGTCAATTCATTAAACAAAAGCACATAATTACAAACATTTCACAGTAGTACAATATTTTTTTTTCATTGCAAATATAATTTAAAATTTCACACATTTACCAGTAATCTTGAACAATAATAGTCCCTATATACCACTCAAATGGCTTAAAATGTGTAAGAAATTGTACAATACACCTGTATCTCTGAAGATGAGGAAAAGGAAGCATCGGAGGCAGATGGATGAATGAGGCAAAGGGGCTCAAACATCTGCTCGCGCTACAGTGATGATAGGATGCTGAAATATCTCTGCCTGTATGGAGGCTGGCAGGGCCAATCTGCTTCCTATGATTCACTGAGAAACTGGCCAGATTCATCACAGAGAGGGGCCGTCTCATTGCCCGTGCTCAGACGGGCCGGTTTGTTCAACCGATCATGCAGACAGAGCAAAGAGCTCTGTGCAGCCAGGGACCTGTTCTTCATGTACATTTATTCTATGTACTGAGATGGAATTTTGTCATTTATCTACTTGCTGGTATAAGATGAATGCAAACACAGTACCAAAACAGTTTTTTTTATTAAGAAAATGTTTTTTTTTGTTGTTGTTGTTGTTGTTTTTACATTAATAACAGCATATTGAAACATCAAATTGTCAAATATCTGTGCATGTTTATATTTGTGCATGAATTATGGAGTTTAACTGAGAAACTGTTTCAAGACAATAGCAGGGCTTCACTGTACTGTGCTACAATCTCAGAGCAGGTTACTGAGTGAGAAATTGTGCATTTGTGGAATAAAAACCTTTCTACTTTTCACTCACTAACATACATTAATCTTGCCATCTGGTGAGTTTTTCTCATTTTCTGCCTATACATTTCCATAAAGAATGCCTCTAGTATGGACTTGCTGTCACAGAACATAGGAAAATAAAGAAGATATATGAGATTTCCAGTACAAAAATTGCAATACTCAGCATCTTCCCCAAAAGACAAAGTTTTACTTCTGCCAGTTCACCATGAAACACTGGCAAACTTCTTGTTTGCATTAAGCCTGGAAGCTAACTACATTCAATACCATATGAGGAGGTCTATCTATCTACCTATTACAGTTTTATGGAGGCATGTTCATGCAATGGAAATGAAAAAATTAGGCTTTACTTGATGCATGTTCAGTATCTCTTCTTTTAAAAAACCACAGGGGTTTGATCTAGGCCAATCAAAACATATTTAAACAGCACAAGGAGGACATGAAAAGAATACATGTTTTTGCTGTGATGAAAGTAACGATCCCAAACAAAGTAAGCAGGCCACATAAAAGATGTTAAATAAAACCTGCCCTATTCTCTGTTGAATTCTGATTATTATTCTAATACATTCGTTACCCACTTGACAATGAATGCTCCTTTATTAAACCTCATTTGCCATGTGCATATTTAATGTAAAGTCTGCGATACCCTGCATCCCGTCTTATCGTATCTGTCTGCTGTTGAAGAACAGCAGCTAATCATGCGAGTGCTTGTCTCTGTCTTCAGCAAAGTCAAGTAACCTCAACTGCTAACACGTTTAAATGAGCCCACTCAAGTCACACTATATTAACCCAGCCGTTTTATGATATTTCTCAGTCCTTCTAAGTCTATCTTTATCTTTTCAACTGCCAATTATTTAAACCTTTGTATTTGCAAAAATATATATATAAATATATATAATTATGAATTTAAACTAAAGAGACAAAGTCTTTTGTGTGTGAATCACCAACTAGTCAAAATGGCTCTTGAGAAATGAATTTTTTAAAATTCAGATTAAATCAAATATACTTAATAATTTCTCTTGTTTTTTTGTCTCTGCACTATGCAAGGGACTTTGGGTCTGTCATACTTTCATACTGTCCTTAACGATGCCATCAGGGTCTGACTTACTGTTGTTGTCCATCAATGCAACATGGATCTATCAAAAATTCCTCTTGAGGAGTTCCACTTCTTCAGTTGCTGCTCTCATGTCAAGTTTATGTCATGATGTAGCAAACCATGCATCCCTGAGAATGTATTTTTTACTGTGCACGGGTTTGTTGGGATAGTTTACAACAGTCTCAAGCATGCTACTAAAATCCCAGAATAAAACTTTCCAGAGTTGAAATCATACAGAAAACTTGAAATTGCTTTGCAAAAAGGTTCATAAAGAATTTGCTGTCCCTCTTTTCTACTTGTCCCTCTGCCATCCTATTTCTCTTTAACAGGCAATATAGACTTATTTTCAATCTTTCAAAAATTCTGTTCACAAGACAGAGAATGATCATGTCCTGTTCTCTATATCTGAAGAATGAAGGACAGGACAACTTCAGAAATGCATTTGAACAGCCAGCCACTTGATGAATGATTTATTCTAACAAGTGTTATATCAAAAGCACACTCCTGGCATTCCAGATCATTATAAAGGGTTGTCGTTGTCTATGATGAAATAAAGTTTTCAAATGTGCAATATCTTTAAAGAATAATACATACCAATATATCTTTAATTATAGAGACGGCTGGGCTGCACTTGATGGCTTTACTGATGTAGTTACTTTGCTCTGGCTTACTTTGTACACACTCCACTGCTAAATGTTACATAATAAAGTGTCAGCACAACTTGTGCCATCTGCCACCAGCTCTGAAATATGGCCCTTAGGTTCAGAGAAGCATTGGAGCAAAGCAGATTTTCTATTTAAGTACAGATTTGTAGTGTAAGCTATCAAAGGGCAAACATACTCTGTATGATGTTATTTTAATGAAGTGATAAAAGGGTGATAAAAGGAGGGAGGAAAAATATGTTTCTTGTTTCTTTGTTGCTTTTTGTTTTATTTCTAACTTCAGATAGAGGTGTGCGCCCCTCTCCAAATTGCAATCATCTCCGGAATAGCTGTGCATTATTGTCTTATCAGGGAAGCATAAAGATGCCAGAGAGCTGTGACAGATGTGGAAGGATAATTAAAATATCAGTCATGTAACTGCAAATTAAACGTCATTTTGATTTCGCATACCGCCTGACGTGCAACCAATAGGCAGCTGGGTAATCATCAAAATACCGATGAGGCCGTTCGTCAAGGGCCATATCGCAATCCTCTGTTTCTGCTCACCGTCTCTCTCCAAAAGACGCTCTAATTAGTAAACCCTCTGCGCTCTCAAGATAAAGCAAAGGCAGCAAGTGCTTTCTGTTCTGCAAGGCCTTGCTTTGTACAAGTGATCCAGTCCCTGGCAGATGGAGAAGTGGAGAATTATGTTTACTTAAATAAGGCTGAATCTGACAAAGTTAAACATGAGAAAACTGATCAAGAATTAGCTCTTCATATGTGAGATGTCCAACACAGAGTCAACAAACAACACACGCTCATAAGATACTGACTTGGCCTGCTGCGTCGACCATCGTATGTTATTAGTTATTGATTTAATTTTTTATTTTTGCTCTCAGCAGATGTTAAACATGCTGTGTTGTTTTTGTATACAAAAAGGATTTTCTGCACACTGGGTTCCACAAAAAACTGGCATGGTGGTCCCTCAGAGCCATCTGCCATAGTGTTATCAAAATTGGCACCGCTTCCGAGACTCTATTTCACCTGGCTTCAGCCTTCAGAAAATAAGAAGGAACATTCAGTGTTCAAAGATAAAGTTGATGCAAAACCAAAAATCAAAATGTCATCACAACATGTCAGATGTCTCAAAAGCTCTTCTTCTGAATTGACAGGAATCCCCTTAGACTGACCTTATTTAGCTTTCCACAGGGAAGTGCTTCGCCACCAGAGGCAAAAACAGTGTGTCTTGCATTTACACACATTTTTTTTTGTTTATCAGTCCTTGAGGATGGGGGTGTTGGGGGAGTTCGTTTCTCATTGATTCCCACTTTTTTGGGAACAGAAATGCTCTAAAATGGGAGCTTTCCTAGACTGACTTTGCTCGCGAAATTGAATGTAGCGTCACAGGAAGTATGGGCGGGTCCAGGCTAGTTAAATATATAATTTTTTTATGTTAAAAAAAATCATCCTATAATTTACAGTAAAAAAAAAAAAGCTTTTTAAAATTAAAAATATGAAAATGCCATGGTAAAATCCTGCTAAATAAAAAAAAATGTAAACTGACTTTCTGCAGAATTCCTTGCATTGAATTTCAAATTTTTGCTTTTGTTTTTCCTTTGAAATAACTATGTTTGTTTTTTTCTAATAAGTTATGTTTATTAGGGTTGTATGTTACATTTGATGTTGTTAAATTAATGCTTATTGCATATTTCAGTTTAATTAGTCTTACTCATGATGGTGTTTGAATGGCTTGTATGAATGACACTGAGAACTTCCTATATGAAAGAACTTTCAACTTGGTTTTGGTTTATCGTGATTTTCTCATCACCACCTGCATTTGGTGGTTATCCGTGTATTTCAGTGTTTTACTATTTCACTCTTTTAATAGTACAAAACAGAATTTACTTACTTTAATAGGTTGGTATAATAACATTATATCAGTTCATGAAATTATGGTATTTAACTGTAAATTTAACTTCAAATTGTAAAACCTAAAATGTTATTAAAGTTTTTTTTTTTTTTATGGTTGAATTCCAGCAACCACAGTTGCAGCTTTTTTACTGTCAATTTTATTCTTTTTTTTTATATTTAGAGAGTTTACAGGGTAAAAATGTATTAATTATTATTATTATTATTATTTCAATATTGCATTTTTTTTTATTTGTTTGTTTTACTAAAGTTGTTCATAGTTTGTAATCAATTATATATTAAGGTTTCATGTTATGTTGTTTAATTTGTTTATTGTGTTTTTTTAGTGTCTTCTGTTTAATCATAAATGTTGTTGTTGTTGTCATCATTGTTTGAATTATTATTAATTTCTTTTGTAAATTATAGTTTTAAACTGTACAATTTACGCTTTGTTCTTTATATGTCAATTTATTAATTCAATGCATGTTTCCCTAGCTATTTAGAAATACAGAAGTAGAAAATGAATCTGAGGTATTACACATTCACAAGAAATAGCATACTTTCACGTTGGGGTAAAATGAAGTAAATACAAAGGCAGGTAAAAGAAAAATAAAAGCACACTGTATGAAGCCAAGGACAACAACAGACTGAGAAACAACAACCCATCATAATGGTAACAGTACACAAATCAGCATTCGATTTTGCCTTGAATTACAATAATATATGAAAACAAGAATAAAACCATTCGATGAATGCGGTCCTGATTTTGTGAAGATATTTAAAAACATCCAGACTATGCAGGAACTATCCAGCAAACACAGCTGTGCTCAATGGAGATATCACCAGTCTCTAAATTACCATATTTCCTCAGCAATTAGTCACCTGTGCAAACTCTGGACCTGAGTGGGTAAGCAAGGGCAAGTCGTCAGCCTCCTATGTCTCCTGCATACATGATTAAACAAGTGGCCTGAGACACCCATGAGACGTCTTATAAGGTCACGCTTTGGTACACAAGCAAGGGATGCCGTCTGGATGCTGTGTGTTTGGGGTGGAGGGGAGGTGGGGGGGTCGGTATAGGGGAGCCTTTTTTAATGTTACTGTTTGAACATAATGTGGCCAGAGGAGAAACTGTGGTACGATAATTGCTTTAGCCCTGCAGATAAGGAGAAAACTATTTTCTCCATAATGATAGGAAACGCCTGAGGCCTCTCTATCTCCTTCTTTCCAGTCTCTCAATAAGGGTCTACAGTTCTGAAAATATTTTATGCATTACAACTAAAATGGAGGGGAGAGGGGTGAAATGATTCAATATGTTTGTATTTCTGTAGGATTACACTACTCTTAATTTACATAAGACTTAATTTATCAAAATAATTTATTTATTCTCATTGAGTCACTACTAATACATTGTATGGAATCAAATTTATAAACTCAAATCCCAATGGCATGTAATTTTCCATGAATTCTCTTGTTCATGCAACCTACTGGTGAACTTCTGTACTTCTGCACAGGAAGTAGTAAAATTACCCATGATTACATGCTGACATCAAAGAGAAGTTAAGGTCTCCAATGCTTTAGTATGAAAAAAGAAGTGTATTTATTTAAATTTAAATACATATATATATATATATATATATATATATATATATATTGTCCTTGGCTTTAAAAAAAAAAAATATTAAAAACAAATAAGTGAAATAGTAAAAGAGCATAAAAAGAGACACAGTCTCAGTTAAGTTGCGTGAAATAGTTTTCTTGACAGGCTTAAATCGTAACAATTAACCATATGCAAGATGTCAAGTTATAAAGAAGTATTGCTCTTGATGATTAATATATGACATATAGCACATGTCAGAACTCTTTTGAGAATTTAATACCCTCTCTTGCTCTCTCATTCTATATATCGGTTTAAATGAACGTGACAAATTAAAGCAGCTTGGAATAATTGGCTGATTTTATATGCTGATTAGAGTCTTGACCTTCTGCTTGACATATATTATGTTATAACGGTTATTGCACATAAGAGAGTATCTTTGTTTCAGTGACTCTGGTTGACTTCACTAATGGGGTGTTGTTTCTGTATTTTAGAAGATGTGAGTCTGAAATTTAACTATTAAAAAAAAGTTGCAGGCCCATTGCAAAACTCAAGGCCACTGCAGGTATCCTAGCACCATATGAGATTTTTATGAGATTTGCTAGGTATTATGAAAATAAATAAATAAAATAAATAAACAAATAATACAAAACATTTTATTTTTGTAAATATTCAAAAATATTTGTATAAAATGCACATTTTGTTCATTTCCCTAATATTAACTTCCATTATTTCCTCTTGATTGGAGCAAATAAAATTCCTGTGAAGAACGAATGATAACTGAAGGATACCACAATGGGGTTAAACAGGGTTTTTTGTCCTCTTCCAATCTTAGCAACTATCTGATTAAATCTTTTCAGGGAGAAAATCAATAGAAGGACACTTGTTTAGGGTCATTTGGAGAGGTGGCTGATTTAGCCAACAGTGCCTTGGCTGATCGCTCCAGCTACTTGTACCTGCTACTGCCTCTTGTCTGTTTTAACCCATCTTACATATAGGAAGTGAGTAGGTTTGTTTAAGAATGAGAAATGTTTTGAAAAAGAAAAAAAAAAGTGTCCACAATAATCTCAGAAAATCGATCTGAAATGATTGAGGTATACTGTTTATTAATGATGTCACTGTAATAAAAATAGGCTGCTATAAATCACTTCAGATATAAATAAATATGTTTAATTATTAGTGGTATCCTGCTTATGACAAAAATGGGTCACAGGTGTGCTCTAGTAGCATTGTGAACAGCAAGGGAATATGCAAATAACTTAATAAAACAATCTAAATATAAAATACAAACAAACAAAAAGATTGCTGGCCTAAGCAGTTTCTTAAATACATTTTTGTTTACCATTTTGTTTTTTGTTTATCATTTTGTTGTATGATAAACATGGCATTCTGCTGGTTTGTGAAATCTGGGTCTTTAAACAAGTGTGCTAAATGGTAGCATGGTGTTTACTTTATCGGAACATTAATGTGATATGTGTGTGTATGCGGGTAATATAAAATAAAAAAATTGGACTGTATCCTATGGTGTGACATACAGTAGCAAAAAACATACAAATAACATAAGGAAAAACTATCTTCAGTTACAAATGAGAGAGAAGCATGAGAGAGCTTTTTCTTTAATTTGATTTATTAATTTTTGTTTTTACGTTGCTCCATAGGACACATTTGTACATCAACTTCCCTTATATGGTGCTCAAGTGCGCTTTTAAAATTTCTTCTAAAATAAGCATTTTTATCAGGCTCCTATGTGTGGATTCAATTTAATTAAATTTTCATTGCCATTAAAGTAAATATTTATTCATGTATTCAACACCTTAATCAAGTTTTACCATAAAGTAAGGTAAATCCTTTACAGTTATTTCTAGTGAATTTCATTAGGCACCAATATTTTGAACAACACTCATTTGTGAAAAGGTTTATTTGTCACCATGGTGATAGTACTCAGTTACTATGCTACAGACTGCCGTCAGCTTGAGCCACAATAGGCATGTTTCAATGCTCCACTAAGTGTGTGATCAACCTGCAGTTCCCCAATTGTCATTCAAATACCCAAAGGTTAGTTTAATCACACCAGAATCCTGAAATCACAGTGTTATTATCAGGGAAATAAACACATCATCCGGAATGACAGTGAGTGATGAATAACGGGGCAAACAAAACCCAACATTTCTGTAAATGCTATAGCTTCATTTTGCCCAAAAGGTGTCCGTCAATCTCATCTTGAGAAAAGCAGTTAGACCTCCTTATTAACACAATGCAAACAACAACAAAAATGCTTGTCACTCAATTTCAGAGCCTAACACAAGTGGTATTTTGTCCTGTGTATTTCATTCCTTTATGTTTTTCACAGGGAGAGATTTATCACAAATCACTAGAAGAAAGCATAAATGCTTTCTAAAGATATGGGAAAATATGGGGGCTTTCAGCACACTAGGATTCATGCTGCGTCTTTGCTGTCTCGGTTGATTTGAGAGAAAGTTTCGACTGAGTAATTTCTGTCTGTGTTTTGAGCGTGTGATGTTCTCTTTAAGATGGCTGGAGATGGAACGTTTGCTCATGGTGACCAGACGCTCACCCCAATCACCAGCAGAGGCTCAGGAGAGAGGACAGAGCCCATTCAGTCTCATGAGGGAGCCATGATTCTAGGGGTTTGGCAGCATTAGTTGTTATCTATCTATCTGATGCATCCTGCTTAGATACATGCATGAGGCACCTGTAGACTGATTGTGTGGCTAATTTAATTGTGGTCATTTATCCATTATACACACACATTTATATATAGATCACACACCTACATAAATACATATTCATGTGCATATTTGACAGGTTATCAATCTATCCACCACACAGATATGTTTTTTGTGTCCATAAAGGCATCTTTCTCACTGACTAGCAGAAGTGGAAAGTAGTGAAGTACAGTAGTGAAGTATTTTACTTAAGTGCACTTTTTGAGTATTGGTACTTGACTTGAGTTTTATTTTTCTGGAAGCTTATGACTTTTACTTCACTACATTTGAAATACAAGTATCGTACTTTTCACTCCACTAGATTTCTTCCAAGGTCCTCAAAGTAGAACGTTGTTTCCATGTAGCAGCTTTAAAGACAGTGGGTGATTTTCGTTTCTTCTCTAAATGTGATTGTGTTGTATACTCTGCACAATGGTCATGTTTTCACACTAATGTACTGATCTAAACATGCTGACTATATGCCTTCTGGGGTAGACAGAATTAGAAGCAGACTGATCAGTAAATAATGTCAATTCTGTTTTACAGACAGCTTTATTCTTTCTGATTTAACTTTATTGACCTTGGCCTAGACATGGCTTTAGGAAATTTCCTCTAAATGGATGAGAGGCAAAGGTCTCTTTGTTACAATAGAAAGTGTAACCAAGAACACAAACACCAGAAGACAGTCAGGTACAGATATCTCATCCAATGTGAGCAGAGTTTGAAGCCATGTCAAAGGTTGGTCCATCCGTAATGACTGGAGCTGAAGTTTAAAAGCCTTTTGACAGCCTTTTACATCTCAATTTTCTTTTACCAATTCTCACATATTTTTTTTTTATATATATATATATATATATATATATTGAAGCACAGGCCTGGAGGTGGTTGTGTAAGGGCATGATAAAAAAATGTTTTTCATTTGGATTGTCCACATTATACTATGTATTTTTATTTTATTTGAAGAAAGACAACAAAAGCTTCTCAATTCTAAGGAGATATATTTTATATTTTTATTGTAATTTATATTTCTCAAATGTGGAAGAACGGTATATGTCCAGTTAGTGATGTGAGTGTCTCCAAGACCATCACACCTTATTCTGGCCCGCACAACTAGACTGTTGAACAGTTTCTTCTCTCTGGCAATCACGTATCTCAACAGATTACTGTGCAGAGCTGGATACACACGCGCACACACATAGACGGACAACAACCTAGAATATGTTGGACATAGTCAGACACAGATATACCTATACACACATACTAAATGCTTTTTTTGCACGCACATGTCACTTTGTCACTCTGTAACCTTTTTGATACATGGTCCATCTCTGTTCTCCATCCATTCTATATCACTTATTGAATATATATATATATATATATATATATATATATATATATTTATCGTCCTGGTCATCCCAGTAACATGGACTATATATTGCTTGTTTGCACTTGTCTTGTCTTGTCTTCTTCTGTGAACTTTTCTGTTGTATGTGTTAGGATATTTCCACATGTATAGAATAGCATAAAGTATGTCATTAGTCTTAAATCTTTTTTTCAATTCAAAATTATTCATAAAAATTTTCCTTTAACTCCAAGTTTAGCTCCATGTATGTCTGTATCTCTGTACTTCTGTGTAGCACCTCTACTCTAGGAGGAACGTTGTTTCACTTTACTGTGTACTGCATTTGCTATATATGGTTAAAGTGACAATAAAGCTTCTTTGACTTGACTTTGACTAGTGTGCAATAACAGTATAACTCCAATTCATCATATCACTTTACACCACTAAAGATCTGATTCCTTTATCTTAGTTTTAATACAGTAACAGAAATGTCAGGTTATTATTAAGCATTTCTTTCTAGTTTATTTTTCTAGTTTATTCTAGTTATTATTTTTATTATTTAAAAACTGAAAATACAGTATGAACAATGTACAATACCTATACCTTCTTACAGTACAGGTAATAACAATCATTTATTAACAATAAACAAAAAAAATTAATAAGATTATCTGTGCATTCAGAGAAAGATCACATAACATGTATGGTTCTTCCACTCTGGGGACTTTTCCCTGGTTTTTGTTCTCATTGATTCAAAAATGGTCTTCCAGTATCCCTTTAAAGCCTTCCTTACTCTGTCCTCCCATTTGTTCATGTCGGCTCTCCTTTTTTTTTGCTGAGGTTTTGCCTTTTAATTTGATTTATGCTTGCTATTTTAGTTAACACACATAACATTCCTATATTATCACTGACAGTTGCTTGACAGTTAACCCTCTGAGATCTGATGTGATTTTGGGGCCCTTTAGATGTGCTCTGATATTTGGACAGTTGGACATGCTCTGATATTTTTTTTTTTTTCAGCTAATTATAACATATTATTGACCACCTGTTTTTTTCTTGTAATCAGCACAAACAGCTCTACAATAATATGTGTCCACAATGAATTTACATGTTTGCATTTTAAAATATTATGTGTGGTTAGTAAGTTTTGTGAAAATAAAATTAGCTGAAATAGGGCCATGAAACTCACACACAATACTGAGAGTAACCCGTCTATTAGGTTAGAATATTTAATTCACAATGATGTGAAAATCTTTCCACTTACTTTTTTAGAGAAAACAAGATAGTGTTTTAAATTTTATAAGACATGTTTTGAGGCTGAAAGCTTGTATGCGTGGGTGTGTGAATGGCCATTAATGTTCAGTGATTCCCACCTGAAGAGACAAAGACCCCTCCCCTAATGGCCCATTAATGTGACTAATGTGATTTCAATCAAACAGGTGAGTTTATTGTGCACAACCCAAAGTCATATTCTCAGTGGTTCTAGATAAAGGTGGCAGGAGCAGACAACAGGTGAGAGCAACACAGGTAAGCCGCTGGTAAGTATAAATTAGTCTTTTTTGCAGGTGAGCAACAGAATCAAACAGGTAAGGAACAGGCGAGTATACTCAGTCTTTAAAGTCCTCATTAAAGTCCTCACAATCACCATCAACAAGCTTAGATGAATCCAAGCAGGGGTGAGTTTAGAGAGAGCGTCTAACCTTGAGCTCAGTGAGGGCTGACTCAAACACCTAAAGCTGCTGCTAAACCACCAAGCGAACCCACCGGCTCGATCAGAGGCCAGCTAAATTCAGTGCGTCGCCTTTGCTCACGTTCACCTCTGCCGCAGAGGTATCCACAAGCCTACCCGTCATCCTACACATTGGCCAGATCCTCAACTCAGGCTTCTGAAAAGTGGACCATTACAGCTCTCCGCAAAGCCCTAGCTAAAGCCGGAGTCCACTTTCAAAGGCGATCCACTAAAGCGGATTTACTAGCGCTATATCAGCAGCACCAATCAGGAACCACGCCAGCTCCAGCCGCTAAACGTCCTCCCACCAGCTCCATCAACTCCGTCTGCCAGCGCCGGGAAGCCCCTAGAAACCTTTGACAAGCCACGCTAACCAGCCGGACTGTAAGGTCCGCCTTATTGGCTCGGGTGTCGTGTCTCGCTGCTCTACGCTACTGTTGAGTTATACTCTTCGGGTTTTTCTAATTTTTTTGGTTTCTAATTTTACTTTTACGTTTACCTCATTTTAATCCGACTCCAATTTTAAGTTATTATTAAATTTATATTATAATCTTAGATTTGAATGCTGATTTTGAATTGAGTTGTCTAAATTTAGAAACTTGATTATTCTAGATATGAATTTTCATTCATCCGTTCGTTGGAGACCTGTTATGTCTAAGTCTGGCATTCCATCTTAAAATACAATGCTTGTCAGTCTTAATAATTCAATAATTATTCAGTGGCAGGGGACGATTAATCCCCTGACGATCTCGTTTGCCAGCCACTAACTGCTTGCTGAGTTGCACAGATATAATCTATATAATCTAGTCTAACCCAGCGTCTTAATCATTAGCAATATACAGGAGTCAAAGGTCTCAGAAAATGCGCAAATTGCTTCATTTTCTAAGCCACCAGTATGATATATTCTGATCCTACATTTATACGCATAGACATAGACATAACATTTAATTTATCCGTCAGGTAAAATTATATTAATTCAATTACATAATTTAAACAATGTAAAGGTCAATTCAGTTTCAATTTAGAGGAATGCATACCTTGGAGGAATCAAGATATAGTGCCAAGCCACTTACATAACTTAACAAATGAGAAATACATTCAGTTACAATTTTAAAAGAATGCATACCTAATGATCAGAAAAAAACGCTGTCACATGGAAGAGGCCTGGAAGTTTTCCAAAACACTTACATGCTTAGCGTGAAGGATTCGTCTACCGAAATTCCTAGTCAACAGTTTCATTTTTCCACCTTATATAGTCCAGACCAACAGCCACACAAGCATTTAGACACAAAGGATATTTTAGTTCTCGTAGCCTTAAGCCTACACCTGTTTGGATTACCATCTGTCTCTTGGTGAAGGACACGCCTCTTGGTTTGCTAATCCAATGTTTAATAATGTTTTGATAATATAAGTGACTGTTGTGAAATTGAGACCATTGTATTCATGGCGTTAATCCCTTTGTAATGACATCAGAAAAATTTGTTTTCGGTCCTGAGGGTCAAAGTTTATTGTCTTTGAAGATCTCAGATTAGCTTTTATTGTGTGCCATCTGCAAGCATGCAGGGTTTCCTCCTCCAGCTTTCCTGGGAGGATTAAATTCCTTCAAACCTTACAGGACCATAATCAACAGCCCACTCAAACCGGTTCTACCACTCAGCCATCCGTCAGCCACTATCCCATTCAGGAAGCACCAGCTCGACACCGCACATGTGCAATCAGGGTCTCCCAGTGGAACCAATGTTTCTACTGGGGGGCCCTCGATCTCGAACTCCACAATCGAGTGTTCACCGGTTGCCGCAGTATTGCCTGCTCAGTCTGCAGGTCTCATTCCTCTATTTCTTGCCCTTACATTAACCCTTCCATTCCTCCTTGCCTGAACCTTCTCTTCCTTCTGTCAGATCCACTAGCTACGTTCCCTCTAACACCTTCCAGCCCAGCCACCCTCAAATTCACCATGCAAATCCCCTTGGTGAAGGACACGCATCTTGGTTTGCTAATCCAAATCTATATAAGTTTTCAATAATGTTTTTATAATATAAGTGACTGCTGTGAAATTGAGACCATTGTACCACTCATCTTTGGACCTTTAAATTGACTGTTTTATTGTCTTAGAAGATCCCAGATTAGCTTTTATTGCATGCCATCTGCAGGTGTGCAAGAACTTTTTCTCAGTCCAGCTTTCCCGGAAGGATTAAATTTCTTTAAGCCAATTTTTCCAATTTTTACATGACAATGAAGCCACTGTCCATTGCGTAAATAAACTTAAACCCCCCACTATCATGCCTCTTCTTAGGCGCCTTATCTATATTTCCATCTGTAATCATTTTATTTTATCAGCTATACATGCTATATGCTTTTCAGAAATTTTAGCTAATCACGTTGCCCTGAATCACCCCCTGAGATACCTTTATGATACCTTCCCTTGACTCAGTCCTCTCAGCGGCAGCACCTAGTACTCTCCAATCTTACCTCACCACCTGGAAATTTTTCAAAGCCTTTCATCTGCAATTTAACATTCCCTTTCCCGACTTTTCCCTGCGAACTATAACCTACAAACTCAAAATAGCAAGAAATATGCAAATCAGCTCTATTATTAGGGTATCTCAGTGGGATTACATTTTTTCATAAGCAAATTTTTGGCCACCCAGCAGACAGTTTGGCTAGTTCTCAAGATCCAAACCTTCCAAACCAGATTCTAGATTAACCATCACTTTAGAAATTTAAACTACTTGCATCAATAAACTACGCTTAGGTTACCATTCCATTCACACGAACGCACTCTAGACGCCATGTTTATTTTAGCCTTTGTTGGGTTCCAAAGATGTTCAGAATTTCAATCCTATAACACCTCCTACAGTTTCTGTTCTGTCAATAGTCGACAGCTAAACCATTTTATATTTTATCAAGCAAAGTAAAATAGACCAATTTAAGAGAGGCCACCAAATATACATTTTCAACCTGCAATCCTCCATTAAACCGTATCAAACTCTCCAAGCATACCTTCATAACAGGAGAATGCTTACTCAATCTGCTTTTGACCCCCTATTTAGAGACATTTCTTTGAAATAATTAATTTTTAACATGATTTGAAGCAGCATTGCATCTTTCATTAATATGGTAATTCAACAATAGACTGCGATGAAATAAGAAAAAACGGTAATGCTTTAGATTACAACCCACAAGAACTATGTAAAGTGAAATTACGGTGTATGAGACTGAATCACAAGTATGTACCTTATCAAACCTTACCTTTTCAGCTGTTCTCAGAGTATAGAAATAATAAATGAAAAGTCATTTGTATGTCAATGAATATAGTCTTGATTTGTGTTGTTACATTGCAAGTGGTGTAGTTCCCTTGTTCTGTGTAGTTACAGGGTAAGTGTAAGTCTTGCGGGCTGTAAATTAAAGTGGTGCTTGTTACTCTCTTGTTCTGTGTAGTTACTGGGTAAGTGTGACATTAAACATTGTAGCATAACTAAAATTAGAAATGTTTCGAAGTTGAACTGTATTACATTTTTTTTTAAGAAAACATTCAAGGAATCTCTCTTCATACAGTGGGCATTTTGTGCAGTGGTTTCAAGATTAAAATGTTTCAAAGGGCTCTTCGCAATACTAGTCGGGGAATAAGGGAATAAGGGAGTTTTTTTTTCCTCCAAACGTAAAGATTGCGTAGCATAGCAGGGCATATATACTGGACATAACCTACTGTTCCCTTATACTTACACGCAGCTACAATATAAATACAAAACATTCATCGTAACTTTAGTTTACTTACGCAGTTCTTTGCAGGTTGTATAGCTGGTTGTTACTCTATTACCAAAATGTAACATATTGTTCCTGTATACCTACATGTACGTTCTTTAATAGGTATACTATATTTATAGAAACGTACACCATTAATTCAGTATACTTACGTAGTTCTTTGCGGGTTGAATATCTGGTTTGTTATCCAAATATAACATATTGTTTCCTTATACCTACATGTACGTTCTTTATAGGTACACTGTAATTACAGAAACACACACCGTAATTTCACTTTACTTATGTAGTTCTTTGCGGGTTGTAATCTAAAGCGTTACCGCAAAAACCTTTTAATCAAGAACGGCAGACTTCTTAAAGTAAACTTTTATCTTTTTTTTTGTCTGTACAAAAATGTTTTAGAAGGAAACAATTGCAGCTCAATATATATTTTCACCTTAAGGTTGACTATTACTCATGGTTTTACTTTATTTTAGTCTCTTAAATAGTTGCTTACATACTACATGCATATTACTAGAATATCATCCATTTATTAGGAGTAATTAAGTGCATATCAGTGCCTTATTCTACCTTATACATCCCCAATTAACTACATTTAACAATTATTTTATTAACTAGTAATAAACAGCTAATTGGGAATTTATTGAGGGAAAAGTCATACTGTAGTTAATAGTGAATACATGTTCCTTATTTTAAAGTATTACCTTACTTACATATAATTTTCTTAAATTTTTCCATCAGCTGCATTTGCCAATAACTCATAGGATAGTTTAACTAATAGGATATTCACAAGCAAAAAGCTAGGGGCTGCACATCACTTTCTGTATGTTTCCTTAATCCAATGACAACACAATTTTCCTGTGGCTCCAGTGCGATTAGTCTCACAGCATTTAACGCTCATACGATTTGCTTAAAAAGTTGAGGGTCCAGACGGGCCACTGCCATTAAGATGAGAATGCTAATAGAAAGCTCTCTCCAGGTTTTATTGGTCTCCTTGATATAGATAGCTACTGAGCTAGATAAGAGTGGTGCTTCAGATATCTGAGAGTGATAATATCTTAATGAGCGTTAATGTAAAACAACCAAACACACACATACACAGTAACTCACAAGCTGCATCTGTATAAATATGATATAATGGCCCTTACATCCACTGTATGCCACAGGCACAAATTTAAACAGAAATATACACACACACACACACACACACACACAATCATACCCAAACACTGGGCATTGGGTTTCCATGTTATATGTTTACTGTGCTGTATGTATATATATATATATATATATATATATATATACAGGTCCTTTTCGAAAAATTAGCATATTGTGCTAAAGTTCATTATTTTCTGTAATGTACTGATAAACATTACACTTTCATATATTTTAGATTCATTACACACAACTGAA
>JAUYWG010000040.1:18002827-18018088 GCA_034779775.1 Enteromius afrohamiltoni
TCTAATGTTTATCAGTACATTAAAGAAAATAATGAACTTTATCACAATATGCTAATTTTTTTAAAAGGACCTGTATGTAAAAATAAAAAAATCACCAAATTGTAGTATTTTACCATTCCTGTTATGGAACTCAGCATGAGCCTGAGTGTCCTGGAGCTTTGCCTTTATGGGATTGACTTTGAACAACATGGGTGCTTAGATCTCCTGTCTGATGTTTATCGAGAGCTGACAAGCAGCTGAGATATTTTCATTAACAAATGTAAATGAAATCTCCAAGGCCGAAGTCTCAGGCCCACCGTTCAACACTGCAGGGAAAGACAGGTCAACATCAATAAAGCACACACAATAATATGACAGGAGAATAAAAAAAAGGAATTCTGTGAGGTAAACAAAGCCATAAACTGTGGGCTAGGTACCGTTTTAGCTCCTCTCTCCACTGCCTCGCCTTTCTCAGTGGGAGGTAATCTGCAGGGGAATGACAAGAGTAATAATAAATGTGCTGACCGCCAGTCTCCTCAGTCTTGTTGAGATATCTAAGTTGAGGAAAGATGAATTTCTGTTGATCACAACAATGAGGTGCATCTCCTTTTAACCTTGAGGACATTGTGTGCTTGGCAATGGCTGAATAAAGTTGAAATAAACAGAGAACACATGGAGTTTTTCGCACCCTTGCTTATGTTTTCTACACTGATAATGGATGCTGTGAGCATCTTTGCTGTCCTAGCTTTCAGTGTCTTGCTTGATCACATATGCTCTTTCACATGCCAAGTTTATGCCTCTGATTGGATTTTTTCAGCTTTGTAGCAGCTTTGTAGATGCATACAAAGCTTTGCATCGAGAAAAAGATGTGCTCTTCAAGCAAATGCATTCATAATATATATGGATTATACTGAGAAATCAGGTTCATGCTAGTTCTGGTTCACATATACTGTTGGTCACAATCCCAGACCAACATATGTGTAGCATTTTATCCAATCGGGCACAAACTATTTTTTACATTTACCAAATGTTAACAATCTTTAGTACCGCTTTCACCAACCCAAGAGGTAACTCAAACTGCAAATATGAGTGTCTTTGTAACCTTACCCCGATAGGCCGCTGATAAGGCAAACCAGGCCTTTGATTGCCATGACAACAGACTGGATAGGGCTGGTTTATTGTTTAAAGGAATGTGAGCCGAGCAACTCTGACTAGTCTAAAGACAATGGACTTTAAATTAATTCACAGGAAAACTTTCTTTGAGTGAACACATATCCTTCAGGTCATAAGGTATACTGTTATCATGCTTGTATATTGTCTTTCGTGTCGTATAATGTATTTATGCAGGTTTTTGTTAGATCACTATCTAAACCTCACCTCATCAGATCCACACATTTCATGTTTGGTATCTAAGGACTCATCTTCGTATGATCTAATGGAGAGTGTATGTTACATGTTGATATCTTTGCAACATTCAGTGTTTTAAGAATCTGTTCTAATTTGTATATTGATTCACCAATCCGGTGTATATACAAATAAACCTGTTAGTAACAAAGAACCATAAAAAGTTATCTCCAAATCATCAGCACGCCGTTGGTCCAAAGAGGTAATGCAAGTATATAACTGTATATAACAAAACAGAGGTTTAGTATTAGTTATTGGACCCATTTTGAACGGCACTGATGGTTTTCAGGTGGTCAAATGACTCTCTTTTCGTAACTTAATTTCTAGCTCTTTCTTAATGGTTTATCCTTTAAACCGTTCTATGCACTTGCCCTTTTGTGTGAGTGTATTTATATGTGTGTGTTCAGACATGTGAGTTAACGTAGAGTTAATAAAACTTGCACAAATTACCTGAGTTTCCTATTCTGCCTTAAAAGTAATGTAAAAGTAATCCCTTTATGATTTTGGCCCTTGCTACATGTATTAGATCATGTTTTGTCTGTTTGAGGAATGGGGACTAATTCTTCTTGGAAAATGTTCAGATCAGGAGGAGTCAAAGGAAGTCTTTCTGCTCAATTCATACATTAAAAATAGGCTGGACCATACGTGTTATTTTCACAGACACGTCCTGACCAGGATTTCTATAAGGATATAGGTTTTGACTTGGTTTGTGATCAGTTCCTTACGTTTTTTTAAAAAAAACGTAAAAATCAAAGGAATATCATGACCAGGACATGTTTGGGAAAAATGGCATGTATGGTCACCCTAATTAAAACTTTGCACTATTAATACTACTAATGCACTATTTTAAATTTGCAATTAAGAAAAATGTAAATATTGCAGCTGTACATGCATACTCACTTATTTAGGCTGTTACTGTCACCACAGTGGAATTAGCCATGAACTGTATTTGGAAAGGGTTTAAGCTGGATGCCAGATCCAACACAAGCACTAAAAAATATGCTAACTTGTGCAACCTGCATGTGTAACATACTGCAGCAGACAGAAAGGTAAAAATGAATCTTTTAATGACTATGCACTACCTGTGTGTCAACTAACTAAAATAAGTTAAGGTAGTAAAACTTAATTACAAAAAGTAAAATAGAATTAATAAAAATAAGTTAAACAGAAATAATTTATAAATAATCGAATAAACAAACTACATAATGGAATAAAGAAAGAAATTAAGTATTATAAAAACTGTAATACTTGGGCTGGTATGGCAAAAAAAAAGAAGAAAATAAATAAATGTGCAATTAATTCTCTCTGAGGTAATTGGATGCATTAGATTTGCTTCGATGATGATAGCAGTATCTGTAATTTAAATCATGTATGCGTACTCAAGCACACTCACAGCACTCAAGCAAAATTTGCAGTGTCTCTTTTCTTTGTCTATGCTTCTTAAGTGTGACCAATCCAGTGTCATGAGTTTCTGGCTGAAAAGTAAATCTATGTTATGGTCTAAACAGGGTCAGAATGAAGGTTAAATTAAGCCATCATCAACTTTTACTTTGCCACTGTTTGGTTATCATTCTACATGTTACTGCATGGCACAGTAGATAGTAGTCAAAAAGAAGCTAAGCTTTGTGGATTCTCCGGTTTAAAGAGTTGACAAAATGAGCTAGATAAACTGGTGGGCCGCAATGAACGCCTAAGCAAAATCTTTTTTGGGTGCCGTGCAGTGAATTTTGCACAGAACAGAGTTGGCACTGACATTCGGGGGTGGCACTGAAAGCATTTGGCACTCTCACGCAGGCCCTTCCATCCACTGCCCTCCTCCAGAAACGCATTTTTAATCAAATTCTGATGCCCCTTCTCATATGCACAGGCATTTATAAAGAACAAGGCTCTTTTAATCCATGTGAATCAGTGGGGAAAGATAAAGAGAAAAACATGGAGACCTGCAGTGGCCTTTTTGCTAAGCTCTGAAGGGATACTGTCGTGGCAAGAGGGTATGTACAAATGTGGATAAAAACAGAATAACTTAAAGCTAACAAAATGTCAGTTCTTGTTTTTATAAGATTATTATGCAGCTTGGTGAATTCCATGAAAAAAAAAAAAATCTGAAAAAAACTTTTTTTTTTCTCCTTGAAACTCACCTACGTGACCCTCATTCCCTGAAGGAGGGAACGTAAACATTATGTTGATTGATGTCATGGGGTTTCAACTCGGAACCCAATCACCTCTGAGCTTAAGAAGAAACAGCCAATGAAAACTGGCGAGCAGATTTTCCTTTTAAGCAACTTCCCTGTATATACAGGTATATAAGATGACAGTGGGCATCCACTCATTCAGGTTTGTGCTGAGGAGCTGAGATGCAACCCAGCATTCATTGCCGTTCAAGATTATGTCAAGGGAGAAGTAACATCTACGTTTCCCCCTTTAGAGAATGTCAGAGAGTAAAACAGCTGACAGGGGGAGGACTCCTGAGAGACAGACAGGTTTATCTGAGCCTTGCTGAATCAAATCCAATTGAGCTGGACTGCCTGGACATGGGGTCTTCATTCTCCGGGAAGTTTGAGCTGTCGTCAGAGTGTGTCAACTGCACGATTCAGCTGATCACGATAAAGGCAGTTCAGCACTGATTGCTCGTCCGTGAGACGCAATGTCATATTCACTGAATCCAAATCACACAGAGAAAAGAGATACTTTGCACAGGGGAGAACTTGCTCTTCTTCCATTTGAGCCGAAGGAGTGGTCTGTTTTAAGGCAAAATCGAGACGGCTACAATGCAGTCCTGGTACCGAACACAAGAATGCGTTTCTGTGTCAGCATCTTCAACTGTAGCCTGTGAAGGGACAGATTCAAGGATCAAAGATCCATGAATGGTTACAATTGGCCAAAGTTCTGATCTTCTTGGTTGTGATGAAATAGGGACTGTAAAATCCCAAATTCATCTCGGCCAGAGGGACAGGCTCTTGATTTCTTTGTCAGGAGGATCGTAAATTTCACACACAGGACGGTAGCATCCTTGTCCGGGTGGATAGCTATGAAAAGGGCGCCCCTGAACCTGGGCGGATGCCTGGTAAACAGAGGATGAGCTGAGCAGGCCTGTGTACAAGTGGGATCAGTGGAATGGTCACCAGTGTACATGTGGTGGAGCAGATAGGAATAAAAGTGACTCAGGAAGCAAAGTGTTCTCGAGTATAGACAAGCTGCTGGAGGCAGGACTTACCTGTTCCTACCGAACCCCCTGAACCCTCCCTGATCTTCTTAAGGTCAAAGGTAATTCCCAAGTGAGAATCGCAAGTGAGACCTCATCACATCAGTTGATGTAACATTGTACTTGTAGTAACTAACTGAAAAGGAACTCAATTTCACTGTATGGGAAAGCAGAATAATTTAAAATGTACTTCAAGATGTTAAAATATTCCATAAAATATCTTATGTCCCACAAAAATGTCAGGTTTGGAACAAGATGTAACATATTTTAAGCTCAAATTAGGGAAATATATATATATATATATATATATATAATTACTATTAATAAATAAATAAATAAATTAATTAAATATTATTAATTGCAATTATTTATATTAGCTGCCAGTAGTAACTGTAGCAGAATTGCCATCAACTAATCTGTTCGTTCAGTGAACACATAGTGTGTTTAAGCAGGTATATTTTCTTGGCCACAGAAAAATGTATTCTTACAGTATTACTGCATTAGAGCATGTAACAAGGGTCACAACCGTAAAGGGACATTTGCAAGGCAGAATCAGAAACTCATGTCATTTGTGCAAAAGTTTTATTAACTCTACTTTAACTCACATGTATAAATACATTCACACCAAAGGGAAAGTGCAAAGCAAGGCTTAAGGACAAACCATTAAGAAAGAGCGTTTCAAACATGAAATGGATCTGGCAAGGTGATTGTTTAGATCACATGTTTTTTGTGTTTATCAAAAACCTGCATAAGTACAGTATATTATAGGAAAGATAATAACAGTATACATTATGACCTCAAGGATGTGTGTTTACTCAACACAAAGTTTTCCTGTGAATTAATTTTGGGAAAGGTCCATTGTCTTTGCAAAAAGAGGACTAGTTAAGTTGAGTTCACATTCTTTCGAGCAATAAAACTGCGGTTGTCATGGCAATGAAAGACCTGGTTTGCCTTATCAACGGCCCATCAAGGGGAGGTTACACAGACACTCGTATTTGCAGTTTGAGTTACCTCTTGGGTTGATGAAAGTGGCACCAAAGCTTGTTAACACTTGTTAAATCTAACAAATAGTTTGTGCCCGGTTGGACCAAGTGCTACAAAGATGAGGGTGAGTAAATGATGCATTGATTTCTAATTTTATCATAAATCTTTACCATCGCAAAAAAAATCTGACCACGTACAATATGAATCATCTACAGATCACTATCATAATTAAATAAGAGGTTTTGGAGGACCAGTGAAGAGAACCGAGGATGTACATGATGGGACATCATGCTGTCCATGATCCTGAACATGTGATACCCACGGCATTAGAGGCTTTAGCAGCAGTGGTTAATCTGAGCCTCAGCCTGCTGCCAATTGAGTAAAACCAGCTTTGCTCTCCATGACTGGAGGTCAGATCATTGAACTGCACTGTCGATCTGCTTCACTGGGTCACAGCGATAGAGAATGTCAGGCCCGCAACGCAGAGGATTAGTAAAGTCGATTGATAAGCATGTGTGTCAGTCTGGCCTCCCCACAAGAAAAAAAATAAATAAATAAATAATACACATATACAGTACTGTGCAAAAGTCTTAGGTGACTAGGATTTTCCCCAACAAAAAAATGGCTTTAAGTTTTGGTTAGTTCCTGAATGTATATGTCTCACAATTCACAGAAACAAACATGCATGTTTGTGTGTGTGTGTGGGAAAGACAAAACCTGAGTTGCGAAAAAATATTTCTGATTACAGCCCATAATATCTCATTAATCAAACTCCACTTTCAAACTCCACTTTCAAAAAGATAAAAGCAGTCCTTGTCTCTCTGACTTTGAAATTAGCAAAAAACATTTTGTTATGTAAGGCTTGTAAAACTTTAAATATATTTAAATTACATAGATAAATTATATTATTCACTAGCCTCTCCTGAAAGAGAACATTTCATACTAATAATTAAAAACTTAAATTAGCCTTTTAGGATCAAAAATATCAGTCGATCAAAGCCTGATGGCACTTGTGCATTGAATTGATGTATAAAAGAATGAAACTCACCAAAGAACATCACTCAGATTTCAAATGTCAATGCCAATATTATCATTTAAATAAATAAATAAACAAATAAATAAATAAATAAATAAAAGAAAAGTTCTAAATGCCATTATATCATTGGTTTTCTTTTTTACTGTCTGCTTCCTATGCCAGCACAATATACAGGCACACAAGCCATGATATTTTTTGGGACTAAAATGAAAAGTAAGCAGAGATGATTGGAGCTGATGTCAGAGTAATGTGTTCTCTCTTGGTTGGTAAGGCGCTGGAATGGGCAACCACGCTCTGGGAGGGACAGAGCATGACCTTCACTGGATACACTGCCTTCATCCACCAGTTCCGCCGTGAGCCCAGCGAGGAGATCCTGACGCTTAAACAAGGCAACAGCACTGCAGCAGAGTTCACCATCCGCTTCCGTATCCTGGCGGCTCAGCCTGGCTTCCCGAACCCCTGAAAGCTCTTTACAGAAAGGCCCTGAGTCAGGAGCTCCAAGCCGAACTGGCCTGCAGGGACGTGGGGAAATCATTCGAACAACTCATGGAGCTGGCCATTCAACTCTACAACCTGAGGCCTTTGCGCCGGGGAGGTCAGCCACCCACAGCTCGAGCCAGCCCCGCCGGGTCCTCCTTCTCGCCCTTGGAACCTATGCAGATTGACAAGACCCACCTCACGGATGAGGAACGAGATCGACGCCTGCGGGACAACCTGTGTCTCTACTGCGGCCAGCCAGGCCACATCCGTGCCAACTGCCCTCTCCGGCCTCCACGGCCTGCACAGACCAGGGTGAGTCAAGACTCAGCCAGCCACTCTATGATTTTACCAGTGACTCTGATGTTGCACAATCAAGGTATAGAAACCACAGCTTTCATAGACTCGGGGGCCGAGAGGAACTTTACTGAAGAAACATACGCTAAAACCCTATGTCTTCCTCTGCTTCCATGTGGATTCGGTGTGGCCGTGGCAGCCCTAGATGGCCGACCCCTGGGCAGTGGAGAAGTCTCTTTTGTCACCAAGGACCTGAAGCTTCTCATAGGCCTGCTTCACACTGAAACCATTCACCTCTTCACCATACGTTCACCTGACCACCCCATCATCCTAGGACTCCCCTGGCTTGAGCTCCACAACCCAGTGATTTCCTGGACTGACCGACAGATCCTGAAATGGTTTCCTTGCTGCCACACCCACTGCATGCCCACCGTCCAGACACTCACCTGTCACTGCCATCCCCAAGGAGGAGGATCTCAAGTGCCTGCCTAAAGAGTACTGGGACTTACAAGAGGCCTTCAGAACTTCAGTAAAAGCCACTCGACTACCTCCACACAGACCCACGGACTGCTCCATCAAGTTACTCCCGGGGACCACACCACCCAAGGGCCTGTCACAACACAACCCAAGAGGGCCTACATCAAAGAGGAGCTTGAGAAAGGGTTTTTTCCTTTACTCCTTGGCCTCGGCCGGGTTCTTATTCATCCAAAAGAAAAATGGAGCTCTACGGCCCTGCATTGACTACAGGGGCCTCAACGACATCACCGTGAAGTACCGTTACCCACTCCCGCTGGTACCCTCAGCCCTGGAGCAGCTCCGTCAAGCGTGCTACTTCACGAAGCTGGACTTGAGGAGCGCCTACAACCTCATCAGGATCAAGGAAGGGGACGAGTGGAAGACGGGTTTTCTACAACCACAGGGCACTATGAATATCAGGTTATGCCGTTCGGCCTTTCCAACAGTCCCTCCATCTTCCAAGCTTTAGTCAATGAAATCTTCTGGGCTGAACTCAACCGCTACGACACATTGATGATATTCTCATCTACTCCAAATCATACCAAGACCACGTCCGCCTCGTCAGAACTGTTCTGCAGCGTCTCATTCAGCATCACCTGTACACCAAGGCCACCAAGTGTGAGTTCCATCAGACCAAGGTGTCCTTCCTCGGTTATGTGATCAGCCACGAAGGGGTCGCCATGGAAGAAGGCAAGGTCTTTGCTGTACTTAACTAGCTCTGTCCTCGCATTATTAAACACCTCCAATGGTTCCTGGTGTTCGCCAACTTTTACCGACGTTTCATATGGAACTTTAGCCAAGTAGCCTCCCCACTCACCTCCATGACGAAAAAGGGGCCCACCGTCTTACACTGGAGCTCTGCGAGTGAACAAGCTTTTGCAATCTCAAGGCCCGGTTCACCTCGGCCCCCATCCTCAGACACCCAGACCCAGAGAAAGAGTTGGTCGTCAAGGTGGACGCCTCCAGCACAGGCATTGGGGCAGTGCTATCCCGTCATGGGGAACCCACAAAATTACACCCCTGCGTCTTCCCACCTCTGTCACAGGGTGGTTCTCTGGTTCTTCGCCATCAGCGGGAACCTTCCCTGGAATATTAGTTCCTACCCCGACCTCTTTCTCCCACGTACCCCGGAATCTTCCGCGCTGTGTTCATGCTCTTTTGCCATTTATAAGGTGCAATCGAGCCGAACACAGTGCAAAGTTTTGTTTTGGCAACTCTGAGCGTTTTTCTCATGGATTATTCAGTGTATTACCCGGACTTGATTTGGATTGTTTATCGACCTTGATTTCTGCCTGTTGCCCCGACCCTCACCTGGACTTTGGACTTCCTGCCTGGTTACTGGTACTGTCTTTGCCTTGTCTTCATTGAAAGCCCGTTTTTGACCACTGCCTGTACGACCATGATTATATTTAACAGCTTGCATATGGATCAAACGCCATCCGAGTTAATGTCACAAATGACAAGAAGCAAGTAGAATAATATTCAATAATATTCAACATTTTTTATGTGTAGCTCCAGTGACATTAATTACATTGTAAATGAAGCAGTGTGTCACTAACAGAAACATGATGATATGTCCATGTGAGAACGTTTGCCATTTTTGTTTACATCAGTGTCCACAGCTTCTAATCCAACAGACCGAAGTACATCTGTGTTCTCCTGTTGTTTTGAAAAAAAAAAAACAGATCAATAACAATCTCTCTCAAAAAGAGACCTGACTGATTAGGGCTGCTTGTAGGCATGGCTTCAGACTAGACAGCACAAAATGAGTTTTCATGTAAAAAAAAAAAAAAAAAAGAAAATCTAAATCCTTATACCGGAAACATAACAGTATCATTTTGGATCTTTAGTAAACAAATAGTCTCTGAGTATGGACTATAACTAAAGATAATTTTGCATTGCAGAAAAAAATCTGTTACAGTGTCCTATAGGATATTTTTTAGCAAGTTGAAATTTTATGTATTTTTTTATTTTTTGCATTTATATTTAAAATCATTAGTCATACAGTAAATTACTTGTAATTATTGACAGCTTGTTTAAAAAGAAGACGGCAGTGACTAGCATGGTTGTGTACTATTTGAATTACTGTTAATCTGTTCAACAGTCTGAGCTAATCTATAGCATTCTAATTGAGCTGAAACAATCTCACTCTTAACACCAGTTAGCCACATGCTATCCACACCATGCAGGACCTGTTGCTCAAAGGTGAAGATGTATTTCCAGGAGAAAGATTTATTTCAGATGCATGCAGTCGCATTATTCTGATAAGTGGACAATTGTTTGATTCTTGAAGAATATTGCAAATGAAAATGAGGGACAAAAATGTACTTAGCTGTGATTTGGATTAGCATAATGTGAAGTGCAAGATTCTGCAAGATCGTTGTTAAATGATCAGCAATGTGATTTCTCGTTTATCAGTACTGGGAAACATAATAACATAATCCACTAAGATGTGGGATAAATGTTATATCTAACCACTTTACTGTACACTTAACCAGCAATAAATATCTTAATTCTCAGATCAATGGAAGAAGAGTGTATAATATAGCAAATTTAATCATTATATTTCAAGTGACTCCTCTTCCTAGACGTTTCACAAAATGTAGTTTATTCACGCGCATCTACCCTATTGCTTTATTTATTTTCCTTCATTAAATACATTTTAATAATTAATGGGTGGAAATTAAGAAAACTTAAAACTTAACCAGAGCACCCCATGTGTCAGAAACAGGCATCTGCCAAACCAAGTGAACAATCATTAACGAAAGTATGTCTTGAAGCTTTCAGAGACTTTAACAGGTCCATCCGTTGGATTGCCTCTTTCATTCCCAGTAATTTAATGCAGAACTTAGAGCATATTCAGTCTTCAAAAACACTGCTTGCACATGGCTGAACCATTAATGCACTTTAACAAAAGGACCATTACCTTCTCTGTGCTAAAATACCATTGTGCTCCTGAGCAATAATGTTCCATACGACCCTCTCTGTCCCTATTGTACATATACCTTATATTAACTCTACTGATTTTGATTTCTCTAATGGATCAGCCCTTTACAGGTTTGGAGCAGAGAAAGAAAAAGTATGAAACTAATTGGAAAAAAAAAAAAAAAGAAAGATACGAAAAATTCATTTTGCACACATTTTGTCAGTCAGATGTATGCAGAGATTTAGCCAGGAGAATGATAGGTTAAAAAAAATGTCTTGATTTTTTTTATTTTTATTAAATTGATAGACCACATCGGAGAGGCAGAATAATATTAGGTATGAAAAGGTCTTAGATTCTCTGGAAGGGGGCCACAGCATCCCAGCATCTGCTGATTACATGAGATCGATTGATCAAAATCAAACAGCTATCATTCTTAGGGGTTATATTACTTAAAAGTAGCAGTATTTTTAGTTACCCTTTCAGTCGAATCACTTCAACGTTACATATGGGATCTCGTTTGAGAGACCAATCGTCTTCAAATCTTTTGGAAAAGGCCAATGAATATTGGCGTGCAATAATTACAGCCAGGTGCACCTTATCACAGTGTATAAGAGGGCATGGCTGGATTGCACATGCAGGCTTTTCCCTTTCAGAGCCTCATCTGATGTATCGAGTCTGCTGGAGGAGAATTTTCACATTCAGAGTTCCTGTCTGAGTTTATGCTCTCTCGCCGTTGCAGCATTTTCAGGTAAAACTGGGCAGCTGTCAACGGACCTGCGAGACTGGTAGCCTTTCTAAAGGCTCAAAAAGTGCCAGTCTTTTGCTCGCCAGCAGGAGACCTCACCCATTGAGAGCACGCAGTGCCACAAGAGGTCTCTCCTGCACAACCGGGCGTCAAAAAAGAGCAAATTCTTCACTCAGAAATGCAGAAAACCATTGTCGCATAGACATTTTCTTTCCAGAAAATGACTATTAGACGGTCTGTTTCTGAGTGCGGGAGTTTTCTCGCCTACGACACGATTGCTTGGGCCGAGAGCACACTGAGGCAGCGCTCATGGATGACTCATGCATTCACTGTGGGTACATGACCATTGCTACACTTAGGTCCCGCCTCTCATTCGCGAGACGGCTCCCAGTTCGCTCATCTCATGGCAAATTGGACTGTAAAGGCTTAACCTCTGCCAATGCGAAGTGCAAGGTGACTGTGCAGAACAAGAGGAACACTCTCGTCCCGCGAGCATCTGCCAGCGCCTGCAGTTCCACCGCCATATTCTCTAAGGCGTGTGCTCCCCCGAATACCGGGCCCAGGATACCTCTGGACACACTCGAGGATGGTGAGATGTCTTCCGCTGCATCAGAGGGAGAGTTGAGCAACAAGGCACTTGCCAGGGCGAGGCGGAGGCATAGGACACGTACTTTCATGTCTCGATCTTACCTCGCCACAGGCCCCCTCTGTGGTTTGCGTTCGAGCATATCAGTACAAGGTTCTCCCATTTGACCTGTCCCTGTCTCCCTGAGTTTTCGGAGGGGTCTCTGTCATGCTCAACTACCTCGACGACTAGATGATAATAGCCCACTCGCGAGAGTTGCTGTGTCAGCACAGGGACATAGTGCTATGGCACCTAAGCCATTTGGGGCTTCAGGTCAACCGGGAGAAGAGCAAACTCTGTCCAGTGCAGAGGATCTTTTATCTCGGTATGGAGCTGGACTCGGTCGAAATGACTGCCCGCCTCACGGATTGCCGTTTCCCCAGAGTGTCGCCACCTATTCAGCCTGTGGTCAGACCTTGCATTCCTATGAGCTGGAGTGCCCCTAAGACAGGTGTCCAGGCATGTGATCATGCACACAGATGCCTCCTCCACGGGCTGGGGTGTGAGTGTGAGTGGGGTGTCCAGACGGACAACACTGCAGCCATAGCGTACATCAACCATCAGGGGGGTCTATGTTCCCGCCGCATGTCACAACTTGCCAGTCATCTGCTCCTGTGGAGTCAGACATGGCTGAAATCGCTGCACGCTGTTCATATTCCGGGGATATTTAACCGTACAGCTGATCAGCTTTCACGGCAATCCACCCACCCTGGAGAATGGCCACCCCCCAAGTAGTTCAGCTGATATGGAGCCACTTTGGCGAGGCAGAGATAGACCTCTTTGCCTCCCCCAAGTCTGCCCATTGTTGTCTGTTCTATTCCCCCTCGGCACGCGCCCCTCGGCATGGATGTACTGGCACACAGCTGGCCTCCGGGGCCCAAGTACAGACCCTGTGCAAAATCAGGGAGGACGAAGAGCGAGTTCTGGTGGTAGCGCTGTATTGGCCCTCCCGGACTTGGTTTTCAGACCTGAAGCTCCTCGCGGCAGCCCCTCTGTGGAAAATCCCCTTGAGGAGAGACCTTCTCTCTCAGGGAATGGGCACGATCTGGCACCTGCGACCCGATCTCTGGAACCTGCACATCTGGTTCCTGGACGGGACCTGGCAGACCTTTCCGGCTTGCCAGCGGGCGTGATCAACACCATCTCTCAGTCTAGAGCCCCCTCTATGAGGCAGGCCTACACTCTCAGATGGGGTCTGTTCGTTGACTGGTGCTCCTCACATCACGAGGACCCACAGAGATGTTTGATTGCAGTTGTGCTTGCCTTCCTGCAGGAAAAGTTGGAGCGCAGGATGTCCCTTTCGACTATTAAAGTGTAATACCATGATGCAGTGTATGGTCAGTCCCTAGGTAACCACCAACTCATCGTAAGGTTCAGAAGTGCGAGTCGGGTTAATGCGTCGTCGCCTTAACCGGCCTGCGGCTTGCTCTATTTGAGCCCTTAGCTTCAGTCGAGCTAAAATATCTGTCATGAAAGACGGCGCTCCTGATTGCTCTGGCCTCCATCAAGAGGGTCAGTGAACTTCAAGCCTTCTCTGTTAAGAAAGAGTACCTAGAGTTCGGCCCGTAACACTGAGACCTCGGCCCGGCTACGTGCCCAAGGTTCCTACCACACCTTTCCGAGATCAGGTAGTGAACCTGCAAGCTCTGCCCCAGGAGGAGGCAGACCCGGCCTTAGAGTTGTTGTGTCCAGTACGCGCACTGCGCCTCTACGTTAACCGCACTCGGAGCTTCAGACGCTCTCAGCAGCTCTTTGTCTGCTTTGGAGGTCAGCAAAAAGGGAATGCTGTTGTTGGTACACTGTGCCTTATTAGCAGATATATGTAGAGCTGCGGGCTGGGCAACACGGAACACCTTTGCCAGGTTCTATGACCTCCGTGAAGAGGCTGTGTCTTCCCATGTCTTAAACCAGACAAGCAGGTAGCCGGAAGACCAGCTGGTGTTGGCTTGCTGCTGTGCATCTCAAAAGTTACCCGATGCCAAGGCAAACCTTTTAGTTTTGCTAAAAAGAGTCATCCCTGGGTACAGGCAATAAACAGTGTGAGAAATTGTAGTCACAGCTGTAGCCCTTTATTGTATTGAAAATATAGGTAGTCCGTTTGTATTGGTGGTCAAACTGCCCCCCATTGAATGACATGCAATTGACCAAAAGTCTAACTATTAAAAATAAAATAAAATAAAAATTTAAATAAACTTAAGAGCTGTATAGTGAGCAGGGATGAGCATGCAAGGATGACCATATTATAAATTGGGTTGAATATTTATTTTGCTGAATATTTTTTATATTTATATGTCTAGTTAATGCAATCACTCAAAAAATATTATAAACTGGGAAAAAACAAAAACAATATTACAAAAATAGACATTTGCTAAAGTTTAAAAACATGAAAATGAAATCCATAACTGCATACTGCATAACTGCAGAAAAAAATGTTGCCCAGATGAGCGTTCAATTAACCTGCAATATGATGGGAGGCCAAGTTGCATGTATTTCTACTCTTACTAATAATCAAGGTTTTGGGTTGAGAGATAGAAAACTGATACTATAACAGCAGTTATGGGCAGCGCTATCCCTGAGCAGCAATCTGAATTCTCTCTAATCAATAGCTAAGGCTGGGAGCTTCCCAGCTCTACACTTTGTATACTCTTTGGCTGTTGGTAATTCAAAAGCCCTTACATTCAAATTTAATTTGTGCGATATGTCAATTTCTCAAACCGCAGAGTAAAAAATATATATATATATATATAAAAATCAACCCCTTAGCAACGTTAAAAATAGTCCAATTTTATGTCAAACCTGCAGAGTTTTCTATCCTGAGTTCTGAAAATGTACCAAAATTTACTTTTTGAGAATGTAAAAGCAAAATAAAAATACACATAATTACAGATACAAGATATAAGGAGCATTGGAGCTGTTTGGCAATTGTGATTTGCTAAAGATCTATATAAGTAAATGACTCTGGTTCTACACAAAGAGCCATTCATGATAGTTGCCACGAGTCGCGCCTCTGTGGCTCTCTCTGGACGGCAACAGCGGGAACCTTCGCCGGAATTCTAGTTTCCCCCCCGGA
>JAUYWG010000040.1:18045610-18059214 GCA_034779775.1 Enteromius afrohamiltoni
TATATATATATATATATATATATATATATATTGCACAAAATAAATATTGCATACTTAAATATGTATTGGCAAATGGGCCCACCGGTGGGCCCGTGACAGTTAACAGGAAGCAAAAGATTTAGCAGACAATTGAAATGGCCATGTTCTGAGACTCTTGGGGTGGCCGTAGACTTGACCCAGATATGGTCATAATGAAAGGGATACATGTTCTGAGAGTTGCTGTACATGATGAGCCTCTTATTCTCTCTGAGATTTGAAGATGTGAACTGCCAGGTTCTCAGTGGCTGTCAGCTGATAGATAAATGAACTATACACTCTCATCAGTAAAATCACACATTACTGCACACATTTCTCACCAAGAGGCCAACCATTCTGCCCAGCCTGAACTGAACTCATCACCATGAGATTTATCAAATTTGTTACACAATCTTGTTCATCAAAGATTTTGTGCATATTGATGAAGTATATGCACTTTCTGTTGACGAAGGTCAATCCACTCTTAACAGTAGACTGAACGCAGCCAGTTGCACAGATTATACTTGTAATCCGCGCACTCATCAGCTAGGACACCGCAAACCATTGCTGCTCCTGCCTTTACCATTGCCCCTGGACAATTAACAAGGTTTGCAACATAAAAAAAAAATTACATCTTGACCTTGCAAACCCTGTTAACAATCTTTTCATACTCCCGTTACCAAGCAAGAAATACTGGATTGTAAATCAAGGATAAGAATAATAAGATGAATATATGGTGTCAAGATTTGTGCATGACTCTGTCCCACTAGTTCTCCTTTCTCCTGTTACCTCACTGAGCCACCATAATCTGCTGCATCTTAATTTACAACCTAAATATATATTCTTTAATTGGTAATAATCCACAAACGCTTTCATTCAAGAGCAACCTAACATGTAACTTAACGTGAACTGCAGAACAAAAAATAAATGAATAACTTCATATGATCTTTTGCTTATCTTTCATTTAAAAACTAGGGTAACGCTTTAGATTACAACCCGCAAAGAACTACGTAAGAAAAGTGAAATTATGGTTTATGTTTTTGTAATTACAGTGCACCTATAAAGAACGTACATGTGGGTATAAGGGAACAATATGTTATATTTGGGTAATAAGGTGATAACAAACCAGGTATTCAACCCGCAAAGAACTACGTAAGTATACTGAATTTATGGTGTACGTTTCTGTAAGTGTACCTATTAAAGAACGTACATGTAGGTATATGGGAACAATATGTTACGTTTTGGAAATAGAGAGTAACAACCAGCTATACAACCTGCAAAGAACTGCGTGAGTAAACTAAAGTTACAATGAATGTTTCGTATTTATCTTGGAGTTGCGGATAAGGCTTACTTACATAACCATAGAAGGGAGACCCTATTCCTCTTTCACATTCTGGGGCTCGCGCTGGCAGCGTCCACGGAGCTTCCGGTTCCGGAGAAGAAAGGGCTAGCCATACAGTGACAGTCAGGGACTCTCCTCGGAGAGTGCCTCCTTTCGCCCGCACTCCAACACTGTTGGAGTCTCCATTTGGGCAGCCTGATTAACCTAAAATGGTGTCAGATGACACTTTAGAAGCTCCCCCCTCCCTCTTCAGCAACGTGGTGGAGATGTTGCCCAGCTGTCCCCAACGCCAAAGAAGCAGACTGAGACTTCCACCACGTCCGCCGCAGTCGGCCAGCTGCACTCGGGGCCTGCTGGCACAGCCTCAGCCTGCTCGTCGCCGAGGGTGGCCCCTGCTGTCACCCTCTGCTTCTCCGCTGCCAGTGCAGCAGCCACGTCGAGGAGCCGACAGCTGGGCTCCGTCTCAGCCCGTCCAGGCCCCTGCAGGAAAACACAAGGGCAGGAGGTCCCAGGACGGGTGACCTAGGGTTAGAAGGTACTGTTCTTCAGGGTGGATGAGCTCTCCACCCCTTCTCCGGTGGAGGGCCGGGGCGAAAAAATTCCAAAATACCAACGGGCTTCCGGCCTCATTACTGCCAGAACGCAGGTAACTTGCACACACACACACATGCAGGCCTCCCTCCAAACCGGCTCAGAGATGCTCGGACTGGACCCCTGCGTTCCCCATCGCTGCCCCACCTCCGGCACTCCGGTGGTTGCGATGGTGCCTCTTGTGCGGTTCTCAGATGCCCGGACAGGGCTCAGACCATCTCGATGGCTCATCAGCACCATTCTGCTCGGTTATGCGATTCAGTTTGCCCGGCGACCTCCCTGGTACAGGGGTGTTCGCTTCACGACAGTGAATGCAGACAATGCCCCTGTCCTGCGTGCAGAGATTGCTACTCTTCTGAAGAAAAAAAAAAAGCAATAGAGCCGGTCCCTCCAACCGATATGAGAACAGGGTTTTACAGCCCGTATTTAGAGCAAACTCTGTCCGGTGCAGAGGATAGAGGAACGCGCCTCATAGAGGAACGTGCTCAATCTCTGCTGACTTGCTTGAATACGTTCTAGAACAAGAATGCGGTTTCACTGAAATAATTTCAGAGGCTCCTGGGGCATATGGCAGTGGCTTCAGCAGTAATCCCGCTGGGGTTGCTCCATATGAGACCGCTTCAGCATTGGCTCCATGACTGAGTCCCGAGGTGGGCATGGAAGAGTGGCTCGCTGCGAGTTAAAGTAGCTCCAGCCTGACGCCCTAGCCTTTTCCCCGTGGTCAGACCTAAAGGTTCTTCGGCAGGAGTGCCCTTAGAACAGGTCTCCAGGCATGCTGTGGTATTCACAGATGCCTCCAAGACAGAATGGGACGCCACGAACAACGGGCATGCAGTCTCAGGGGTTTGGACGGAACCTCATCTGTATTGGCACTCAATTGCCTTGAGTTGCTAGCAGTTTATCTAGCTCTGGGTGGCCCGAGAGCTAGATAAAGAGCACCTTCAGGGCTGTCAAGTTCTGGTCCGCATGTACAACACATCGACCGTTGCGTACATCAACCATCAAGGTGGTCTACGCTCCCGTATGTCGCAGTTTGCCCGCCACCTCCTTCTATGGAGTCAGAAGCATCTGAGGTCGCTTCGCGCCATTCACATTTCAGGTGTTTACAACCAGACAGCCGACGAGCTGTCTCGAGCCCAAGTGCTCCCTGGGAAAAAGAGACTCCATCCCCTGATGGTCCAGCTGATTTGGGAGAAGTTCGGCGAGGCACAGGTAGACCTGTTTGCCCCCCAGAGACTTCCCATTGCCAGTTGTTTTATGCTCTGGCCAAGGGAACCTTAGGCAGAGACGCCCTGGCTCACAGCTGGCCTCAGGGGCTGCGCAAATGCGTTCCCCCCAGTGAGCCCTCTAACACAGTTTCTGTGCAAGGTCCAGGAAGACAAGGAGCAGGTCCTGCTGGTAGCCCCTTATTGGCCCACCAGGACTTGGTTCCCCCGAACTCATGCTCCTCGTGACAGCCCCTCCTTGGCCAATTCCTCTGAGGAAGGATCTTCTAACTCAGAGATGGGGCACCCTATGGCACCCGCGCCCAGATTTGTGGAAACTCCACGTCTGGACCCTGGACGGGACGCGGAGGTTCTAAGTGGCCTACCTCAAGGGGTAGTTGACAATATTCTTCTGCGAGAGCACCTTCTACAAGAGCTGCCTACACATTGAAATGGTACCTGTTCATCGAGTGGTGCTCTTCTCGAAGAGAAAACCCCCGAACATGCCCGATTGGATCCGTGCTTCTCTTTCTGCAGCAAGGGTTGGAGCGAAGGCTGTCTCCCTCTACTCTTAAAGTCTATGTGGCTGCTATCACTGCAAACCACAACCACGTCAATTACAGGTCTCTGGGTAAGCTTGATCTGATCATCAGGTTCCTTATGGGGGCTAGGATAAATCTTCCTCGGCCCTCTACTATACCCTCTTGGGATCTCTCTCTTGTTTTCAGAGCATTGAGAGGGGATCCCTTTGAGCCTTTGCCAGCAGTCAAGTTGAGGTTTGTATCAATGAAAACGCTCCTCCTGCTCGCATTGGCCTCCATCAAGAGGGTAGGGGACCTGCAGGCATATCCGGTCGATGATTCGTGCCTCGAGTTTGGGCCCGAGGACTCTCAGGTAATCCTGAGACCACGGCCCGGCTATGTGCCCAAAGGTTCCTAACACTTCCTTCAGAGATCAGGTAGTGAACCTCCAAGCGCTGCCCTCGGAGGAGGCAGAACCAGCCTTACTGTTGCTGTGTCCAGTCCGAGCACTAAGGTGTTCTGTAGACCGGACACAGAGCTTCAGGACCTCAGTCCAGCTCTTCATTTGTCATGGAGGTCGGCAGAAGGGGAATGCCGACTCTAAGCGGAGGATGGCCCACTGGATAGTGGATGCCATCACCCTGGCATACCAGGCTCAGGGTGGACCCTGTCCCCTCAGTGTACGCGCTCACTCAACTAGAAGTGTAGCGTCGTCCTGGGCATTGGCACGAGGCGTTTGAATATTTATTATATTTATTTATAATATTAAATATTTAAATAGTTTAAATATTAGTCTTATATTGGACTTATTAGACTGTAATGGCTTTGTTAATTCACACGCACTTATTTTGTTTCTTGATTTTTATAAGGCGTTTGACACAATTGATCACCAATTTTTATTACAGGGATTACATACTTTTGGTTTTGGAAATACTTTAATTCAGGCTGTTAAAATGTTTTATGGAGGTATTAATAGCTCTGTTATATTACAGAATAATACTTCTAGTTGCCCTATTTCCCCATTTTTGTTGGCTGATGATACAACTTTATTTCTGAAAGATAAGAATCAAATTAAACTGCAATCAAATTAGTTCAAACTTTTTCTGATGCCTCAGGTCTCCAGCTAAATATTACAAAATGTGAAATTCCTTTCTTCTGAACAAGAAATGTTTAAAATTTTAATAACAAGATTAAGAAAACAAAAATCAATTAGTAAGGAAGAGATTTATCTATGTTAAGCAGAATCTTGTTAACAAAGGTAAGTTTATCTAGATTAATTTTTCCTGGTCTGTCTTTATTTGTTCAGGATTGTACTTGTAAAGAATTTAATAGATTATTGGTTAACTTTTGTTGGAAGAATAAACACCAGCATCTTAAAAAAAATTACTAACTGGGAAGAAATCTGAAGGAGGTTTTGAAATGCTTGATTATACAGACATGAATAATACTTTCAAAATTAACTGGATTAAAAAGTGTGTGATTGATCCTGAGTCAATATTTTTTTTTTATTCCACAAAATATTTCTAAGATGGTGGGAGGTCCTAATTTTCTTTTGACTTTTAATTTTTTACCTTCTAAATTACCCATAAAGTTGTCTAAATTCCATGAGCAAGCACTCTTGGCTTGGAAATTGTACTTTGTACATAATTTTTCTCCTCACAGAATGAAAATTTGGAATAACAAATTAATTACAGTTAAAGGAAAGAGTTTATTTTTGGAGATTTGGTTGGACCATGGGTTAATATACTTGCGTGATTTATTTGATTAATCTTTAAGAATTTATTCTTATAATTATTTTTTGTTTAAGTTTAACTTTCCAATAAAATTTAAAGAGTTTTCTTTAGTAATCAAAGCTATTCCCTCTGGGCTTATTAATTTAATGCACAGCCACTTGACTTATTATAAAGTCAACAATAAAGATTGTAATTTCCTTATAAATGGTAAAACTATATTTGATAAAAAAAATGTACAAAAAATCATATAAGGCAAGTTTTTTAATGAAAAAAAGAGAGTTATACCAAGAGGGAATTTTTTTGGAATTCCATCCTTAGGGACGTTGATTGGAGAAAAGCATGGCTGCTTCCCTATAAGATTTGTATTGCAAATAAGGTAAGAGAAATTCATTTGAAGATTTTACACAAAATATACCCAACCAATATGCTGCTCTCTAACTTTATGGATATTGGGAAAGAATGTTCTTTTTGTAACAGCTGTGAGAAATCTTTATGTCATTTGTTTGTTGACTGTCAGAAAGTACAATCCTTTTGGAATCCTTTTTTTCTGTGTTTTCAGTTAAAATGAATCTAATGATAACACTGAATGTAAAGGAAATTATTTGTTATTTTGAAAATTATGATAAAAATATTCATAATTTTGTCAATTTTATCATCCTGAATGGCAAATTTTTCATTCATAAATGTAGATTGTCAAAATCTCCTCCTTTATATAAGGTTTTCTCTAACAAGCTCACCCTTTTGATGAAGTCTCTTAAAATTGTGAAGAATGTAAAATCTGCGTCTTTTGTTAGTTATTACAAATCTATTTTTGCCGTCTTCCTTTTGCTTTATTTTTTTGTTTTTGTTCTTTAAACATCTTTGGAGCTTCTGTTTTTGATGCCTGTTTTTTGTAATAATGTTGTTTACATGTTCTTCAATAAAATAAAGGAACAAAGACGCGCAGGCGCATCACAAAGTATTTTTTGATTGATCGTTTTGCTAGATGAGACTCGGCTGGGTTCATGACCATGTAGAGCCCTTTGAATATTTATTGAAACTGGCTTTTTAATCTTCAATCACTCGTTTATGTTGGTGCCAGCCGCTAAAACCAAGAGGGAAGAAATTATCAGCGCATGACCTTTTCAACAGGATTGTGTAATGGATCCGCATTGCAGGGCTGAGTATTTGTTGTAAAAATATGAATAATGCATATTTTTAAGAAAGTGGTTGATTGATATAGGCTACATATAAGACCCTTATTAGACTCGTATCGTGTAGAGCCCTTTGAAAGCCGCTGACGAGCAAAAATCCACTGGAAAAAATCCTGGAACATTATGGCTGACAAAGGGGTGAGTAAGTTATCAGGAAATATTTAATTTGTGTTTGTCATAAAATGTGAGCAAATAAAGCAACACTATAAGTTAAAATTTTGATTATTACATAGAGACTCTTTTCATCCATTTAGGGCATTTTCAAAGTATTCCTAAATCTGTAAAAATTACTTAATGATTTGCTTGAAACATTGCTGTGGAATAGAGTCCTTAAAGAACAGTCATTTTTTATATTTGGTTAAATATAAGCTTTGTACATTATGCAGACTTGACATGTTTTAACATTTTGATCTTTGATTTATGTTCTCCTCCCCTTTTCATGTTGTTAACCCCTCTATTTATACCCCCTAATTCCCAGTGTTCCCCCGTTCATCATTGTGTGTGTCTCGTGCCACCCTTGTAAACGTTTTTCCCTGTTGTTGTGTTGTTATTTACCTGGATTTCTGTTACTGACCTCGTTTGCCTCTGATCACGATTCTCGCCTTTTCCCCCTGGATACTGTTCTCGATTGACCCATTGACTGTTATTGGACTCTCGCTCATGGATTTGCCTACTACATTCCTGTCTGCCGTTGTTGAACTCAGCCTGTTTTACTCTCCTGTATTCACCATTAAACACTCTGCACTTGGATCTGACTGCCTCCCTTGCTTATTCGTAACATAGATACACCAAACATACGATTTAATAGAATAGGTACCTGTTAAGTTTTTTTAATTAATCCATTATAAATTATTTGTAGGATATCTGTTTGCTACCCCCTTATTACCCAAACATAACCTATTGTTCCCTTATACTTACACATAGGTACAATATAAATACGAAACATTCATCGTAACTTTAGTTTACTCACGCAGTTCTTTGCAGGTTGTATAGTTGGTTGTTACTCTCTATTACCAAAACGTAACATATTGTTCCTGTAAAAAAATAAGTCAGGCTTATGGCAGATAGTCTAATTTATTTTAAAACCAAATTAACTGGCAATAAGTCAGACTAACTGAAATAAACCTGGCTTATTTGGTAAACTAGTTTTATGAAACAGGCCCCTGGTCTGGTTCACAAATACACATATGTATGCTTTAATTTTCATTAATAGGATAACGGTAAATAAAATTGTCCAAAAAAGTCTTTGTGCTATCATATGTCTCAAAAAAGAGCATCTGCATTTCGAGACAGAAAATGATGAATTTTCAATTAGCATCCACATTAGTATTAATAGAAGGACCCAATAACTAATTCTTAGTGTAATTAATTAAAGGGACAGTGTAGTTGCTTGATATGCTTGTTTTACTAACATCAAATCAGGATCCAAAATAAGGCCACAATTATAAAAACCAAGGCACATCACATCCTCTTGAGATATATTTTGTTTTGTTTGTCTTTTTTGGCCTTGACCAACTGTAACAATATCACTGCTATTAATGGTATTGCTGCTACATCAACACCACTGACACACTTTACCACTTGTATATAGCTCAGAATATTTTGGAAGGACAGACGTTGACAGACCTTTCAGAGTCCTCTAGGGTACTCTGTTGAATGCTAAGAGTGTACTGTTTCATTGCCATATCTATTTAAAGGGAAGAAAATGCCAAGAACACAATGAAGACCTGACAGTTACTATTTTTCTTCATATTGTTGTTTTTTCCATATATGGGAGAATTCAAGGAGCTGGATGTTGTCTGTCTTAATACATGCACATTTTAAAGAAGAAATTAATTAGTGACAAAATGCTCAGTTAAGTGCTGGCAATTGCAAATTGTGGTACTCTGCAGATCAAAGAGGGTTTGAAATGTTTTTTCTGCCACACCAACTGTATAGCGCTAAGTTGAGGATCAAAGCTATTTCAATAGAGTACTTAAAAGCGAAAGAATGTTTACCAGACCTTAATGAACATTGCATCAGCACTGCATTACATTTTAACTTCCATGTCCCCATCCTTTCGAATATAAGCCATGTTGATTCTTCCTAATTATAATATGTGGGGTCACTTTTTGATGAAGAAAGCCAAGCATGCACCAGGTTCAAAGAAATTAAACTGTTCCATCCCACATAAAAAGCTCAGCACAGCTGTAAGTAGATTATCAGTTATGTCCTTGCCATTTGAACATAATCCCTCTTTATGTGCGACACATCAAGAAGCGACAAGAGCAAATCTTTGCCGTATGCGAACTTACCCCCCACCAAGTCTTTACACTAATAAACTCTGAAACTGTGACTCGGCTCTGATTATAGCAATCTTGAGGACAAAAATGGTATAGCTTTCCCATGACAGATCCACTTCAATTGAGAGAGAAGCCCATAATCTAGCAAATTAACCCCAGAATGGGGTGGGCGGAACTTGTGGCTATCAGCAGCTGTAGGCTGTTACTCCTCCAAACAACTTGAGGAGTAATCACAGACATCAGGGGCCTCATGTACAAAGACTTGCATAGAATTAATAATAAACATGTGCGTATGCACGAAAAAATTCACATGTATGAAAAACTGCGTACTCGGAATTCCACGCATATTCTCTTTGTACATCTGAATTATAAAAAAATAGAGTTGGAGAGTTTAGCTGACACGGTTAATACAGTGGGGTATGAAAATCGCACTGTGATGCAATTGAAAAAGAAATAGTCTGATATAAAGGTGCAGGTTAAGAGAAGAATAGCGACGTGTGGACCAAACAGGCGGGGGAACAGGGGATGCTGAATTAACACTCATTCAACATGGACTCAAATATCAGTTAACGTGCTTGTTTTTTATTACACTTAGAGTCCGTCCCTCCTGAGCAGCCCAGTGTTCCTGGCATTTCCAGTGCTCCCCCCAGTGTTGAGGCCCTTCCGTCAGGTCGTGTCTTGACGCATGCTGTTCTGGAGTCAGAAGAGCAAATTGTTAGGGCCATTGAAGATATTAATAGTCACCTGAAAAATATAACTGATGCACTCACAGACATAAGCCAGTCATTAAAGGAATTGGTCAAAAAATAAACTTTGCCTCTGATTACCTTTTATATTACCGCAACCACACTTTGGCGGGCTTGAATGGCTTGTTGGTTGAGTTGTACACACGCTGGTCCTGGGTCATCTGGCGGTGCCACTGCCTCATCATGAGGTATGCCATGTCTGTGCGCGACATTGTGCAGCACACCACAGGCCAATACGATGCGGCCCACTTTGTTAGGGCGGTATAGCAGCACCCCTCCACTCTTATCAAGGCAGTGCCACTGGCATTTCAGCTGCCCAATCGCCCGCTCTTCAACTGACAAAAAAGTGCGAGAATGGGCATCATTGTATCTGCACTCTTGGTCAGTTTGTGGGTTGTTGAGGGGGGTTAACATCCACGTCTTTAATGGATAACCACGGTCTCCTGATATGCAGTTAAATAATTACGCTCAATAAAATAAAATAAAAAAATTATCTTGAATAATATCTTAAAATACATTACCCTCCAAGAAGCCACCCATCGTGCACACTGTCATCTTGGAGCCTTATCCCAACCATGCTGTTTGTGAGGATGAATGAATCATGGGTTGACCCAGGCCACCTTGCCACAATATTTGGCGCATTTGAGCATCATATATTATTTGCACATTTATTAAATGGAAATGTTTCTGATTCACGTATGCAAATTTGTCTTCAAATGGCGCAAATTTGCTCAATAGGGGAATATTTATAATTAATTATAACTGGTTATAATTAATAATAAATATTTAGATTAGATTTTAGGATTAACTGTAGCAGAATAAGCAGGTAGTATAATTATTTATCAATTCTAGGAAAGGTTATTTCCTGGCCAAGGAAGGATAGCTTTCCCACTCTGCAGTGCTAGCAGTAATTTAACATGTGGCTTAGGATTGTGAGCAGCACACAGAGACAATCAATTGTGAATATAAGGAAATTAATAAATGAGGCTATAGCTGACATACAACAAAATCAAACAAACAAATACGTACAGGATAAAGGAAAGTAAGGAAGAGAGACAGAAGAGCAAGAGAAGGGCAGTATTTCACTTCAATCTACCGTGGCCTAATGAGAATCATCAAAGAATCAAGGTTCACCTTAAAAAGTGGTTTAAGCTTATTCACACATCTAAGTAGTTATAAATGTTACGTGTTTTGGTCTTTGTTTCAGCACAAGAGTCCTGATGGTCTAGATGATCAACCTTTAGGCATGAGCTGGAGGTTTTCCTCTGGTTCCTCGAGAGGTAGGAAATAGTCCACAGCGAGGACAATTACTTGAAGGTAAAACTGCCGGAGGTTAAACTCAAGAGATGAGTTTTGCAAAGTGTTGAAGAGTGTTTGTTTCAAGAAGAAAGATTTTGAGCAAAGAATAGCCTGGGTTAGGGACTTTTAATGGTTCCCTGACACACCCACCATTTGTGCGGAATGGCCAATAAAAAGTGGGAATTTTTAGTGGGAGAAACTTTCTTTGTCTCCGTTTATGGCCCATTGGCATTTTTACTGCTGGTCCGGAGAGTTGTTGCAGTTTATTTCAAAACCTCGTAGAAATTGTATGATGCATTTTGTGATCACCTAGTATACATAATTTTTCAGTAATAAAGAGAAGATACCAAGAAAGGAACCTTTAGGAGATAGGAAAGCAGAGCTACACTTATACACTCGAATATACTGCTCCTCTTGGAATGTGTTTAAAATTTGATGTAGAGATTGGAGACCCAATCTGTTTAGCATCCTCTTGATAGTGGGGAAAACTATTGGCATTTAAGCATCAATATAACTGTAGAATGTGGGTTCAAGTCTATAATTTATATGCAACTGTCAAAGGCTAAAGGGTTTTTTAAAGACCTAGAGTCTAAACTGGCCATCTGTGATCTTAAGCAGACGCTACAATAGCAATGTTTGTACAGTCGATCGCTCCAATTACATTAGGAAAACTGGCAATCGCTGCAAATTGCGCTTGAATGTTTGGCTGGTCAACTGCATGGTATGGAAACTTTATATACCTGCTAGACAGGCAGATGATCCCATCCCATACAGCTGGCATTGCACGTCTCAAAGACGACTGGCTTAACCCCAGTTCCTTTTGGAAAGAACCAGTTGCCAGGAAACCAAGCGTTGTCAGCACCTGTAAGGGAACAGGTAATGCGTGGCTCCTCGCCGTCTCTCTTTCCAGATTTGGACCCAACTCAGCACAGAGCTCCAAGAGGATAGCTCTTGGAAATCTGAAACGGCTAATAAGCCAGTCATCATCGTCGGCCAGAAAATCACTGCAATCCCTAAAAATGTGTTCCCTTTGGATCTGGCCATTGAAAATGTCCTCTAATAAGGCCAACGCTGCCATTGCCATAGACTAAGGCAATGTCTACATAATTGGTATAAAACTATTGTCAATTAACCCATTTTATCAATCCTAAATTAATAGCAATGTTTTTCACATGTGTTGGTGCGATACTGTGTAGTGTGCAATTTAAAACATTTGCCTCTTCGTCAATGGACATAAAACAAACACACAAGAAATAGACGTATGCTAGACATGGAGTTGGCGCAGACCAATGCACATTCTCACGTTGATTTCATTGCGAGCAAATCCAAACATGAGCGTGAAATCTGATATACGCAGAATTTTTGTGCGTACACATCGTTGATACATGAGACCCCAGATGCTCAGTCAGCAGGCTCAAAGTCATACCAAAAACAAATGTAAGTCAAAGAGGCTTATAATGACATCAGACCTATGAGAATGAGACAAACTCAAATATATACAGTAGATTAGCAATTAAGAGCAGCCAAGGAGACATTTTCATTCACATAGACAGTAAAATGGTACAAGCGCATAACCCCACTCATATCTTTCACTGATAATCTTGCCTGAAGACCCACTTCAATAGGTAGAAGTTGTTGCCATTCCCAGGGATGACACAGAGGTGATGGATTCAAAAGTGTGCGATCACTAGCTATATCACTTTCTCAGAGTACATGTCAGAGATGCATTGTGTTTGTCGGTTTGGTAACTTCTAGCCACGGGTAAGGTGAAAATTGAAAATATGGAAATATAAGAATAGCAACGAATACCTTGACAAAATAAGTGCTTCTTTGATGTATCAATTTAAAATATACAGGAACAGATGTAGAGCGATTGCATTGAAGATTCATAGATCCTGGTGCACGGTCATGGGATTGAGGATATAAAAATAAAAAGAAAACATGGATTATTCGATTAAAACTCTGTATCTTTTGATTCAAGCATTGTTAAACACAGGAAATGACGGCACCATTTTTATGTTATGACTATGTGCCATTTTTGTTGAGCTGATGGAAGAATTAAAGAGAAAGGCCAAGATGTTAGACTGAATCATTTCTAATTCAGTACATTAATGCTTTTAACTCATTGTTAATAACAATGATTTGCACTTTATTCAAAGCAAGATTCAAGGTCATATTTTGACTTGAATAAAGTGCATGATTCAAGGTTTTTAATTTAGGTAGAAGCTAACTTGTTGAATGACTCATAAGTGAGAATATACATTTTTACCAAATGGATGTCATTCGGTTTGTGGTGAATAATGAAAACTTAAGAGATTTATGATGCATCAACTCATTTGTCATTCAGTTGTTTCTGTATTTTATTTATTTGTGTGCATGTAACTCTGAGAGATTAATGCAGCTGAATCATTCTAATTTATTAGTGCTCAGTTCCAAACACTAGTTCATCTGGTGCCTCTTGTAATTACAGTTAATCCCCCGTTATCTTCAGATCAGTATGTGGGACTGTAAACAATTCTCTCTGCACAAACATGTATTTCTTTGCACTCACAAAACTGAAATATTCATTTAATATATCATACCTTACCCAAACTTGTCAATGTAACGAAGCACTGGAGTCAGTCGGATCCATTTGCAGTATGTTTATTTAGCAGAGTCAAACAGGCAATGGTCAAAA
>JAUYWG010000040.1:18072745-18093804 GCA_034779775.1 Enteromius afrohamiltoni
GACACATATATATATATATATATATATATATATATTTATATATACACACACACACAGTTACAGTATAATCAACTCACTGCTTAAAACACCAGAGATTTGTCTGCGCTGACGTTAGCAAGCACACAGAAACATACAGTGCATCAGTGCTCCTGTCGGTTTTTTTTTGATTTGCCGTTTTCTACATAAAACATGCTGTGAAAATGTAACCTTGATATAGGAAAAAACGCTTAAATGATAACACTTCTATTATTATTAATGGATTCAACTTTTATACTATAGAACTCTCAAAGGGCATGAAACACCTTGTATTATGATGGAATCAGCCTGGTTGGAGATAAATGTTATGCTCAGTACAGAAAGTAATTGCATTTTTTGTGAAATCACTTGTTGAGTTACTGAGCACAACTAAAAAGGTCTTTCTACAAGCTTCTGGAAGAACCGTAAAAGTAATAAAATGCTTAAGATCACAACAAAGATCTCCAATTGGCCTGAACTGTTGCACCAGTTGTTAAACCCATCTAAAAAGAAAAGAAGAGTGAAGACATACTTCAATGTGAATTTAATTCATACGTGATTTTTAATTTTTTTGTATTTTAATAAAGAAAAGAGAAGCACTGGATCAGTATTCAAATGTACTTGTGATCTAAATGAACCGTATATGGAGGGAGACATTTAGATATCATAGCCTGAAGCAGAGCTAAAAGGTTAATCATCAGATTCCTTTCTGAGACTGACATGAAACATGACAGGGTTTGTCCTGAAGGACACATCTATCAGAATGCCATCACAGACAGGGAATTGTTCAGATATGATAAATAATATGAGACAGGTAAATGGCCCACTAAAAATCCATCTCTGTGGCTTTGTGTACCACTGAACGAGGTCTGCGGACATCAGTCAGAGAAGAGAAATGGTTCATAGCAGCATCGTCCGCCAATAATTCAAATTGTGATGGCATCTGGAGCCAACCATGTCTATGTGATATGCAGGATGCTTATGAAAAAGCATACATGCATCTTTATTATTGCATGACAAAATATGAGACTGTGCTCCACAGAAATCTTTAGACGCAACTGGTTGGATTATCAATCTTTCACAAATAGTAAAAAAAAATAAATAAATAAACATTGCATGGATTATTTGATGTGATTTGAAGGTAGAAAAATCGTCTAGAAAGAAAAAAAGCTGTAGTAGACTGTACACATAAAGTCATGTACCAGTCCCTTTCATATTCTAATCCACTTTGTGCTGTCCAGTCAATAAAAGGAAAAAAAGGGCCCAGAATAAAGTTGAACCTAAAGAAATAGCCATAGATCATCAGTATCATGAATAAAATGTAAATAATTCAGAAGCACAAAAGCCCAGTTTACGCCTTCTCGATATGTAAAATTTAATGTGAAACTAAAAGTAATGAAGTAACCGATCACATTTTGCTCTTAGTAGCATTCAAATATAAGCTGTACGAACTGGCCACAGAACTCATGACCCACTGTTTAAAAAAAAAAAGTTGGAAGAAGATGGAGTTTGTGGGCATATTTTCCATATATTGATTCACTGAAGCCACAGGTTAGTGTTAAAGAGTTTAACCTTATTGAATGAAGTAACGCATGAGCTGAATATGAATTGTTATATACTGTAGTGCTGTACATTTTAAATCTTGCTGAGGTCTTCATAAGAGACATGTCTCTTAAGATGAATGAGATCAATGGCTAGAAATATTCACATTTCTCATAATATCTAAATCCTAATCAACATCATGTAAGTTAATTACATCATAATCCATTTACATTAAAAACGGAAACTGGTTATGGGCCTACAAATTGCCTCTAAATTGGCCATTGATTGGACATGTTTCTATGGCAGCATGATGCCAGATATATATCAACAAGCACACTTATGTTGCTATCATTATGTGCCTGACTCTCAGAGCTTTTATATCACAATGTCGAGGTATATCAGCTCATCAGGCTTGTTCTTTGAAGGGAGATTGGTCAAATAATAGGCAAAGATGTTTGGAGTAATCATAAAGGATTCAATGGTAATATGACTGCGTAATCATTATAGCCACATTAAAGCAGAAAGCTAAAGGCTAAACCATCAGCCACACTTACATGATATGTGTAAATGTGTAAATATGTAAATATGCATTCACACACAATCTTTAAAATTAAATTATTTACTAATTTAATTTCAGTGCTGGAGATTGTAACAAAAGTCTTATGAGCCATTAATCATACCTGAGAAGAAAAAAAAATGGATTCATACATACTCCTCTCAAAACTAGTTTTGCAATGTTACTTCACAAGTTCGCACTTCCTCGTAATAAATAGTAAGCGAGTTTGGCGTGCTGTCCGGGGGCGAGCCAGGAGGTAGGCGGACTCCGAGGCCTAGTGATTTGAACCCTAGCGAGGACCCTGCATGCCCCCCAAAAATGTTAAAGGAGGACAGCAGCCAAATGTATGCCCCCCAAAGAATGAATGGAGAAGAGAATGCTGGACGTATAAAATAAGAGTTTTAGTCCGCATGCTCTTTGGGGGGATTGAACTGGTTCTGGGATGAGAAGCTTCGGCAGAGGGTGCACCAGAAACAGGATGGGTGCTGGGAGCCAGTTTTTTCCGGTGACCTGCTGGTGAACATGAGGCATGAGTTAGTAGGTTGTAAGTTTAAAACTGCAACATACAATATAAAAATGGGTAATGGGGTGTCTATCTATAGGAGATTGGATAAGCCTTGGTGGACAGAAATTGGGATCTCTGTGGAGGAGATGTTAGTAAAGCGGCCTCTGTGGAGGTAGGGTGGTTGTCTATGCGGATACAGTAGTATAGAGCTTGTCTTATGGAAGGGGGAAAGAACCTCTGTGGAAGAGCGATACCTTGAGAGAAGACCTCTGTGGAGGCGGGAAGGGAATAAACCTCTGCGTAGGTTGGATAGCTTTAAGAGAAAGACCTCTGCGAAGGTATGGGAGCCTCTGCGGAGGTGGGGAGGGAAGAAACCTCTGCGGAGGTGGGATAGCTTTAAGAGAAAGACCTCTGCGAAGGTATGGGAGCCTCTGCGGAGGTGGGGAGGGAAGAAACCTCTGCGGAGGTGGGATAGCTAGGAAGTGAGCCTCTGTGGAGGCTGGATGGAAAGGAGGCCTCAGCAGAGGCGCAGGAACAACCTCTGCAAAGATTGGATGGGTAAGGGGTTTTCCAGCAGAGGTTGGTGGAGGGTAGGGCCCTCTACTGAGGTGGGACGTAAAGGGGGCCTCTTGGGATGCAGGAAATTGGAAACCTCTGCAGAGGCAATAGAGGAGAAGCCTAGACGCAGCCTCTGCAGAGGTGGGGTGGGTATAGATAGGGTTAAGATTTCTAGGGTAATGTGCAGTCTGGTGTCGGGCCTGGGCGGGTTCTCTCTTTGAATGCCTTTGATAAAAAGGGAGGTTTGGGGATTGTTATTTATAGTGGGGTAAGATGGATCTGATTGGACAGATGAAGTGAGGAGATTGCTTAGTTAATGCGGTGCCATCTGCGGTAGTTTTGTACACCCTCCTCCCGAAACTAGTTTTGCAAGAGACATTTTTACCCTTATTTATTTAATTTTACATTTTAAAAGGTTATGTCATGCATTGAAAGCAAGCAACAAGCAGCTGAAGAACATAGCATACCTTATAATATCTATTTCTACCTGATCTGACTTAAACAATATTACCGCTGTAATCTAAAGTAGTTAAATTACAAATGCAACTTCTTAACACTTTAAAATTTAGTGACAGAAGGTTGTAGGTAACACTTTAACAGTAAATCTACAAAGCAGCAGTGCACATTTTCATTGGGTCAGAGATCCATTATGTAAGGGTATGATTGCAACTGTAATTATGTAGTCTGCTATACTCCAATATAGTCCCTCATTTGTCATCTGCAGGAGCACAGCAGGTCCTGGACCCTGAAAATGGCATCTGGCTTTCTGACCTCTCAGCATTTACAGAAGTATAAATAAAAAATGAGCCGCCATACACACACGCTAAAAGCAAACTGTTACAAGAACCTTAGCATCCAGGTTGATCCATTTAAGTTAGCCTCTGCTACTGTGGAAATTACACTGGACACAACATTAGTCTAATGGAGACTCTTAAAAAAAGGTAGCCATCGGACATTGTTAAATATGGACTGTATAAAGCTTTAATTTCATTTCATTCCGTTTAGTAAAGCATTAGTCGAACATAACATAAGAGCCATTACAGCCAAATAATGTTACGCTTAGTCACAAATTTCATCCATTTCATTCCAGGGGTGGGGAACTCTGTTTAAGCCTGTAAGACATTTGTTCATCTTCAGAACACAAATTAAGATATTTTTGATGAGATTAGAGAGCAATCAGAATCTCCATAGACAGCAACACAACTGAAAAGATCCCAGGCTTATATTGTTATGCTCTCTAAAATGGCGGAAGACGTAAGTCACGGGAGAATACTGGTTGGGTTAAATGATATTATTTTTGTTCTTATTGTACCAAAAAAAGTATGTTCAGCATGGCAAAACTGAAGTTGATCCACTGATGTCACATGGAGTGTTTTACTGATGTTTCTACTATGTTTCCGGACCTGGGATCATTTCAGTTGTGTTGCTGTCCATGGAGGGTCAGATAGCCCTAGCCCATAGTCTTATGGGTTTGAGGTGTATAATTAATGACAGAATTTTCATTTTTGGGGGAACTAACCTTAGCAAGACACAGGGGCCCTGCAGGAGCATCCCCACCTCTGTTATACGATATGGTAATACAATTTTAAAATGTCATTGAACAAAATGTGCTTTACCTTCCAACAGTTCTTCTTCTTACATGGTACAGTATGAGGCTCAGGATAACAGTTTTACATCTCCTCTCAATGTTTTGGTTCTGTGAACAGATTATCATTGTCAATATTTAACCAATATCCATAGAAAAACTGCTAAGTGATAATACAATGGCATACACATCCAAGGAGCAATGATTTGAGCTAGGACTGCAAGAAAAACAATAAACATATTGTTTATTGTATAAAATATTACAATAAAATCACTAAATTTTCCTTAAAGAAATACGGTTATTTTACAAATCATTACAATCAAAAACATGCAATAGTGTCAAAGCATGCTAAAGATGAAAACCATTTAAGATTAAGATTAAAAGATTAACTTTTTTTTTTTAAGATTTTACTTTGCTAGTACCTTTTGGACCCCTTTTGCATTCTGAAATAAGAAAATCTTCAGAAGGCCTTATGTAAAATGGTGAGAATAAGAAAATCTTGCATTGAAGATTATATTCACTCAACCACTTTAGGGAACGATTTTTGCTAGGGACACTCACCGTAGTCAGATTTGGGATTTAGTGCCTTGCCAATTCTGCATTTCGCTTCCAGCACTATTTGCACTATTAAAGAGAGGAGGAGGAAGGTTAGCATTTCTTTCTGTGTCAAGTGTCCAGTGTGCTGGTTAGCAGTGGAATCCAACAGTGCTTTGCAATTTAGTGGAAATAAAGTGGTCTGGATTTAAATTATTTACGTGTTACGAGTGAGAGAGAGAGCGATGTCCGGCAAGGTCTGTGTTATCAATAGCAGTGGATTGATGACTCTGTGCCGCTGCAAGTACATTCTGTTTGGTCCCTGAAGGTGGGTGGGAAATTCTTACCACTCTTGAGTAAATGACTTAGCCTAAAGTACTACTATAAATAACCTGGATAAGATGGTCAGTCTTTCTGCAGGTGGTCTGATGATTTTCCATTCACATTAAGAAAAAGCAGAGAGCAGTTTTTTTTCCTTTCTTTGAGAGTGTACAATGTAATGTTTAATTAGTAGCACATTGAGTTGAGTATGAGGGGTTTATGTACACTCCAAACATAATCAAAAATATGCAAGAGACTTTTTGCTGCATTCTAACATTTCCATTCTAGGTTCTGTTTAGATTTGAAAATTTGGCTTACTCTGCCAATGTTAGAAATTGGTTTATGTTCAGCCTTTAGGCAAATGAGACCCAAGGTGTTAAAGGTTTTGCATCATATGAATTTCCACATACGCTACTACAATCTCTTCAGTCAAGAGAAATTTACTAGAGTGCTCTGAACCGACATCACAAAATAGGTCTGCATACAGTATGAAGCACCCAGAAAGTTGATGAGAAATGTCCTTGTATAAATCATGGTGGCTCTGAACTGCAAACAATGGGATCCAGACGTTTACATGCATATTTTAACATTTTGAGCACAAGTTAGATAATGAAATTCAAAAGAAAATGACTTTGAAATAGGGAGGAATTAAAAAGAAGGAAAACAAACAAATAAACAAACCGCAGTGTAGAAAAAAATCCCCTCAGGCAATATCTGCTGGCATGGTCAACAGAGGAAAACATGTCATACTGGCAACATTAATAATGGTTATTTATTGAAGGGAAATTGTCTCCAACTAATGAAAGAATATGGAGAACAAATGATGAGAATCAAATGATGAGAAAAAGACATGAAGAAAATGACAGATGAGGAGCTTAGAAAAGTTAAATAATCTGCACTCCTTTTGCAAATGTCCTCATTTGTAGAAAAAAATAAATAAATAATTTTGTATTTCATTGTAAAAATGCAAAAGGTATTCCAATAGGTTTAGGTTACAGCATTTCTTGTAACTAGCTTTATTTAAAAGCAGTAGAAGGCTGTGGAATATTTTGGTAAATGTGTGTTGTGACAGGTGATCGTGATTAGAATTCTGCTGAGAGTGAATGCTGTGACTGAGTGAGGGTGGAGCCTGGCGTGGATGTAACAATGTCAATGTCTGGTAAATTGAATTTTGTAAATGTGTTTGCGTGTTGGTGTGTGTGTGTGTGTGTGTGTGTGTGTGTGTGTGAGTGAGAGAGAGAGAGAGAGAGAGAGAGAGAGAGAGAGAGAGATTAGCATTTGAATCAGACCTTCATTCAACCAAAGATCCTCGGATCTCAGCAGATCTCTTTCAGCTCTTTTTCACTTTCTACCTGGGAAGACACTCTTAAGCGTCTGTGTCAGGACATCTTTGGAATTCATCACTCTTCAAACTAAGAACAATATTATTGCAAATCTAAACCTTGAAACCCTCAAGACTTTTATCTGGAAGCACATCCGGACCCTCATCAACGAGGCAATTCAAGTTTAGGATTACAGACCCCATTATAAATTATGATGATGGTTTACAGGTGGTTAACTGAATCTCTTTTCATAGCTTCATTCTTTGCTTTTTCTGATGATTTACTAATCCTTCTTTGCACTTTCCCATGTGTGAGTGTATTTATCCTTCTGTGTTCAGTTATGTGAGTTATCATTTAGTTAATAAAACTATTGTCCACAAATTACATAAGTTTCTGGTTCTGCCTTGCAAATTAATGTCCCTTTAATATTTTGACCTTTGCTACATGCTCTAATGCATTGATACTGTAAGAAGGTTTTTTTTTCTGTGGCCATGAAAATATCCCTTTATATGAACTTACATTGAATGTTCCCTGAACAAATAGATTTGCTACAGATTTGAATTCAAGTTTTTGTACACTACTCTACTAACATGTACAACACATGCTGTTCTTTTTTTTACACCTGTAAACCATACATAATTGATCCATTCTCTCAGTTCATTTTTTTCTTTAATAATTTATCCTGAACATAAAAATGCAATAAAATGTATTAATGGACAATTAGCTGATTTGAATGTGGATGTGTGTGAGAGAGAACTCTGCAGATATAAATGGTGCTTTTCTAAACATAAACAAAAATAAACACCCTGGACAACATTTCCCATGTTCTATTGCACAAACTGAATTCACCTGAACCACACACGCACAATAAATAGAAATTGTTCTGTGTTTATCACTCAGTTAGTGATAGCTTCTTTTTAGAGCCAAGTATTTTTAGTGTTAGTCTAGTTTAATTCTGTTAATTCCGTTATCAGATTGTCCCTCTTGTCAAGCCCTCTGGTACAACGCTTGCCCTTGGCCACACCTTACTTGTTTGCTGTTGTTCAACCCTGCCTGTGTTTTGACTGTTGATTAATAAAAGCTTGCACTTGTATCCATCTCGTCAGCTTCATCAGACCCCTCACAAAAGTAAATGTTTATAAAAAAGTCTTATCGTAACTTTCATTTTTAGGTAAACTGTCCAATGGATTATTTGTTTTACATTCATTACAGTTTGTGCTCCAGCCTTGAAATGTGAAGCTGCAATGTACAGGGGGTCATCCGGTGCCACATGCACTTTTACAAGCTCTTTGAACTGAAATGTGTGTTGGGAGAGTGTGTACACAACCACTCTACAATGAAAAAAAATCCACTCAGTAGATTTCTTTTAATTCAATAACATAAGTTGCCCCTGCTGAAATTAACCCATTCTCAAATGCATGTCGGTGTGGCGTAACACAGACAGAGGCCAATCCCACAATAGTTGATTGACAGCAGCTTGTCGCACAGACTGAACTGGTGTCTTCAGGGACGTAAGCCAGGATTTTTCAAATACCGTGGCCATTTTTTAAAATCCCCCCAACTCTTGACGTGCCCCCCTGTTTGCATGATCAAGAGCAAGGGCACGTTCATGTGAATGTTTTTTTTGTGCTTGTACCAGAACGAAGCCCTCGATCCGCTGTGTGAAGCCGTGCATTGTGCACATGAGCGCTAACAGCGGTAACGAGCACTTGTCATAACGCATTCCACCCATAGATCGCTTGCTATTTAACACAGACCAGCGAATCTCATCACATATTATCGAATGGAAATGTTTCTTTCTTTTAGGCTCATTTGAGCACAATTGTTTTGTTTTTATTATGAGTGTAGGCCTAAATAAAAGTAAATCAATGTGATCCCACTGGAGCATCTCACGGAAACATTAGTTATTCGTGCTGAATAGGCTTATGGTGCCTTTCAGTTTCTTTTTAAATACATTAGTTTTGTCAAGACTTTTATAATCTTTATAATGAATGTCATTAGTCTATAATTTGTGTTTTATTTTATGATTTGTAGTTGTATATAGTTGTTGGAATGTGAAATTAAAAAGCTTTAATTGCGAGTTAAGCGCCACTGCCTGCAAAGACAGATAGAGGCGGAGATTTCACTTGAGATAAGATGGAGAATTTGAATTTAATTGGGAGAAAACGTTACATTTGGTTCTGAAGGAAATGCATCCTTGAGCAACTGAAATTTGTTTATGTTCACACAAATCATTCATGATCCAGCCTCACCTACAGAAGCAGTGAGTCTTTTAATTTATGAATCTTTACAAATCATCTTTCCTAATAATGTGCTAATTAGCAAGTTTCACTATGAATACGGCTAAAAAAAGATCCTCCGAGAGTGCCTCAGAAAAGAGGGACGGGGTCAGCTGAGCTCATGAAGATTTAAAGGGGAAGTACACAAAACAATGTTGTCCTTTAATATTGATCTAAAACAAAGTTTTACCTTTCTTAGTGCAAGATGCATGAACACTATAATGATAGATGGTATTCTTGGTGTGCTGAAGCCTCTTTCAGCTGCAGTGATGAGAAGCCAATGTTTAAAAATGGCTTTACGTAGAGTAACAGAGTGCTTTCAAGACCAAACGTTACTGCTTCACCCCAAAGCCATACCTTAACCTGTTGAAATGTTAAAGGCAAGTCATTAATAATTTAAAGAGAAGATAGAGGAAGAAAAACAGTCTGGGTTATAAAAACTTGGTTTGAAAAGGATTATTTTCATCCTCAAGAATATATTCACCAGCTTCACAAAAAAAATGCTGGCAAGAGACCAGGCAGGTGAAAATGAAGTTTGGACTGTTTGAGCGTGTTAACCATTTAACATCTATCTTTTCCTCCTCTTGCCCCATTTCTGGGTCAGGTGCAATGGGGAAAGGTGACTTTGTCAGAGTGATTCATCTTGCTGCAGGCTCCACCTGCATGGCAGACACCTGCTCGGATGAGCTCCATGACCCCTTTATTTATATATTTAAATTAGGGCAACATTTATTGCATGGCCTGCTTCAGTAAGAGGTCCTGACAGGCTGCCATTCTGTGTTGCAGCTTTTATCTACATTAGATTAATAACCAAGGACCGGATAAAAATGAGAGAATAATTTTTAAGACTTTTAAGATTTTAAATAAATATTAATAATAAAAGCAGGCTGAATGACCAAAATGATCATGACACATTATCCACTTATTATTTTCTGTGTTATTAACAATTATGAACAATAATTATGTCATGAATATCCACTGAAGGCAGGCATGAATGAACCCAAGTGCAGATTTATTCATAGAATGAAACAAGAATGCACACAATCAAAAATACTGGACAGGAACACAAACCAACAGCGAAGGAAACTCCACAACATCCAAGACTTACAGTACACTACCAAGATTTGGTTCACAATGGAAAATCTTATCCAAAAACTATGACAGAAATACACGAACCAAGAAAAAGACAGATCTGCTGACCAAGAGGTCTAGAACAAAACCCACACAGAACAGAACATATACATGCATTTAAAGGCACAAACTGAGTCAATGACCACACAAAGAACACAATTATATTAAATATCAAATACTACATCTTTGTTCTAAGTTTACAGACTTCTGAAACTTCTGAAAACTCTGACTGACACATATTCTGAAGCATCAAACATATTTTTTGAATGTCAGTACTTTGCATTAGTCAAGAAATAATAAAACATCATAATCTCTGTTCATTTTATTTTTTATTGCATACCAATTATGTATTATGTAAAATAACTCTTTACTTCTGTTAAGCTATTGTGATAAATCCTCAGAGAAGTTCGGATCCATTTGCAGGCTTTTAATAGAGTAGTCAGACAGGCAAAATTCGGTACACAGTTCGTCAGAGCATCAGAGGCAGGCAAAAGGGTAGTCACAAGGCAAAAATAAGTCAGGGCAGGCAGCGAGAATCAGAATTCAACAGACAAGCAGTGATCAAAACCAGAATAACAAACAATAGAAAAACGCTCAGAAATGATACCTGGGGCAATCAAGACGTCGAACTAAAGTGAAGCTCTCCTTTAAATAGTCCAGGTAACAAGGAACACCTGGAAGCGGAAGGTGCATGGGTAATTACAGTCTGGGTAGGAACGTTAATACTCGAGTGATGGTTCCCGCTGTTGAGATCCGGGGAGAGCCACAGAGGTGCGGCTTGTGACAGAGGAGACATGAAACGTTGGTGAGATACGGTACTCAGCAGGTAACTCTAAACGATATGACACTGGTGTAATTTGTTTAACTATCTTAAAGGGACCCACGTACCTCTGGCTTAACTTTCTGCACGGCAGGTGCAACCGGAGATCCCGGGAGGAGAGCCAGACAGTCCAGGTTTGTAGAGAGGACTGGGGCATCGGTGGCAGTTGGCTTGGTCGGTGACCCGATGATACCCTGACGTCAGGCTTACATTAATATTAAGCTGGGTGCAGAAGGCCTTCCATACTTGTGACCGAAACTGCGGACCTCGGTCGAACACGATGTCCTCGGGTAGTCCATAGAAGCGGAAGACCTGCTCCATCGTTATTTTAGCTGTCTCCCAGGCAGATGGTAACTTGGCCAGCGGGACGAATCGGCAACCCTTGGAGAATCTATCCACCACGGTGAGTACCGTGGTATAACCATTGGAGACAGGTAAGTCGGTGACAAAAACCACGGCCAGGTGAGACCAGGGACGTTGAGGTGCTGGCAAGGGTTGTAGTAAGCCTGCGGGGCGCTGTCGGGAGGATTTGGAGATGCAAAAGAAAATCAAAAAAATCAAAGCGAGCGAAGAACAGAGACCATAAAGGGTTCTTGGGCTCCCTCCAGCCAATGACGCCATTCCTCCAATGCTGCTTTAAATGCCAAAAGCTTGTGGTCCCCCACATCGTACTTTCATTCTGCCTGCATTAGCTTGCGGGAGTAGAAGGCAAAAGGGAAGAGTTTAGCAGGGTCTCCCTGGCGTTGAGAAAGGATAACGCTGATACCTGTGTTAGAGGCATCCACCTCTACATTTAATTGTTTCAGAGGGTCTGGGTGACGGAGGATGGGTGACGGAGGATCGGTGCCATGGTTAATCTGCGTTTGAGCTCTTGGAAGGCCTCTTCACTCTCCGGGCTCCAGGGTAGATGTTTAGTTCCCTTATGGGTCATGTTGGTCAGAGGAGCAGCAATCTTGCTAAAGTTGCGCATGAACCTTAAATAGAAATTGGCAAAAAAGGAAACAATGGAGCTCTTTGAGGGTTTGTGGCTTGGGATAGTTGACAACAGAGCTGACTTTATCCTCATCCATTGCCACACCGTCCTAGCAGGTGATGTAACCCAAGAAAGCCACTTTGGTCTGGTGGAAGGAACACTTGGATAACTTGGCATACAGCTTATTCTAAATGAGTCTCTGGAGCACGGCTCTGACCACTGTGTGATTTGGTGTGAGTTCTAGGAGATGGTAGGACTGTGAAGCTCCAGCCAAGGGAGGCCGAGTATGAGTGGGTGCTCGGGTGAGTCAATGATGTGCAGGCTGATTTGTTCAGAATGGAGTGAGCTGGTGATCAATGTGATTTCCTGGGTCCATTGTGTGATGTTGCTAGACACTATGGGTCGGCCGTCGAGGGCTGCTACTGACACCGCAGGGGAACATGAAACGAGAGGAACAATATTTAGTGGTGAAATCCCGGTCTAGAAAGTTCCCAGCCACCCAGAATCGATAAAGGCCTTAGTGAAGATAACTTGATCCTGATACTTTAAGCATGCATCTATTTTCATGAGAGATGTGGCACCCGGTAGATCATGGCGCGTGGGGGCCGTGTGGGACATTTAGAACTGAAGTGGCCGGCCAAACTGCAGTACATGCACAGGTTGTTGTTTCTTCTGCGGTCTCTTTCTTCTGGCGTGAGGCGGGTGGCTACAATCTGCATAGGTTCAACCAGGTAGGTGAGAGTTCTGAATGTGGTGGGGGGCGCCACCAGAGGGTCATCCTATATTCAGCGGCAGTGGAACTTCCTTGCTTCAGTCCCAGCAGCTCATAGCTTCCGTATGAAGGAAACACCATCCTGCGTCCTCTCCACAGAGCAGTCACCTAGTCGAGTGCTTTACTGGTGAGTAGTGAATCAATGAGAGACACTTTGGCATCATCAGTAGTGAAACTGTGGGGTTGCTGGTTCATATATATTTCACAATGCAACAGGAAGCCATCACATTTACCTGGAGCTCCGTTGTACTTCTCCGGATGTCTTGTTTTATGCTCAGTCAGTATTGAATATACAGCCAGGAGTGCTGTTTCCTGCTCAATCGGTTCAGGTCTTACAAAAAAAGCAGTCACCCATCTTCGTGGCTTCAGTTCTGCTTGTGAACTTAAAGGTTGAAGGTCCTCGCAGTTCCTAGTAATGGGTTCTAGCCCCATTTCACTGTATGAGGAGCCGTGTTCAGAATTGATTGTCTGTGATTTGGGTTCAGTGTCAATGGATCCGCCAGACCTTGTCTGTTATCCTGATCCTTTGTGGCTGGATCCGCCAGACCCCGTCTGTGATTCGGATCCTCCAGACACGATCTGCGACCCAGATCCTTTGTGGCCGGATCTGCCAGACCCAGTCTGTGATCCAGGTTTATTATCATTGGAGCCCTGTGAAGACTATGAGGCCCCATGGCCCAAACCGCCTGAGCCTGTGTTTGACTCAGAGCCCCCGTCGGGTCTGCCAGAGGCTGCACCTCCTCTGGAGAAGTTGGCATCAGCCGTAGAGTCTCCAGAGACTCTAAGGAAGGTCAATGCTCAACCCATGGAGGCCTCTGAGTCACTGTCCAATCTGTTTGAGAGGGCCTTATCACAGTCAGTTCCGTCACATAGGGCACAATCACTAGTCACAAGTCTGTTTGGTCACAGAGGGTGCAAATTCTGTTGGTTCAACCTAGAAGGGCGCATTCACTGACTGTTTGGTTCTCGAGGGCGCAATGTCAGTCTGGTTGCCCCAAGAGGGCTCTGTCACTGTCTGGCCGGTCCAGGAGGGCTGTGCCACCATCCGCTCCACCCTGGAGGAAAAGGCCTGGCCTTTGAGGGGGGGCTTCACGATTCATTATACATCATCACCTGGTCTACGTAACTCATTTGTGTCTTGTTTTCAGTCGGTATTATCATTTCGATTTACTAGTTGCCGATTTCTGCCTGTTCCTGGATATTCTCTCTGTCTCTCCCCAAGGGCTGATTCACAGTATTTTGACTATTGCTTTGTTTACATCTCTGCTATTGTCTATGTCTCCACTGACTCTGTTTGCCGGCACTAGACCATGTTTGTATTGACCCTGAGCCTTAATAAACCCATTTGCATTTGAACCCAAATGCCTACTCTACTCAGTTGTTACATAAACTATATGCAGGGATATTAGGATTGAGCCACCCACCCAAACTCAAAACGTTCAAGAAATCCCAGATATGAACAAAGACATTCAGAGATCACTGTAACTAAATAAAAATAATATAGAAATGCTTAAACTCAAACTTAAAGACAATAAACACTCTACTACAACATAATGTAATTTATCTGGGTTCTTCAAGCCATTGTGGATACTTTAATAATAATTATGTAGATTTATAATCCATTGCTAATTGACATTGTAGATTATATTTATTTATTTACAGTTCTCACCACCACAAACTCGCAAACATCTGTCACCCACACACACTTTTTCTCTCAGAGAAGTTTAAAAACTTCTCTCCAAACGGCCAACTACCAGCCCCCTTGACCCTATTTCCTTCCATTTTCTCTAAGCTCAAACACACACATCAACACATCACTCGTCAATGACACTTTCCCTACTATGTTCAAGTAGGCATGGGAAACTCCACTTTTAAAAAAGTCTACACCCTTTACAAGTGGAAAATTACAGACTGGTCTCTCTCAACAAGTTCACAACAGACTTTCAATCAGGTCTCTTCTTTCCTCTAAAAGAGAAGCCTGCTTGACCAATCAATCACGCTTCAAAAGAGCGAATTCAACATAGACCCCCTTTCTGTTTGTATCTGAAGCCTTGTGTGGCTAGTGAAATCTGCTTCAAGATACTCTGTCCTTATTCTGCTGCATTTTTTTGTAGTTAACAATGCAATTTTTCTTTCTGGCCTTGGTATTTCTGTTTGTTTGTTTTTTTTTTTTTTTTTTTTTTAGCAACAGATTGGATCATTCTTTTGTTAAAAATGATTATTTTGTTTTATTTTTATTGGATAAACAACAAACAACCAATATTGCAGTGTACAGGCAATATGATAAAAATATAAATCTGTGCAGATTTGGCTTAATTAACTTGACCATGAACTTAATATGTGAACATAATTTATGAAAAGTAACCCACCAAAATGTCAAGTGATCTGACAGCGTTAAACTGTTTAACTGTTTAATCAGCCACTTAATCAAACAAACAACTTCACTATAATATTTATGTAAACATTAGAATTTTAAATAATCCCAACCCTGGGTTTACAATGCTTCAGCTTCTAAACTAAACTAAATAATATGTTCTATCATCTTCTCTTCATTCTAGTACAACACCTGTGAACACCTAGTAACCATCATGTAAGTAATCAAGTAATCATCATGACATATTTTTGCTTTCTTTCAGTCAATTGAAATACTAGCGTATGTCAATTTATCTACAGTATATATCGCTAAACATTTACAGATTTACATATCCCAAAACAAGTACTGTATAATGAAGCAGAAAAGCAATCCAACTGCTGCACTGTTAGTGAAAGGTCCCGGTTTACTAACCCGGATGCTGCACGTCTCGCTTTTCCAGCGTTTCTGTGAAAACATTTCAGTTCCTCCAACTTTGGTTTCTAATTTGCTTTTTATGTTTACCTCGTTTAAATCTGACTCCAATTTTAAGTTCTCTGACATTAAAATTATAATACTAAATTTAGGTGCTGATCTTGGATTTAGTTATCTTAATTTAGAGATCTGATTCTTCTAGATATGCTATACTTTCTGTTATACTTTCCGTGTGGGACCTAAAGCCATCTGGGTCTGACGTCGGCCGAAACGCAGTTCTGTAAAAACACAAACTTGCCAGACTGATAATTGCTCAGAGATTGGACGGAACCAGTATCTTTCAGTTTACTTGGTCTTTGTCTTACCCAACCTGTCAATTTCAGTGATATCAGAAATCAGAGGGTCTCCAGATAAAACATGCTTACTGCTCCTGTTTTATGGTGCCCCCAGTTTGCATATCCTGGCAGTAATATTTATGCGTGCTTAGGCCTCCGCACACACTACTAGTGACAAAGATTTCAGCAGTCTAGAATAAATCAAGAAATAATGTTTATTTTATTCGTCAGGTAAAATTATATCAAGCCAATTACATAATTAAACAAGGTGAATCCAATTCAATTTCAATTTCAAAGAATGCATAACTTCAGAAAATGCATACTTGACGGTCATAGAAACACGCTGCCACATGGGAGATCTAGATACCTTACATGTTGCAGTGTGGAGGTTATTCTGCTTACAGAAAATCCTTGTCTGATGTTTTAACCCTCTCCCTTAAATACCCCAGACCACACAAACAAATCCTTTAGATCAGTTGAAAAACACAAAGAGACCTTTTGTCAGCCGTTCTTGCTCCCTCAGGGTTGCACCTGGCATCTGTCCCTTTAGGGAAGGACACACCCAACGCTCCTTCCCTTCCTAGGGAAGGAGCCCCTCTTGCATAGCTTTGTGAGCAGATGGAAACAATGTTTTAACCCTTGGAGAGGAACTTTTAATAGGTGTAGAAAAGTAGTTACCAGATTGTCCTCTGAGCATAGCTGTCAGGGAGCTTTCCTTCCCATCCAAGCTCAAGACTCTGAGCTACAGCATCAATGTCATGGAAATCTCTGCCTGACAAATTAACTGCAAGCTGCTCACCAACTCCAGACACAGTGCAAACTAAGGTGAAAAATATAATAGAAAGACCTTGCAACGATTTAAGGTTCATAAATTATTTGGGGTTTTAATTTTAGCTTCAAGGATTAGTTCTGCCTAAACCAAAATGTGTTAAGCAGTTCACGCTTCTTCGAAATGTTTCAGAATACGTCCTTTTATTTGCTCTTGAGATGTGAAAAAACTTCTAAGTTGTGAGATAAAAACATTATGATTAACTGACTTAATCAGATTAGCCCAGGTAATCAAATAACCTGAGACATTGCTTTGTCTAGCATACAGCTGTCAGTGGTGTAAAGAGGTAATTTAGTTCTTTGTCTATCTGAAGAGAGTGCAATTATAATAAATAGAATGATTTTACACATCAATTAAATTAAGAAAATACTTGAAAAATAAATTCATACTTTAAGTATTTCTAAATTATGATAATTATGAAAATATAATAAAATAAATAAAACATCAAAGATAAGCTCATAGCAAGAATACAATTAGCTAGGGAGATATCAAGTTTCTTTTAGAACATACGCAAATGAATCAGTTTTACACTGAACAGCAAAAGAAAAAGAAAAAATCCTCTAATTACTTCAGAATGTACATGCATGCTTCCATGAACATTCATGTCACTGAATACATCAAATTGCATTTAAATTTCTAATACTGCCATGCAGAAACAATGAACATTCAGATTCCTGAGGTGTATTAAAATTAGAGTCATATTGGTCTCAGAAATGATCAACAATGAGCAGAGAGTCAGGGAGGAAAGGAGAGATGAGAGACAGAGAGCACAGAAGAGCTTAGTGAAGCCCCAGGGGTGCCGGCAGTAAAAAATAGCCCTGACAGGTTCCTGCTTCACTGGCTCAGGTTTGTCAGAGGCTCTGCAAGGCCTTCCATCCCATGCATCCCCTCCAGATACTGGCCATGGATGGAGGAGGGAAGGGGGGGAAAAGCAGGAAGAGGAGGAGGATTAGGTTTTATGGTTGGAGTGACACTTATCCCCAGGGAGCAAGTTCATAGTCTGGTGAAGTAAACTGATGAACTTCTTTATTTATATTACATTATTGTCTGTCATGCAAACTCTCAGAAGTTTTTAGAATGGTAATGGATATTACAATGTTAATGTCTTTGGTCTTGGCGGAATAGATTTTCTACATTGAAGAGCAAGTATAGGAACTTACATACACTGGTATAGTGTTGTGAATATTTTAGACTGCTGCTGCACAAGTGGCATGTACTGTATAATAAATTGCAGATCCTGTAGATCTATACAGGTGGAGCTGGGGAGGGTGGAGGGTTTCAACAAGCTCATTGGCTGTGTATGAAACATGAACCAATCAGCTTGTGAGAGAACATTTACATTTAGTTATTTTGCAGAATTTTTTTTTTACTTACAATTGGGGAAAACTAAAAGCGATGAATCTAAAAGAAGTAGAGGAGAGAGGAAGTGCTCGTAATACATAGTACAAACTTTTTTTCGCTTTTTTGAAGTCAGGTAGTGTTGAAAGAGATAAGCTTCAGCTGTTGTTTGAAGACTGACAGAGATCCAGCATTCCGGATAGGATAGAATGGTCACTCGCAGATCTCAGACCTCTGGAGGGAATGTAGATTTGTAATATTGAGCTGAAGTAGGTTTACTGAGTCTGTGGCTGTTCTATATATAAGCATAAGTGTCTTGAATTTGATGCAAGCTGCTATCGTCTATTTTTTGGGCTCATTGAAGACCAGTCATACTGCTGCAGGAAGTCCAGCCGGAAGAGCATTGCAGTAGTCCAGCCTAGAAAGGACATGGGCCTGGACAAGTAGTTGTGTTGCATGCTCTGTTAGGAAGGGACTGATCTTTCTGATGTTGTGTAAAGAGAAATTAACACTGTGAATATTATTCCCCTTCAGTCGAGTCACTTTCGACATTACTTATGGGAACTCAACGAGAGACCAATCGCCTTTGAACTTTAAGAAATGGCCAATGAATATTGGCGTGCACAGATTGCATCATTACAACGCGAGTATAAGAGGGCAGGGATGCAGTGCACCTGCAGACTTTCACTTCGGAGCCTCGCCACTACTGAGCTGGAGTTTTCTCGAAGACCTGGTGAAGAGATTCAAAGAGAATCCTGTAGTTCATACTCTCTTGTCTGACAGCGTTCATTGGGCGGCTTTCAGCGGATCCAGTGCCTGCCTAGGTACAGAGGTGTCTGCTACACTACTGTCCGCACAGACAGGGATGCCACTGTCCTGAATGCAGAGGTTGCAGTCCTACTGGTGAAGGACACAATCTAGCCTGACCCTCCAGCCCAGATGAGGTTAGGGTTTTACAGTCCTTAGTCCATCGTCCTCCTATTTGGCCTGTCCCTCTCTCCCCGTGTCTTTACGAAGGTCGCGGAGGGTGGCCTGTCCCTCCTTTGGTGGACGGGCATCCGCATCCTCAACTATCTAGTAAACTGGCTCAACATAGCTCACTTGAGAGATCTGTTGTGCATGTTGACAGCTGTGGTAGTCCACACCCAGGTAGTCTAGCTGATTTGGAGTTACTTTGGCAAGGCCTCCCCAGAGTCCCACTGCACACAGCTGGCCTCCTGGGCCCAAGTATGCCTTTCCCCCAGTGAGCCTCCTTGCACAGACGCTGTGCAAGATCAGGGAGGACGAGGAGCGGGTTCTGCTGGTAGGCCCATACTGTCCCTCGCAGACCTAATATTCTAACTGAACCTGCATGCCTGGCTCCTGGACAGGATGCATCAGACCTCTCCGGCATCTCTTCGGCCATGATCAATACTATCATTTAGCTCCTTCTAAAAGGCAGGCCTACGCACTGAGATAGGGTCTGTTCGTCGATTGGTGCTCATCTCGCGGAGAGGACCCATAGAGATGCCCGATTGCAATAGTGCGCCTCTGACTCCTCTGCTGGCATGCTTGCCGCCGGGACAGGGGTCTCCACCTAACGCTGCCTTAGGGTCGTGGCCTTTTCCATGGGTCTGTTTCCATATGTAACACCGGAGTGCCTAAACTGAAGGAGGGAACGGAGACGTTACGTCCCCATGCCAGGACCCTTGGTCACACTGATGCCGGCTTGGCTCCTCAGAAAAAAACTGCAGTTTCATTGCATCCGTGAGCTCTTATGCTCACGTACTGATGAGGTGCACCCGGATGCAATCTGTGCACGCCTCTGTGTGCTTTTGGTTTGAATGAGTTTGCTTTTTTTGTTTGTTTTTCTTGAACTGTAATTCCTGACTAAAATGTTTTGAAATCGAGTGAAACGTTAAAAACAATTACATTTCTTTGGACGTGATGCTATGTTAGATATAAAGTAATAGACGATGAAACAAAATGTACATATACTGATATCAACATGCTCACAGATGTTTTAGTCTGTTTGTTTTGTTTTTAGTGATTAGAAACCTGCTGCATGATAAACCCGGATGACATACTCAAGTCTCTTCAAGCCTCTAGGAGTGCTGTACCAACATCAGATGTTCATCTGCACTGATATTGTCTGGTAAAACAAGCTTCCTGAATACCGATGGTGGATATTTTTTCTTGAATTCATGTAAAGCAGCAGCAAACACTCAAATAACAGGTATTTACAGGGATCGCTTGTTTTCAGGATTGACTCAAAGTCTGTTCACATCTCTGTAGCTCTGTGCTCAATAATGTGTTTATTGTGTATATTTGAATTATACTGTGTTGTAAATAAAAAAACAAATAATTTTTTAAAAATAGTTTTTTCAATCTTTTCCCATTCTTTCTACCTGACTTACCTGTCAGTTTCACTAATGGCCCATTACGGGAGGGGTCTTTGTCTTTTCAGGTGATAATCTCTGAATATTCACGGCTATTCTCACGCCCCTGCATACAAACTTTCAGCCTCAAAACATATCTTTTAAAATTTCAAACACTATATTGTTTTCTGTGTATAAGTAATTGAAAGGATTTTTACATCATTCTGAAGTAAATATTCTAACCTAAATGGTTGGTTACTCTGAAATTCCTATTCATGGCTTTTATGGCCTTATTTTAGAAAGTTTTATTTTCCCAAAACTTAGTAACCATGCATAATATTTTTTTTTTCTAAGAAATGCAAACATGTACATCCATCCAGGTCACATATTATTGTAGCACAGTTTCTGCTGTATACAAAAACAATTAAGGCAGCATACAGGCTATTTCTTAATGTAAATATAAAATAGGCTAATTCACATTCTATGTTATTATCACATCCTG